>OY731402.1:22300894-22787914 GCA_963425845.1 Sphenostylis stenocarpa | reverse complement strand
CCGACACCACCATAGGCACCACGATCAGCACAATAGCACCGGCCACGAAGGCGGGCACGACACCACCATAAGCACCACGATCAGCACCATGGCGCAGCACCAAGACCAGGACGGCACTGCAATAAGCACCACGATCAGCACCATGGCACCGGCCACGAAGGCCGGGACTAGCACCACGAGCGCGCAAGACTAGCACCACCAGCAACGGCCCGGTGGCACCATGCACCAGCCAAATCGGCCGTGCCAGGAGAACTCACCAGGACCGGCACCACCACCAAGCACCACGATCGGCCTGATGGCACCAGACACCAAGACCAGGACCGGCACCACCACCAGCACCACGATCAGCACCATGGCACTAGCACCAAGACCAGGACCAGCACCACAATAAGCACCACGATCAGCACCATGGCACCAGCACCAAGACCGGGACTAGCACCACAGCGCACCAAGACTAGCACCACCAACATGTGGCCAGTAGCACCATGCACCCGGTCAAATCGGCCAGGTGCCAGGAGAACTCACCAGGACCGGCACCACCATAGGCACCCACGATCGGCCACAATGGCACCGGCACCAAGTCAGGACCAGCACCACCATAAGCACACGATCGGCACCATGGCACCACGACACCAAGGCCAGGCCTGACACCTACGATAAGCACCACGATCAGCACCATGGCTACCGATTGACCACGAAGGCCGGAGACTGGCACCCACAGTCGCGCAAGACTAGCACCACCAACAACGGCCGTGGCACCATGCTGACCAAATCCGTAGTGCCGGAGAGAACTCACCAGGACCAGCACCACCATAGCACCCACGATCGACCTGCAATGCTCTGACACCAAGACAGGACCGGCACCACCATAAGCACCCACGATCGACACCATGGCACTGGCACCAAGACCAGGACCCGGCACCACAATAAGCACCACGATCAGCACCATCGCTCTGGCTCCAAGATACGGGACTAGCACCACGGTAGCACCAAGACTAGCACCACCAACAACGTAGGTAGCACCATGCACCAGACCAAATCTGGCCAGGTGCCAGGAGAACTCACTGAGGACCGGCACCACCACGTCGGAAAGGACAGCGGCGACAAGCACCATAATCAGCACCATGGCACCAGCACCAAGACCAGTACCAGCATCACAATAAGCACCACGATCAGCACCATGGCACCACCACCAAGACCGGGACCAACACCACCATAAGCACCACGATCAGCACCATTGCACCAGCACCAAGACCAGGACCAGCACCACCATAAGCACCACGTTCAGCACCATGGCACCAACACCAAGATTGGGACCAACACCACTGCGCACCAAGACCAGAACCATAAACACTGACCGTGGCCCCGTGCACCAGCCAAATCTGACCGGGCCAGAGAACTCACCAGAACCAGCACCACAATAAGCACCACGATCAGCACCATGGCAATAACACCAAGACTAGGAGCAGCACCACCATAAGCACAACGATCAGCACAATGGCACCAGCACCAAGACCGAGACTAACCCCACAGTGCACCAATACCAGCACAACCAACACTAACCGTGGCACCATGCACCAGCCAAATATGATCGTGCCAGGGAACTCACCAGGACCAGCACCACCATAAGAACCACGATCAGCACCATGGCACCAACACCAAGATAAGGATCAGCACCACCATAAGCACCACGATCAGCACCATGGCACCAGGACCACGACCGGGACCAGCACCACAGCGCACCAAGACCAGCACCACCAACACTGACCGTGACACCATGCACCAACAAAATTTGACCGAGACTGTCACCACCAAACTGATCGAGGCACCATGCACCAGCCAAATCTGACCAAGCCAGTCACTACCATTTTGACCGAGGCATAACGCACCAGCAAAATCTGACCATGCCAGAGAACTCACCAGGACCAACACCACCATAAGCACCATGATCAGCACGATGGCACCAATACCAAGACTGGGACCAGCACCACAACGCACCAAGACCAGCACCACCAACACTGACTGTGGCACCATGCACCGCCAAGTCGGCAGTGCCAGGAGAACTCACTAGGACCAGACACCACCATAAGCACCACGATCGGCACCATGGCACCGAGCACCAAGGCCGGGACCGAGCACCACAGCGCACCAAGACCGGCACCACCAACACTAGCTGTGGCACCATGCGCCCGACCAATTCCGGCACGTGCCAGGAGAACTCACCAGGACCGGCACCACCATAAGCACTACGATCGGCACCATGGCACCAACACCAAGACCAGGACCGGCACCACCAGAAGCACCACGATCGAGCACCATGGCACCGGCACCAAGGCCGGAACCGGCACCATAGCGCACCAAGACCGGCACCACCAACATCGATCGTGGCACCATGCACTAGCCAAATCGACCAGTGCCGGAGAACTCACCAGGACCAGCACCACCATAAGCACCACGATCGGCACCATGGCAGCGACACCAAGGCCGGGACCGGCACCACGGTGCACCAAGACCGACACCACCAACAGCGACCGTGGCACCATGCACCGGCCAAATCGTAGTGCCGGAGGCCGACCAGGACCGGCACCACCATAAGCACCACGATCGGCACCATGGCACAAGCACCAAGACCAGGACCGGCACCACCATAAGCACCACGATCGGCACCATGGCACCGGCACCAATACGGGGACCAACACCACAGCGCACCAAGACTAGCACCACCAAAAGTAACAGAGGCACCACGTACCAGCCAAATCTGACCATGCCATAGAACTCACCAGCACCAGCACCACCATAAGCACCGCGTTCAGCACCATGGCACCAGCAACAAGACCTGGACCAGCACCACAGCGCACCAATACCAGCACCACCAACACTGACCGTGGCACCATGCCCAATCCAAATCTGACCGTGCCAGAGAACTCACCAGGACCAGCACCACCATAAGCAATACGATCAGCACCATGACACCAACACCAAGACCAAGACAAGTACCACCATAAACACCACGATCAGCACCATGGCACCAGCACCAAGATTGGGACCGGGACTAGCACCACAGCGCACCAAAACCAGCACCACCAACGCTGAACGTGGCTCCATAGACCAGCCAAATCTAACCGTGCCAGAGAACTCACGAGGACCAGCACCATCATAAGTACCACGATCAACAACATGGCACCGGCACCAAGACCGGGACCAGCACCATCATAAGCACCACGATCAGCACCATGAAACCAGCACCACAGCGCACCAAGACTAGCCCCACCAACACTGACCGTGGCAGCATGCACCAGCCAAATCTGACCGTGCCAGAGAACTCACCAGGACCAGCACCACCATAAGCATCACCATTAGCACCAAGGCACCAACACCAAGACAAGGACCAGCACCACCATAAGCACCACGATCAGCACCATGGCACTAGGACCAAGACCTGGACAAGCACCACAGCGCACAAAGACCAGCACCACCAACACTGACCGTGCCACCACAATCAGCGTTGGTGGTGCTGGTTTTGGTGCGCTGTGGTGCCACGATCAACGCACAAAGACCAGCCAAATCTGACCGTACCAGAGAACTCTCTAGGACCAACACCACGATCAGCACCAAGACCAAGACCAGCACCACAGCGCACCAAGACCAGCACCACCAACACTGACCGTCGCACCATGCACCAGCAAAATCTGACCGTGCCCGAGAACTCACCAGGACCAGGACCACCATAAGCACCACGATCAGCACCATGGCACCAACACCAAGACCAGCACCAGCACTACCATAAGCACAACGATCGGCACCATGGCACCAGGCACCAAGGCCGGGACCGGCACCATAGCACACCAAGACCGGCCACCACCAACAGCGGCCAGTGGCACCATGCACCGGCCAAATCGGCAGGTGCCGGAGAACTAACCAGGACCAACACCACCATAAGGATCACGATCGGCACCATGGCACCGGGACCACGGCCAGGGACTAGCACCACGGTGCACCAAGACCGGCACCACCAAAGCGGCCAGTGGTACCACACACCGGCCAAGGCGGCCAGAGACGAGTCACCACCAAAGCGGCCAGAGGCACAATGCACCGGCAAAATCGGCCAGAGCCGATCACCACCAAAGCGGCGAGGCACCACGCACCAACCAAATTTGGCCGTGCGAGAGAACTCACCGGTACCAGCACCACCATAAGCACCACGATCGGCACCATGGCACCGGCACCAAGTCCGGGACCGGCACCACAGCGCACCAAGACCAGGCACCACCAACAATGGCCGTCGCACCATGCACCGACCAAATCGGCTGTGCGGGAGAACTCACCAGGACCGGCACCACCATAAGCACCACGATCGAGCACCATAGCACCAACACCAAGACCAGGACCGAGCACCATCATACCACCACGATCGGCACCATCGCACCGGCACCAAGATCGGGACCGGCACCACGAGCGCACCAAGACCGGCACCACCAACACCGGCCGTGGCACCATACACCAACCAAATCTGGCCAGTGCCGGAGAACTTACCAGGACCGAGCACCAACATAAGCACCACGCTCGGCACCATGGCACCGGCACCAAGACCAGGACCAACACCACGAGCGCACCAAGACCGGCACCACCAACACTGACCGTGGCACCATGCACCAGCCAAATCTGACCGTGCCAAAGAACTCACCAGGACCAGCACCACCATAAGCACCACGGCATCAGTACCAACACCAGAACCAACACCACCGTAAGCAACAAGATCAGCACCATAGCACTAGCACCAAGACCGAGACCAGCACCACAACGCACCAAGACCAGCACCACCGACACTGACCGTGGCACCATGCACTAGACAAATCTGACCGTGCCAGAGAACTCACCAGGACCAGCACCAGCATACGCACCACGATCGGCACCATGGCACCAGGACCATGGCCGGGACCGGCACCACAGCGAACCAAGACCGGCACCACAAAAGCGGCCAGTGACACCATGCACCGGCCAAAGTTGGCCAAGCCAGTCACCACCAAAGCGGCCAGAGGCACCATGCACCATGCACCGGCCAAATCGACCAGAGCCGGTCACCACCAAGCGGCCGAGGCACCACGCACCAGCCAAATCCGGCAGTGCTAGAGAACTCACCAGGACTAGCACCACGATCAGCACCATAGCACCAAGACCGGGACCAGCACCACAGTGCACCAAGACCAACACAAGCAACACTGACCGTGGCACCATGCACCAGCCAAATCTGACCGTGCCAGAGAACTCATTAGGACCAACACCACCATAAGCACCACGATCGGCACCATGGCACCAGGCACCAAGACCGGGACCAACACCACAGCGCACCAAGACCAGGCACCACCAACAGCGACCATCGCACCATGCACCGGCCAAATCGGCCGTGCTAGAGAACTAACCGAGCACCACCATAAGCACCACGATCGGCACCATGGCACCGGGACCACGGCCGGGACTAGCACCACGGTGCACCAAGACCGGCACCACCAACAGCGGCCGTGGTACCACACACCGACCAAAGGCGGCCGAGACGAGTCACCACCAAGCGGCCGAGGCACCATGCACCGGCAAAATCGACCGAGCCGGTCACCACCAAGCGGCCAGAGGCATCACGCACCCGACCAAATCGGCCGTCCGAGAGAACTCACCAAGACCAAGCACCACCATAAGCACCACGATCGGCACCATGGCACCGGCACCAAGGCCGGGACCGAGCACCACAACGTACCAAGACCACCACCACCAACAGCGACCAGTGGCACCATGCACCAGCCAAATCGACCATGCCAGGAGAACTCACCAGGCCCAACACCACCATAAGCACCACGATCAGCACCATAGCACCAACAAAGACCAGGACCGACACCACCATAAGCACCATGATCGGCACCATGGCACCGGCACCAAGGCCGGGACCGACACCACAACGCACCGAGACCAACACCACCAACATCGGCCAGTGGCACCATGCACCAACCAAATCGGCCAGTGCCGGAGAACTCACCAGGACCAGGCACCACCATAAGCACCATGATCGGCACCATGGCACCGGCACCAAGACCGGGACCGAGCACCACAGTCGCACCAAGACTAGCACCACCAACACCGGCCGTGCCAGAGAACTCATTAGGACCAACACCACCATAAGCACCACGATCGGCACCATGGCACCGGCACCAAGACCGGGACCAACACCACGACGCACCAAGACCAGGCACCACCAACACCGACCATCGCACCATGCACCGACCAAACCTGGCCAGTGCTAGAGAACTAACCAGGCACCACCATAAGCACCACGATCGAGCACCATGGCACCGGTACCAAGTCCAGGACCGGCACGACCATATGCACCACGATTAGCACCATGGCACCGGCACCAAGACCGGGACCGGCACCACGAGCGCACCAAGACCGAGCACATCCAACAACGGCCGTGGCACCATGCACCGGCCCAATATGGCCGGTGCCGGAGAACTCACCAGGACCGAGCACCACCATAAGCGCCACGATCGGCACCATGGCACCGGCACCAAGACCAGGACCAAGCACCACAGCAGCACCAAGACCAGGCACCACCAACACCGACCAGTCGCACCATGCACCGACCAAATCGGCCGGTGCGGAGAACTCACCGAGCACTAGGACCACCATAAGCACCACGATCGAGCACCATGGCACCAACACTAAGACCAGGACCAACACCACCATAAGCACAACGATCAGCACCATGGCACCAGCACCAAGACTGGGACCAGCACCACAACACACCAAGACCAGCACCACCAACACTGACCGTGGCACCATGCACCAGCCAAATCTGACCGTGCCAGAGAACTCACCAGGACCAACACCACCATAAGGACCACGATCAGCACCATGGCACCAGGACCACGACCGGGACTAGCACCACAGTGCACCAAGACCAGCACCACCAAAACTGACCGTGGTACCACACACCAGCCAAAGCTGACCGAGACAGTCACCACCAAACTGACCGAGGCACCATGCACCAGCAAAATCTGACCGAGCCAGTCACCACCAAACTGACCGAGGCATCACGCACCAGCCAAATCTGACCGTCCGAGAGAACTCACCAGGACCAGCACCACCATAAGCACCACGATCAGCACCATGGCACCAGCACCAAGACCGGGACCAACACCACAACGTACCAAGACCGGACACCACCAACACCGACAGTGGCACCATGCACCAGCCAAATCGACCATGCCAGGAGAACTCACCAGGCCCAACACCACCATAAGCACCACGATCGACACCATAGCACCAACACCAAGACCAGGACCGAGCACCACCATAAGCACCATGATCGGCACCATGGCACCGGCACCAAGACCGGGACCAGGCACCATAGCGCACCGAGACCAACACCACCAACAGCGACCGTGGCACCATGCACCAACCAAATCTGACCGTGCCAGAGAACTCACCAGGACCAGCACCACCATAAGCACCATGATCAGCACATTGGCACCAGCACCAAGACCGGGACCAGCACCACAGCGCACCAAGACTAGCACCACCAACACTGACCGTGGCACCATGCACCAACCAAATCTGACCGTGCCAGAGAACTCACCAGGACCAGCACCACCATAGCATGGCATCAGCACCAAGACCAAAACCAGCACCACCATTAGCAACACGATCAGCACCATGGCACTAGCACCAAGACCGGGACCAGCACCACAACGCACCAAGACCAGCACCATCGACACTGACCGTGGCACCATGCACTAGTAAAATCTGACCGTGCCAGAGAACTCACCAGGACCAGCACCAGCATAAGCACCACGATCAGCACCATGGCACCAGGACCATGACCAGGACCAGCACCACAGCGCACAAAGACCAGCACCACCAACACTGACCGTGCCAGCACGCACCAGCCAAATCTGACCGTGCCAGAGAACTCTCTAGGACCAGCACCACGATCAGCACCATGGCACCAGCACCAAGACCGGGACCAGCACCACAACGCACCAAGACCAGCACCACCAACACTGACCGTCGCACCATGCACCAGCCAAATCTGACCGTGCCAGAGAACTCACCAGCACCAGGACCACCATAAGCACCACGATCAGCACCATGGCACCAACACCAAGACCAGGACCAGCACCACCATAAGCACAACGATCAGCACCATGCCACCAGCACCAAGACTGGGACCAGCACCACCAACACTGACTGTGGCACCATGCACCAGCCAAATCTGACCGTGCCAGAAAACTCACGAGGACCAACACCACCATAAGGACCACGATCAGCACCATGGCACCAGGACCACGACCGGGACTAGCACCACAGTGCACCAAGACCAGCACCACCAAAACTGACCGTGGTACCACACACTAGCCAAAGCTGACCAAGATAGTCACCACCAAACTGACCGAGGCACCATGCACTAGCAAAATATGACCGAGCCAGTCACCACCAAACTGACCGAGGCACAACGCACCAGCCAAATCTAACCGTGCGAGAGAACTCACCAGGACCAGCACCACCAACACTGACCATCGCACCATGCACCAGCCAAATCTGACCGTGCTAGAGAACTAACCAGCACCACCATAAGCACCACGATCAGCACCATGGCACCAGTACCAAGTCCAGGACCAGCACGACCATATGCACCACGATTAGCACCATGGCACCAGCACCAAGACCGGGACCAGCACCACAGCGCACCAAGACCAGCACATCCAACACTGACCGTGGCACCATGCACCGGCCCAATATGGCCGTGCCGGAGAACTCACCAGGACCGAGCACCACCATAAGCGCCACGATCGGCACCATGGCACCGGCACCAAGACCGGGACCAGGCACCACGAGCGCACCAAGACCAGGCACCACCAACACCGACCAGTCGCACCATGCACCGGCCAAATCTGACCGTGCCAGAGAACTCACCAGCACTAGGACCACCATAAGCACCACGATCAGCACCATGGCACCAACACTAAGACCAGGACCAACACCACCATAAGCACAACGATCAGCACCATGGCACCAGCACCAAGACTGGGACCAGCACCACAACACACCAAGACCAGTACCACCAACACTGACTGTGGCACCATGCACCAGCCAAATCTGATCGTGCCAGAGAACTCACCAGGACCAACACCACCATAAGGACCACTATCAGCACCATGGCACCAGGACCACAACCGGGACTAGCACCACAGTGCACCAAGACCAGCACCACCAAAACTGACCGTGGTACCACACACCAGCCAAAGCTGACCGAGACAATCACCACCAAACTGACCGAGGCACCATGCACCAGCAAAATCTGACCGAGCCAGTCACCACCAAACTGACCGAGGCATCACGCACCAGCCAAATCTGACCGTCCGAGAGAACTCACCAGGACCAGCACCACCATAAGCACCACGATCAGCACCATGGCACCAGCACCAAGACCGGGACCAGCACCACAACGTACCAAGACCAGCACCACCAACACTGACCGTGGCACCATGCACCAGCCAAATCTGACCATGCCAGAGAACTCACCAGGCCCAACACCACCATAAGCACCACGATCAGCACCATAGCACCAACACCAAGACCAGGACCAGCACCACCATAAGCACCATGATCAGCACCATGGCACCAGCACCAAGACCGGGACCAGCACCACAGCGCACCGAGACCAACACCACCAACACTGACCGTGGCACCATGCACCAACCAAATCTGACCGTGCCAGAGAACTCACCAGGACCAGCACCACCATAAGCACCACGATCAGCACCATGGCACCAGCACCAAGACCGGGACCAGCACCACAGCGCACCAAGACCAGCACCACCAACACTGACCGTGGCACCATGCACCAACCAAATCTGACCGTGCCAGAGAACTCACCAGGACCAGCACCACCATAGCATGGCATCAGCACCAAGACCAGAACCAGCACCACCATTAGCAACACGATCAGCACCATGGCACTAGCACCAAGACCGGGACCAACATCACAACGCACCAAGACCAGCACCATCGACACTGACCGTGGCACCATGCACTAGCAAAATCTGACCGTGCCAGAGAACTCACCAGGACCAGCACCAGCATAAGCACCACGATCAGCACCATGGCACCAGGACCATGACCAGGACCAGCACCACAGCGCACAAAGACCAGCACCACCAACACTGACCGTGCCAGCACACACCAGCCAAATCTGACCGTGCCAGAGAACTCTCTAGGACCAGCACCATGATCAGCACCATGGCACCAACACCAAGACCGGGACCAGCACCACAACGCACCAAGACCAGCACCACCAACACTGACCGTCGCACCATGCACCAGCCAAATCTGACCGTGCCAGAGAACTCACCAGCACCAGGACCACCATAAGCACCACGATCAGCACCATGGCACCAACACCAAGACCAGGACCAGCACCACCATAAGCACAACGATCAGCACCATGCCACCAGCACCAAGACTGGGACCAGCACCACCAACACTGACTGTGGCACCATGCACCAGCCAAATCTGACCGTGCCAGAGAACTCACGAGGACCAACACCACCATAAGGACCACGATCAGCACCATGGCACCAGGACCACGACCGGGACTAGCACCACAGTGCACCAAGACCAGCACCACCAAAACTGACCGTGGTACCACACACTAGCCAAAGCTGACCAAGATAGTCACCACCAAACTGAACGAGGCACCATGCACTAGCAAAATATGACCGAGCCAGTCACCACCAAACTGACCGAGGCACAACGCACCAGCCAAATCTGACCGTGCGAGAGAACTCACCAGGACCAGCACCACCATAAGCACCACGATCAGCACCATGGAACTAGCACCAAGACCGGGACCAGCACCACAACGTACCAAGACCAGCACCACCAACACTAACCGTGGCACCATGCACCAGCCAAATCTGACCGTGCTAGAGAACTAACCAGCACCACCATAAGCACCACGATCAGCATCATGGCATCAGCACCAAGACCAGAACCAGCACCACCATAAGCAACACGATCAGCACCATGGCACCAGCACCAAGACCGGGACCAGGCACCACCAACACCGATCGTGGCACCATGCACCAGTCAAATTTGACCGTGCCGGAGAACTCACCAGGACCAAGCACCACCATAAGCACCACGATCGAGCACCATGGCACCAGGCACCAAGACCGAGACCAGCACCATAGCGCACCAAGACCAGCACCACCAACACTGACCGTGGTACCATGCACCAGCCAAATCTGACCGTGCCAGAGAACTCACCAAGACCAACACCACCATAAGCACCATGATCAGCACCATGGCACCAGCACCAAGACCAGGACTAGCACCACCATAAGCACCACGGTCAGCACCATGGCACCAGCACCAAGACCAGGACCAACACCACCATAAGTACCACGATCAGCACCATGGCACTTGCACCAAGACCGGGAACAGCACCACAGCGCACCAAGACCAGCACCACTGTCGTCGCCGTCAAAACGAGGGCGGTCAGAGCGACGCGATGGTTTCGACCCTCTTTGATTTTTGCATTTTTATTGGTGGTTACAACGCCTTTAGGTCGTCCGATAACCGGGCTGAACCTAGGGGCGAGGTTTTCGAAAGGGTGTTCTTGGGTTGTCCGATAACCGGGCTAACCCAAGAACTAGTTTTGAAGGGTTCTGTGGAGTCGCCACCGATGTTTTTTACCGGAAACATCGAAAAAGGAGTTAAAAGGCGTTGGTTTTCGAAAAACCAACTTTGGTCGTTAGAACCAGAGTTGGGTAAGGGAGTTAGTTACGTGTAAAGGAAGTGTTAATTCCTTTACGACGCCCCTTTCGGGTTCCCTATGACAGGCGAGTTATTTAAAAATATCTAAACCGATGAAAATTATGCTTTTACCCTTTTATTCTGCGGAATTCAAAATTATGACTACATGGCCCTAATATCTATTGCATAATTTAAAATTAAAGCGGTAAAAGTAGAGAGGGAGAATATAAACCTTCGAAGCAAGATTTCTATTTAATTCTTTAAAAATAGGGTGCTTTGTGGCAACCCTTCACTCTACACGGCGTCAGAAACCTCTCAAACGCACTAAAAACACTCTAAAGACACTCAAAAGCTCCAGAAATGCGTCAGAGGGATTCTAGAGAGAGAAACCTAAGTGATTTCTAGAGAGAAGGAGGAGAAAATTGTGTGGAATGAGGGAATGGAGCCCCCTATTTATAGTTTTTCGCGTCTGACAGGTCGAGACCGTCGTCTCGTCTGACAGGGTCGAGACCGCCGTCTCAACAATCGGGACCGCCGTCTTGCCTTGCGAAAGTGGCGAGACCGTCGTCTCGCCCTTCGTAGGTGGCGAGACCACCATCCCAGAAAGCGAGACCGTTGTCTCGCCATTCGTAGGTGGCGAGACCGCCGCATGAGGCGAGACGGCGGTCTCGATTTCGAGACGGTGGTCTCGTCCCAAAAAAGGCGAGAAACCTTATTTTTGTGCCGAAAATCCCTCCTATCCTAGTATGGGGCCTAATAGTCTCTCCTAGTGGCTTCTTAGGCTTCGTCCATCTTCGAAAAGGAGGTCTTCTGCTCTTATTTGGAGGCCGGGCAAGATTTGGAGTCTACAGCTGCCCCCCCTTTACCCGACCAGTCGACTGCTGGCCTTTTGTGCCAAGGAGATCGACTGGAGCGTAAAGGAGTTGACCCTCTTGCCCGGTTGCCCTTCGGATGTTTCGTCTCACGGCGGTTGATCTTCTGGGGAAAACTTTGTACTCGTGCACTTCCGGGATACTCCTTCTGACGGTAGCTGATCCCTTTGGTGGACACGTGGTAGAACCTCAGGATACTCCTTCTGACGGTAGATGATCCTTCAGTTGATGGGTATAAACCCCCCATCAGGCTGATAGTTGCAGTCCGTTGTGTGGGACTGGATGGGTATGAACCCCCCATCAGGCTGGTAGTTGCAGTCTGTTGTGTAGGACTGGATGGGTATGAACCCCCCATCAGGGTGGTAGTGCGACTTACTGATCCGGCTCGAGCGCAGATCAGGCGCACTCGCGTGTGCGGGTTGATAGGTATGAACCCCCTATCTGGCTGGTACAGTCCACTGCGTAGGACTGGTGGTAGTGGCGGCTTACTGTTCAAGTGGCCCATGCGCCGGCATGAAGCCTTGGGATGCCCCTTTGACGCGATAGCTGACCCCTTGGCTAACGAGTATGAACCCTCGTATGGTTAGGTGCCTTTGGATGCCCCTTCTTGCGGTAGCTGATCCTTTGGCTGTGGTGGTGGCTTACTGCTCTAGCTCATGCGCCGGGTGTTGAGATACTTTCTTTTATTTTTGTTTTTGTGACTTTTTTGGGATAGTCATCCAGCTTGTGCTGGGGATTCTTTGTTTTGATCCTTTTGGTAGTGATCATCTGATTTTGCTAGTTGTCGAGGATTGATGAGTGCCTCTGAGCAGGCAGATACTCCATTGAGTTTCTAGTAATGCCTCTGAGTAGGCAGATGCTTCATCGGAAGTGAAGACTTTTGGTTGTATTTGTTTTTCCTCTGACTAGGCTAATATTCCCCTATGGGGATGCTGACTCTTGCTTGCCAGGTCTTGCCTATGCATGTCGCCGTCGTTCGTTCCGACGTTCAGGGACATCTCGAACGTTAATGCGAGCGGTCGCGAAAAGATGGTTGAGACTCGCGTTTTTTGTTAAAAATATGTTCATTGCTTCCGAGGCGCTCAACACTGAACTATCCTCTAATAGAAGCAAGGTTTTCGAAAAGGGTTCTTTTGGAGTCGCCACCAATGTTTTGACCATAAACAATGGAAAAGGAGAAAAAGGCATTGATTTTAATAAAAACCAAACTTGGCCATTATAACCAGAGTCGGGTAAGGGAGTTAGTTACGTGTGGGGAAGGTATTAGCACCCCACAACGCCCCTCTCGGGTTCCCTATGACAGATTAGTTCATTTAAGTAAATATTACGAGAAATTACGCTATTACCCTCTTTTATTCATACAGTATTTAAATATGGTTATCTACATGATTTTATCTACATAGCATACAGAAAGCAATAAATAAAACAATAAAAGGGAAGAAAATTGAGAAGAACCTCCGAAGCAAGCTTTGTATTAGAAATCTCTTATACAGAGGACGCTTTGCGGCAATCCTTCACTCTACAACGACTCTCCTCTCAAATACAGACTCGACTCGACTAAAATTTCTAGAAGAATCGAATGCCGGAATACAAATTCCTTAACTGATTGTTACCTATTAAAGGCAATCAGAGAGATCATTCGAAGGAGGGAGAGAAGAAGACAAGTCTTGGAGTTTTCTGCGGTGTGGAGAATGACCTAAGAGCCTCCTATTTATAGCCTTTTTCGCCTGGAAATCTGGGACGGCCGTCTGGGTTGGGACGGCCGTCCCAACTGCGCAATTTGCACTGGGCCAAGCTGGGACGGCCAGTTGGGTTTGGGACAGTCGTCCCATTTGAATTTTGGGACTTGGGACGTGCGTCCCAAAGGTGAGACGTGCGTCTCACTTGCGTTTTGGCGTTTGGGACGGCCGTCCCAGTTTGGGATGGCTGTCCCAACCTGTCTTGGCCTGTCTTCGCGTTTTGGGACCCCCGGGAAGCTTTCCTTTCCTTTTTCGGACGTCGTTTGATGCCGATGTGTGTCCGTTGAAGCTTTATCTTCATATAGGAAGTCTTCTTGGCCTTCATTAAGATGTCGGGCGAGCTTTATCTTCGTGTAGGAAGTCTCTTTAGTCTTTATTGTGTGAATGGGTGAACTCCGTCTTGTTGCGGGAGGTCTTTCTCGGTTTTTCTTTGATATGAAGCCGGGTGAACTGTATGAAGCTTCCCTAGCTTTTATTATTTGAGAGACCGGGCAAAATTAGGGGTCTACAGCTGCCCCCCCTTCACCTGCCTAACTAATTTGTTGGTTTTAATATACCGATAAAGTTATTTGGCAGGGGAAGGAGTTAACCCTTTTGCTCGGTTATCCTTCGGATGCTGCTTCTTTGCTGATCCTCCGGATGATAAATATTTTGATAGGTACCAACCCCTATCCGGTTTGAGCCTCCTTTTATAAAGCTCTGGTGAGTACTTACCCTCACCCGGTATAAGTCTGTATTTTACTAGACTTTTGTGGGTACCTACCCCCACTAGGTATGAACCTTGTTCTACAAGGTTTTGGTGAGTACCTACCCTCACCTGGTATAAGTTCGCATTTTGCTAAACTCTTGTGGGTACTTACTTCCGAGGTGCTCGACACTGAACTATCCTCTAATAGAAGCAAGCCTTTGCACCCTTTTTTAGTAATGCTTCTGGTGAGTATTTTTACTCTACCCGATGCATTTTGCTAAGTTTTGATGAGTACCTACCCTCATCTGGTATAAAACCTTATTTTTAAGGTTCTGGTGGGTATCTACCCCCACCCGGTATGAATCTGCATTTTTGCTAGATTCTGATGAGTACTTACCCTCATCCGGTCTGAACCCCGTTCTGCAAGGTTCTGATGGGTACCTACCCCCACCTGGTCCGAATCTCGTTCTGCAAGATTCTGATGGGTACCTACCCCCACTCGGTCTGAACCCCGTTCTGCAAGATTCTGATGGGTACCTACCCCCACCTGGTCCGAACCTCATTCTGCAAGGTTCTCAGGATGCACTTCTTGGTAGTTAATCCTGTGGTTATGTGTTGGCGGCTTACTGTTTCTGATCATGTGCCTGTTCCATGGGGAATAATTTGTTTTGACTTTTCTGTTTTAGTCATCCAGTTTTTGACCGGGGATTCTTTGATTTTGGCTTTTTCTTTTAGTCATCCGGTCTTGACCGGGGATTCTTTGATTTTGGCTTTTTCTTTTAGCCATACGGTCTTGGCCGGGGTTCTTGTCGATTGCCTCTTTTTAGGCGGGAATCCTCTGGGGATTTTGAATTCTCTTATTGATTGTGCCTCTTGATTAGGCGAAGATCCATTTGGGGATTTTGTTGTGCCTCTTGATTAGGCGAATGCTTCAATAGTGGTGAAGACTTTGAGGGCTTGGATTTCCTCTTGCATAGGTTGATTTCCCATTTCTTCTTCTTTTTTGCTTGCTTGTTGAAAGTGAAGGTTTTGTGCTTCACTGTGGATATCCATCTTTGGGCGTTTATGAGCGATTAACTCCCTGTGGATATAATTTTGTGGTTTGCCTTTGTCGTAGGCTCACTGGAGTAGTTTTCTTATTGATGATCTACTGGGGAATTAACTTCATTCCGTAAATCTATTTTGAATTGCCCCCCTAGGGAGAAATGGAGTTTTTCGACTCCTTTATTGGCTGTTGTTGTTTGAGCTGGCTTTGCTTAAGCTCTTATTTTGCTGGGGAATGGGTTTTTTCCCTTTTCTCGCAATTCCTCTTTTTTGCGATTTGGTTTTTGCATATGTGCTCCTTTTATGCACATTGGCTTTTTGAATATAAAGATATCTGTTTCTTTTTTCTTTTTGGTGATCCCTGGGGAATTTTTCCTTTACTTCTTGGGGATCCAACTTTGATGATGGAGTCTTGGCTCTTGGCTTTGTGAAGCTTTTTATTGAGCGGGATGAAGATTTTTTCCTTCTTTTCCTCTTTGTGGAGATTTTTCTTGATATGCTTTATTTGGAGACATTTATTTGGCCTTTTTCTGTAGTGGCCTTTGTTTGGGGATGAAAAATTTTCTTTCTTTTCTTTTTGTTGCCCCCTGGTGATACGGAGGTTTTGACTTCGTATTTTCTTTAATGGACTCTTGAGTAGTCCTTATTCTCCCTTGGGGAATGAAGCGGAGACTCTTGTATGAGTGTGCTTGATGACTCATGTGATGATGAAGCTGAGTCACGAAGTAGTCTTTTTGCTTTGCCTCTGGGGTAGGCAGGGATCCTCTTGGGGATGGTCGAACCTTTCCATTGGCTTTTCTTATGTTAATGACTTCTTTTTCCTTGGATGGAAGGATAGTGGTCGGATCTTTAAATGACCATGGTTGATGACTCATGTGATGATGATGCTGAGTCATGGAGTAATTTTTTGTTTTCCCTCTAGAGTAGGCAAGGATCCGTTTGGGGATCATCAAGCCTTTCCATTGGCTTTTCTTCTCCTTTTTTATTGGTGTAGAAGGTTGATGGTGATTAGAGCTATTTTCTTTGAAGCTCCTTATTTTGCTGAAGATAATTTTGATTTTGCCTTTTTCTATCGCGATCTAATTTTATCGCAAATTTTTGAAATTCGGCTTTTTAGTATATCATGTGTGCCTTTTATTTTATAGTTTTTGTACACATGGGCTTTTGAAATAGAAATAACTACTTTTATTTATTACTGCTTTTTGTTTGGTACATTCAAGTTTTTTTTTTCAAAATACTAAAAAACTATAGAAAGGCTCCTCCTAATCATCCGCCTCTGGACTGGAGTGGGCAGATGGTACTGGCGAAGGGAAGCGGCGGAGTAGACGGCGCTGGAACCTCGCCTGGGTCTGGACCAAGCTCTCTATCTGGCGGTCCGTCCTGTCTTGCCTAACAGTCAACTGACTAAACTGCTGGCGTATGAACTGGAACTCTCCTTCCATGTACGCATGCTCCTCGTCCAGGCATCGGTACAGGCCGGCGAAGTCTGGATCACGTGACTGCTGCTGGGATTCAGAGGTAGTAGGGATGTCTTGCGGCGTATCGAAGTCGCGCATATCCCAAGAAATCGAGATGATAGGGTTCAAGATGAACCCTGTCCCTTGCCTGCTGAGGATGTTCATGTGCGTCAGCACTCCTCCGTGTTGAACATTCAAGGACTTGATGTTGCAAATAATGATCATGAAGAATGTTGATTTTGATGATGATCCAAGAGCTTAAAGACTTAGAGTATTGAAGATTGAAGATTGATGATTTCTGTATTGTAATAACTCTGTTTTAGTTTGATTGAGTCTGTAATTATAGAACCTAAGATAGCCGGTACATAGTCTGTAACTTAGAAGCTTCAAAAAGCTCAAATTTATCATTCAGGCTCGGCTTTAATCGATTAAATAGGTAAATAATCGATTAAAACAGTGAGAAAACCACTTTCTATACAAACTCACTGCTTTAATCGATTAAACAACAAAATAAGCGATTATTCCGTACAATTCCGTACAGATAATCGATTATTTCACCAAATAATCGATTAAACCAGAGAGGATTGGGTTCTGACGTATTTGGCTCTGTTTTAATCGATTATTACTCCAAATAATCGATTATTTTAGTCTGTTTCTGATTTTAAACATCAAACAAACCCTATTTTCGAAAATCCAATTACCAAGAACCCTAGTTTCGAAATCCCTAATTCCTAAACCCTAATTTCCCTACTTAAACTCTCCTTTGGCACTCAGAAAAGAAGAACAACTCTTTCCATACAAAAGTTAAGTGCTGTGAGTGCCAGAGAACTGTTTGTTGCAAGGAAAGGGGGCTTTCTGAACCTGGTGTGGGCTAGAAGCGATAAGAATCACTAAGTGGAGTTCTTAGTGGATTGTGTGCTGTGCCGTCTCTGGGGAAAGCTGTTCTTCATCTCTTGTTGGTTTCAAGAGAGGCTTTTGGAACCTGGTGTGGGCTAGAAGCGATAAGAATCACTAAGTGGAGTTCTTAGTGGATTGTGTGTTGTGCCGTCTCCAGGGAAAGCTGTTCATCATCTCTTGTGGATTTCAAGAGAGGTGTTATCTTTAACTTTATCTTTTCCATTGTAATTTGTATTGTAACAATTTGTTTATAGTGACAGCGTTAATCCTCTTTTGAGTGATTAGCAACTGGACGTAGGGTCTTTTGATCCGAACCAGTATAAATTTCCTGTGTAAGACTCTATCCCTTTCTCTATTTACATTTACACAGTTTTTAATCGGTAAAATTTGGGGAAAATTTTGAAAACCTAATTTTTATTAAGAAACCAATTCACCCCCCCTCTTGGTTTTTGTCCGACCACGCGAACATTCCGCTGCGCGATTCTAACAAGTGGTATCAGAGCTTTGTTTGATAGTCATTCAAACTTTTCGAAAATGGCCGGACAAAATCAAACTTTTGCCGAAGGTGCGTCTATCAACAGACCCCCACTTTTTGTGGGTCAAAATTATCCTTTTTGGAAAGTACGTATGCAAATATTTTTAGAGTCTGTTGATAGAGGCGTTTGGGACGCAATTTTAAACGGTCCATTTGTTCCTAAAATTACAGAGAACGGTGTTGACGTTCTTAAACCTTTTGATAGATGGACTGCCGAAGAAAGTCGAAAAGCACAATTTGATGTTAGGGCTAGAAATATTATTTCATCTGCTCTAACCCTTGATGAGTTCTACAGAATTTCTATTTGTAAAAGTGCACAGGAAATGTGGGAAATGCTTAGAGTAACCCACGAAGGAACTGACGACGTCAAAAGAGCGCGTAAAAACTCCCTAATCCAAGAATACGAGATGTTCCGGATGCAACCCGGCGAAACGATTTTCGACGTTCAAAAGCGTTTCACTCATATTGTGAATCATCTCACCGGATTAGGTAAAGTATTTGACGTTGATGAATTAAATGTTAAAATTTTGAAATCTCTCGGATAGGAAATGGCAACCAAAGGTGACGACCATCTCGAGTCACAAAATCTTGCCACTATGTCTATGGCGGCGTTATTTGGAAAGCTTAGGGAGCATGAGCTTGACCTTGGAAGACTAAATGAGGAAGAGGGTCAATATCAAAAGAAGAACCTAGCTTTCAAGACCGAGATTTCAAAAAGCAAAAATAAGAAAGAAGAAGAAGAAGACTCCGAAATTGATGAAGAAGAGATGAGTCTTTTTATAAAGAAGTTCACCAAATTGATGAAAGCAAAAGGAAGACATTCTTTCAAAGGTAAGGGAAAGGTAAAAGAAAATTCTTCCGTTAATATAAAATGCTATGGTTGTGGTGAAGCAGGGCATATGAAGACCGAATGCCCAAACAAGAAAAATGATGAACACAAGGGCAAAAAGCAATTCAAGAAGAAAGCATATATTGCTTGGGATGACAGTGATTCAAATTCAGAATCAAGCGACTCGGAAATAGAAACATTTGCTTGATGGCAAATGACAACATTTCTTCGGATTTTGAGGTTAGTGATTCCGATTCATCCTCTAGTGAAGAAAATGACCATGATGAATTGCAAAATGCTTATAATGAGTTATTTACTGCATTTATGAATATGAAAAACGAATTTAAAGTTGTAAAGAAAAATCTAAGAAGATCCGAAAAGGAAAATGAGTCCTTAAAATTGAAAATTGCATGTTTAGAAGAAAAGGAGGTAGCTAATACGAAAATTGTATGCTTAGATGAGAATAAGGACTTAGCTTGTGCAAATTGTAAAGAGCATGAATATGACATAGATATTCTTAACCATTTGCTTGACAAAGCCGAAAAAGAAATTGATGATCTTAAGAAGCATGAAATGGTAATTGCTCAAAATAATGTAAATCAAAGAGTTCCTTTGAAAAAGAGTAAAACTAAAAAGAAAAGAGTATGGGTAGAAAAAGGAACTAGAGCATGTCATGTTAATAATGTATCTTGTTCTAAAACTACTTCAAATGCATGCTTCTATTGTATGAAACAAGGTCACACTTCAAATAAGTGTAAAATTAAACATTTTGGTGTTCCTAAAGGTAAATATATTTGGGTTCCAATTGTTAAATAATTTTGTTTGTCTCTAACCCCAAGGACCCAAAAGTTATGGGGACCTAAGTTTACTATGTTCTTGTTTTGTAGGAAACTTCCAAATCAAAGAAGTCTATGTGGTATCTTGATAGTGGATGCTCAAAACATATGACTGGAGATAAAACGAAATTTGTAAGTTTCAAAGCCAAAGAACAAGGATATGTGACTTATGGGGATAACAACAAAGGGAAGATTCTCGGAATTGGAAACATAGGTGGTGCAAACAAATTGGAGATTAAGGATGTGCTTCTTGTTGATGGATTAAAGCATAACCTTCTTAGCATAAGCCAATTGTGTGACAAAGGATTCAAGGTAACTTTTGAAAGCAAATTTTGCACCATACATTTAGTAGATTCTGAAAAAGTAGAATTAAAAGGCATTAGGCATAACAACATATATTTGATTGATTTGGATTGTTTACATGAGTCTAGTATAACATGTTTAGTTGCTAAGGAAGAGAACCCTTGGTTATGGCATAAAAGAGCGGCTCATATAAATATGCATCACTTGAATAAATTGATATCAAAAGACTTAGTTATTGGATTGCCTAAGTTAAAATTTGAAAAAGATAGATTGTGTGATGCATGCCAAAAAGGTAAACAAGTAAAATCATCTTTTAAATCAAAGAATGTGATTTCCACTTCAAAACCCCTAGAATTATTACATTTAGATTTATTTGGACCTTCTAGGATAAAAAGCTTTGGTGGAAATTATTATGGACTTGTAATTGTTGATGATTACTCTAGGTACACTTGGACATTTTTCTTAACTACGAAAAGTGAAGCTTTTAAGGTCTTTAGAAAATTTGCAAAACAAATACAAAATGAAAAGGACCTAAGAATTAAAGTTTTAAGAAGTGACCATGGTGGTGAGTTTCAAAATGAAAAGTTTGAGAATTATTGTGAAGAAAATGGTATATTACATAACTTTTCTGCTCCTAGAACTCCCCAACAAAATGGTGTAGTTGAAAGGAAAAATAGGTCATTAGAGGAACTTGCAAGAACTATGTTAAATGAATCTAATGTTCCTAAATATTTTTGGGCTGATGCGGTTAGCACTGCATGCTATGTCTTAAATAGAATGCTCATTAGGTCAATTATTAAATCTACTCCATATGAATTGTTTAATGGTAGAAAACCTAATGTTGCTCATTTAAAGATTTTTGGATGTAAATGTTTTGTACTAAATAATGGAAAGGACAATCTAGGAAAATTTGATTCAAAAGCCGATGAGGGCATTTTTCTAGGTTATTCTTTAACTAGCAAGGCATATAGAGTGTTTAATAGGAGAAATTTGAATATAGAAGAATCTATACATGTTACCTTTGATGAGATTGTAGACCTTGGGGGAAATCCTCTTGAGTCAAATAAAAGACTTGCAGGTGATGATGAATATATAAGAGAGGCCCTTGATGAATTATACTTGGAAGATAATGTGCCTTCTCAAACTCCTCAATTAACAAAAGAATGGCAATCACCTAGAGGACTCTCAATGGACAATATCATAGGTGACATCTCAAAAGGGGTAAGAACTAGAAATATGAATAATTTTTGTATGTCTGTTGCTTTTGTGTCACAGATTGAACCTAAAAACATTGAGGAAGCACTTAAAGATGATCAATGGTGCATAGCCATGCAAGAAGAACTTAACCAATTTGAAAGGAATCAAGTCTGGGAACTAATCCCAAGAGAAGAGTCACATCAAGTTATTGGAACTAAATGGGTATTCAGAAATAAGCTTGATGAAGATGGTAATATAACAAAGAATAAAGCCAGACTTGTTGCAAAAGGCTATTGTCAGGAGGAAGGTATAGATTATGATGAAACTTATGCTCCTGTGGCCAGGTTAGAGGCTATACGCCTACTTCTTGCTTATGCATCTATGATGAAATTTAAATTATATCAAATGGATGTTAAGAGTGCATTTTTAAATGGTTTTATTAAAGAAGAAGTGTATGTAGAGCAACCCCCTGGATTTGAAGATTTTAATAATCCTAATCATATTTTCAAATTGAAGAAAGCATTATATGGATTAAAACAAGCTCCTAGATCTTGGTATGAAAGGCTAAGTAGTTTTCTAACTGCAAATGATTTTTCAAGAGGAAGAATTGATTCTACACTGTTTATTAAGAAAGTTAAATAACATATCTTAATGGTCCAGGTATATGTTGATGATATTATTTTTGGATCAACTGATAATTCTTTGTGTGTAGAATTTGCTAAGATTATGCAGGGAGAGTTTGAAATGTCTATGATGGGAGAATTAACATTCTTCCTTGGAATTCAAATCAAGCAACTTAAAGATGGCACTTTCATCTCTCAAACTAAATACTGCAAAGAGATCCTCAAAAAGTTTGGTATGGACACCTCAAAGGAAGCTAACACACCCATGGGAACTTCATGCTATCTAGACAAGGATGAATCAGGTTTGGAAGTTAATCAAACTATGTATAGAGGTATGATAGGATCACTATTATACTTAACTGCAAGTAGACCTGATATTATGCATTCTCGTCTCGTGTGTGTGCTAGATTTCAGTGCATGTCCTAAAGAATCTCATCTAATTGCAGTAGAAACATATTTTAAAATATTTAAAAGGAACTACCGATTTTGGTTTGTGGTATCCGTCTCGATGCTTGTATTAGTTTATTAGGATATTCTCGATGCTGATTATGGTGGATGTAAAATTGATAGGAAAAGCACTAGTGGGACATGTCATTTGTTAGGTTCATCCTTAATATCATGGCATTCTAAGAAACAAGCATGTGTAGCTTTATCTACCACTGAAGCTGAATATATTGCAGCTGGTAGTTGTTGTGCTCAAATTCTGTGGATGAAACAACAGTTAGAGGATTATAGTATATATTTAAATGACATACCCTTAATGTGTGATAATACGAGTGCAATTAATCTAACTAAGAATCCAGTAATGCACTCTAGGACTAAACATATTGAGATTAGACATCACTTTTTAAGAGATCATATCAGCAAAGGAAACTGTAAGATAGAGTATGTAGACACTAAACGTCAATTAGCAGATATATTTACTAAGCCTCTACCAAAGGATAGATTCTATGATCTTAGAAGAGACTTAGGGATATTAGAAATAACTTAAATTCTGCTTAATTTGACTGTTTTTGGATGATTGTTATGTTAAAATTCGTGATGTAGGATATTCATAGGTTATAATGTGTAAAAACCTTAAAAACTTGATATAGCCTCTGGAATAATCGATTACTGGATGTGATAATCAATTATTTTCCCTCAAAACGTCCAAAACAGGGTATTCTCCTCTGGAATAATCGATTATTTCGTGAAATAATCGATTAAATGCCTCTGATAATCGATTAATTGCTAGAAATAATCGATTAAAGCTGTCTGATATAGAAATAATCGATTATCTTGAAATATAATCGATTAAATGCGCCCAGTTTTGCCTCCTAGCCGTTGGCAACGGATATTTTGCCATGGAATCTCTTCTATATGACTGTTGGAAGTGTTTTCTCTATAAATAGAGACCTCTAGTTCAATTATACTCACTTCTAACTCTTGTAATCAAGTTTTCTTGTAATCTATACTCTCTTTGCTTCATTATTCCCTCACTTGTCTCCAAAATCTCTTCAAGTTTATCTACTCTTTCAAATGGCCTCATCCTCTCGCCCTAAGATTCCTACAAAAAGAAGATTTGCACCTTCCTCTCATTCCCGTCCTAATTCTGTAGAAGGATGGATCTCTGATGCAGATGATCAACAAGAATTTCTAACCTACTGGAAGGAAAAAACTATTATTTCTCCCAAATTTCTTATAGGTGAGCAATTCATTCGTAGGGGTTTCAATTTTCCTAATCTTCTTGAAATTCAAGGAGTTCTCCCCTTTATCCAAATGCAAGGTACATACTATCCTGACTTAGTTAGGGTATTCTATTCTAGATTCAAGTTTAGGGATCAAATTGCTACATCCCGTGTAAAAGGAGTTACCATAATTCTAGATGATGATATTTGGGAAAATGTTGCTCACTTCCCCATTAGAGAAGATGCTATTAACGTTTATGGTGAGCTAGTTGACTTTGACAGGTTTCTAGCTTATCGCTCTTTTCTACGGAATCCCTCAATGGAGATTGGACGTATCCTTCATGCTGGACCTTTAAAGAAGGAAGAACGCATGCTTCTACATTTACTTGTATGGATCTTATGTCCCCGGGCTACGAATCATGCCCAATGCTCATCCATTGATCTTCGAATTATTCATGCCATCATGAATAATGAACCTTTAGATTGGGGTGTTCTTGTCACAATGACCATGCTTAAAGCAAAACGTCATCACACTTTCAAAATTCCATATGCCCTTCTTGTATCCCGTATTCTTGAATATAAAGGAGTGAATGTTAAAGGTGAGCAAGCAGTTAGAACAAACAACTTAAACCGCATGCTGGACAGCACATTGACTCAACTTCAAATGGTGCGAGTCAATGACATCTATGTTCACAAAGATGATGTTCAAAATCAAGGTGATGCAAATGAAGACTCTGATGAAGATATGCCTCCAGCTGCTAATTTTCCCTCTAACCAAATCCAAAGTGTTGGAACATCCTCTTCTCATCAAGAAACAAGACAATCCATGGAAGATATGCTTTCTGACATGAATCAAAGAATGCAATCATTCTTCAATCTTTCTGGTGTACGCCATGATGAAATTATTCGTCGTATATCCGATGTAGATGATAGAGTGGGTAGATTAGAAAATAGATTTGATACTCACTTTAATGATGAAGATAGTGAAGAATTTTATATTGTTAATATCTTTATATTGTAATGAATGAATGATTATGAAATAAAATTTGATGTTTCTTTCATGCTATAATTGAGGGGGAGCTTTCTCTAACTTATGCATATCTTGAGGGGGAGCTCTTATGATTGATGTTGCAGAGTTCTTTTTTATTATAATCAAAATAGGGGAGAAAAATTTAAAGCCTATGATTCAATATTAAATTTTATTTGGTATGTTTAATGTGTTTGTTAGTATGACAGATAAAACAAGGTTATTACAAGGGCTTTAAAAAGATAATTTTGATCATCATCAAAAAGGGGAGATTGTTGAACATTCAAGGACTTGATGTTGCAAATAATGATCATGAAGAATGTTGATTTTGATGATGATCCAAGAGCTTAAAGACTTAGAGTATTGAAGATTGAAGATTGATGATTTCGTATTGTAATAACTCTGTTTTAGTTTGATTGAGTCTCGTAATTATAGAACCTAAGATAGCCGGTACATAGTCTCGTAACTTAGAAGCTTAAAAAAGCTCAAATTTATCATTCAGGCTCGGCTTTAATCGATTAAATAGGTAAATAATCGATTAAAACAGTGAGAAAACCACTTTCTATACAAACTCACTGCTTTAATCGATTAAACAGCAAAATAATCGATTATTCCGTACAATTCCGTACAGATAATCGATTATTTCACCAAATAATCGATTAAACCAGAGAGGATTGGGTTCTGACGTATTTGGCTCTGTTTTAATCGATTATTACTCCAAATAATCGATTATTTTAGTCTGTTTCTGATTTTAAACATCAAACAAACCCTATTTTCGAAAATCCAATTACCAAGAACCCTAGTTTCGAAATCCCCAATTCCTAAACCCTAATTTCCCTACTTAAACTCTCCTTTGGCACTCAGAAAAGAAGAACAACTCTTTCCATACAAAAGTTAAGTGCTGTGAGTGCCAGAGAACTGTTTGTTGCAAGGAAAGGGGGCTTTCTGAACCTGGTGTGGGCTAGAAGCGATAAGAATCACTAAGTGGAGTTCTTAGTGGATTGTGTGTTGTGCCGTCTCTGGGGAAAGCTGTTCTTCATCTCTTGTGGGTTTCAAGAGAGGCTTTTGGAACCTGGTGTGGGCTAGAAGCGATAAGAATCACTAAGTGGAGTTCTTAGTGGATTGTGTGTTGTGCCGTCTCTAGGGAAAGCTGTTCATCATCTCTTGTGGATTTCAAGAGAGGTGTTATCTTTAACTTTATCTTTTCCATTGTAATTTGTATTGTAACAATTTGTTTATAGTGACAGCGTTAATCCTCTTTTGAGTGATTAGCAACTGGACGTAGGGTCTTTTGATCCGAACCAGTATAAATTTCCTGTGTAAGACTCTATCCCTTTCTCTATTTACATTTACACAGTTTTTAATCGGTAAAATTTGGGGAAAATTTTGAAAACCTAATTTTTATTAAGAAACCAATTCACCCCCCCTCTTGGTTTTTGTCCGACCACGCGAACATTCCGCTGCGCGATTCTAACACTCCGTTGATCGGCTCTGGTTGGAGTTCAGCTGGGATATCTTCTCCATCAGTGCATCCCCAATACTCAGCCAAAGGGGTAAGGAGGGGAGCTATCATGATAGCTCTTGCTGGTCCTCGCGTACTGTATTCCTTTATGGCCTTCAGGAATGCGTATCCTGGATTGCACTTATGCCCTTGGTGCATACAGTAGACGATGAAAAGATCAGCCAGCGTTACCTTCCCCTGGCTCTCCTTCCGGCTGTGTAGGGTCCGACAAGTAGTTTGTGGCATATGCGGAGCGGAGGAGAGAAGGATGCCCCCTTCAGGTGTGTGGGCAGGTTGTGAGCTCCAGTGATCTCCTTCCACATGTTAGTGGTGGTGAGAACAGCAGGCTTCTCCAGATATGCGGATCGATATTCTGGTGTCCTTGTGTCTGCTCGTTGGCAGAAACCCATTATGACATTGAAGTCATCCAGAACAGTGGTCTGGTAGGCTCCATCCATCCAGTAGGAGACTGCTAGAGTTGGTGGCACTCCAGGAGTGGCGGATGGCATTTCCATCATGTTGGCAGAGGCAAGAAATTCCATTGTGGCAGTGCGGTTGATCCGAGTAGGTGGCTCATGGAGCAGAAAGTCCCATCCTATGTTGTGGATGAACTTTCTGAGATCTTGCTCCCAGCCGAATGTAGCTAAAATTTCAAAATCCAGTCGCAGCATAGGATACCAGGCAAATTGTTGGATATTTGCCAGTCGTTGTTGATGTGCTTCTGCTAGCAACATGCTGATGACAGGAGTTCTTCTGGCAGCAGTCCTGGTGCGCTTTCTCCTGGATGATGCTTCTCCACGTTCCATTGTGAGCTTTACTCTCTTAGGGATACTAACAGTGTATAGAGAAGGAGGAAAAGCAAGATAGGAAGCTTGGATTGAGGTACTGGAGCCAAAAAACCCGCGCCCCACCTATATAGGCCGCACAGGGGAGTTTGGGACGGTCGTCTGGGTTGGGACGGCCGTCTCAACTGAAAAAAATGCACATAGGCCAACCCCCACATGGGACGCGCATCCCAACTGAAATTTGGCACTTGGGACGGCCGTCTGGGCTTTGGGACGGCCGTCCCAAGCCTCTTATGTTGGTTTTTTGTTTTTTTTGAGTTAATTTTCGTGTTTTTTGATGAAATTAAGGATAGGATTCTCTTCATTTATGCTTTAATGCATGTAATGTTTCATGATATGCATCCTATGATCTATTTCAGTTAATATTTCAAAACTTTTAACTGATGTGTTTTGACTTCGGGCGCATTCTTGCTGTTGTGCCTTTATGTCATCTTGTTTCTTGGTCAACAAGCTAAGCTGTACAAGTATGCCGTCATGGGCCTTTCTTGCTATGGCCGAAGAGCAATCTTTCGTTCGTAAAGCGACTGCCATATCGATGCCCTCCTTCCTTTCCTTCGGGATTTCGACCTTCCTATTGATCACTATGTTTCCACATTCCCCCTTATTACTTGAATGCTTTATAGTGAAATGGTCAAGAGAAGAGAAAGAAAAGGATTTACAACAAAGGCTTGTGTTTTAGAGTGATATTTTTTATAATAGAGGTTTTTGTAAGAATGGCTAGCCAGGGTTAGTCTTTGTTTAGGCTGGTTTAGATAACCGTTTCATTCTTATGATGTGGCGTCGTTGTTTACTAATTTATGGCGCCCTTTTTTTTTGCGATTGACTAACTTCCCTAGTCCGCCCTTTCGGGTTTTCAGCCTAGGATGCTGTGCTTATGTCTTAACTTTTGTCTAGGCTTCCTTTTTTTTATTTATTTTTTAGGAATACCTAGCGGACTTTTAATAACCCTAACTTTTGCCCAGGCTACCCTTTATTATTGTTCGGGTCTCCTGCCGGGTTTACCCTAACTTTTGCACAGCCCCCTTTTTATGGGTTTCCTGTCGGGTATTTTGCCCTTTTATTTTCTTGTCTCGGCCTTTGGCCTTGATGGGCTTTGCTTTTTTTTTGTATATATGTTTTTTTTGCACAACATTGTCGAAACTGGATTTTATTGAGATAGATTTTATCCGTGTCTCTAGTTAATCAATCGTATTTGATTTTGCTTTATGACGCGTTGATTATTCTGACGCATTTTGGAACAAAACGTTTATCTAAACCTCGTTTATTAAAGTGGGGTATAGATACATTTAGTAAGAAAAGAAGCAGATAGTAAGAATAGCATTCTTTTTGTAATTTCAGGGAAATGTGTGCCCTAAAGATGCTCGGGGACCGGGCATACCCCGAGGAGTGATCTCTAATAGTCACTAGGTTTACATCCCTTAGAATCAGAAGAAAGACACCTAATGACTAACGCTATCCTTTGCGCTAATACCCCTCCTTTTCGGAATACCATCTTCGAGGGGTAAGACTTCCCTATTTTTCGTATGGTTTGATCTTTCGTGGGGTCGTACCCTAAACCATACTTTAGCGGGTTATCCTTGAAATCGGGTGGCTCTCTTATCCCTTGAGCATTCTTTCCGAGCCCCTGTCCTGGGTGATATCCATATTTTTTCATCATATGGGCCACCTTCATATTACCAGGGAGTCTTTCTATGTTGGCAATTTCGAGCGCTTGAAAAGATGTTTCAAGAGCCTCTTCAGCCGCATCCACATATGGTTGGACAGATGGTTTGCTTATTAGAAAGTCTTCTTCATCTTGAACTGTGACGAGTTTATCGTTTATCACGAACTTGACTTTCTGGTGGAGCGTTGAAGGTATTGCCTTAGCGTTATGAATCCAAGGTCTACCAAGGAGACAACTGTATGCTGGCGTGATATCCATCACGTGGAAGTCTATGTTGAAAATAGTAGGTCCAATTTGGATTGGCAGATTGATCTCTCCTACTACTTCTCGTCTTGATCCGTCAAAGGCTCGAACAACTGTATTACTCGGGCGCATGTGGGCTCCTTGCACTGTGATTTTATCGAGTGTGCCTTTAGGCATGACGTTTAAGGATGACCCATTATCCACAAGAACTTTGGAAATGAGGTATTCCTTGCATTTGACAGAGATATGCAAGGGTTTGTTATGATTGGACCCTTCAACAGGGAGTTCTTCATTAGTGAAGGTAAGGTGATTATTGGCTGTAATATTACCAATAATTCCTTCAAACTTGTCTTGGGATATTGCATGCGGAACGAATGATTCATTCAAAACCTTTAATAGTGCGTTTCGATGTGGTTCCGAACTCATGATGAGTGGTAACAAAGTTATCTTTGCTAGAGTACGATTGAGTTGATCGATGATAGAGTACTCACTTTGTCTTATGTATTGGAGTAACTCATCTGTCTCCTCCTTGGATTCCTTTTCTTCTTCAGCCTTATTTTCCGCCTTCTCTTTAGGAGTATTTTCTTGTAATTCCTTGGGGGAGTATATTCTTCCGCTTCGAGTCATGCCCCCAATACCGGCTATGTTGGAGATAACTTGGTTAACTGGCAATTCTTCTGAGTATCTTCAAGGTACAACTTTATTTGATGAATAAGGGAAAGGACGCGGCACGAATAAACGTAAAGGCATTATTGTTTCTTCCCTTTTATTGATTGGAATGATTAACGGTGCTTGTTTGTCATTATCTTCGGGTTTATTGATCGTCGGAGAGATTTTGATGACGAAAGGCTTCTTTTCCATTTTTCTGATTTGTGGAAAGCACATCAGCTAATCCTTTCTTTTTATTATCTTTATTATTAAAATGAGGAGGGATATGTGAATGTATGCAACTTATGAATGCAATAGACAATTTAAGGAGAGAAAAAAAATCCTTTTATTAGAAAGTGTGTATCCTTCTATACAATGCTTTGAAGCAAGTGTTGACAAAAGCGAAAAAGCTTGAAGAATCCTATGGATAAATTAGGCTTTCTTCGTAATTCGTCTTCAGCTGTTATCACGTGATTTCTGAGCATCTTGATTTGCTCAGATACCGCCCGGCTCATATCTTCACTATATCGACGAGCCTCTTTGATCTTCTCTTCTTGATGAACGATCAAGGCATGCTGTTGATCAGACCTCTCTATTATTCGGTCCTTTTCACGAAGTAATTGACCATACTGAGCTAATCCATCTTTTTCTTTCTCATGTAGCTCCTCTAGGTCTACTCTGTATTTTTCAGCGGTTTCCCACCATTTCTGTGCTTCTGACCGAGTATTTGCTAGGTCATCCTGTATTAGCTTGATCGTTCTTGCCTGCTCTGCAAGCGTGCTCTCAAGATGTGCTATTTCGTCATTCATATCTCGGAACAGACTATCTTGCTCAAGTCTAGGAATCTTCAATGCTTGTTTAGTCTCTTCCTGATAATCAGCACAATCATTCTTAAGACGCTCTATTTCGTGGTCCTTCTTTTTACATTGCCTTTTTAGACCATCTATTATAAGGGTTGATTCTTGATCTTTTTCTTCAAAAGCCCTTAGCTGAGCTTCCATGACTTCAACCCTCTTGTTTAAGGCATTGACCTACAATTGTAGCTCTTCACTGACTAATGTTGTAGTGAATGCAGCAGATGGTTGGGGTATCCCTCTATTTTTCCTCCATTCTTCATATTCATGGGATGTAGATACCTTAACCTTTCCGAGTTCTTTATCGCCCATATAGACTGGTCTTTCCCATGCTTTCCGGACAGCGGATACTTCTTCAAAGCTATGGGAATAATGGCATAGACTCAGCCCTCTGAGCTCTTCTTGTGTTGGTGCGGTCTGAGTTCTCATAAGTTGTCTTATAGCCATCTTAGGAGAGTAGGCTATACAACCTCTGAGACCTAGAAGTGGTATGCTCAGGTAATCTTCGCATCGTACCAGAATATAACCGGGTCGGAACCAAGGGCAAACCCATGATACGTGCTCTATGTTCCAGTTTTCTAACTCGGTCTTCCACTCTAAAGCTTGACGATGTTGAAGAGGGATTTTTGAAAAACTCCTTAGAGGATCAGGAAATACGCCCATGTGGCTTGAAGCATAGAAATGAGTGACGCCCCATACGTATAGCAATGAAGTGCAACATCTAAGTGTTTTCCCCTGTTTCTGTCGGCAAAAATCTACGGAAAGCAGGGTGTCAGCGAGGATTGCAGGTATAGGACTCTTTGAATATACGTCCCAGGCAAAAAATGCATCCATTGCAGCATGATCCACAATGTTCACATGAAATGGGAATAGTATGATTCCGAACATTGCTAATGCTAGAGACTTGTTGAATGTAGACCAATCTTTCTTTTCAGCCAGAGAAACTAAGTGGTCTTCTATTACAGCCATTTTCCAAACTCGGATATTCCCTTTTCCCTCTAGGGTGGATTGATGAGGAGGCAGTCGTATGATGGTAGCAACCTTACTCACGGCTACATATACTCCCGAGCAAACATAGACCCCAACTGACTGAGGCCATCTGACCATGAGTTCGTATTCTTCTAAGGTTGGTACCAAGTCAAACTGCGAGAACTCAAAGCAGTGTAGATTGGGACTCCAGAAGTGGACCAACGCTCTAACAAAAATTGGATCGATACTGATATTCAAGAGGTCAAGAATTCTTCCATAAGATTTCTCAAAACTAGCACAGACCTCTGGCGGCATATATGTACATAACTGCCTTAACTTCTCTACACGGCATAGAAGGATCTCCACTTTCTTTAATTGTCTATTACCGGATCCCTCCATTATCTAGCAAAAGTGAAAATGCATGATATGAGGATGTATTTTTGTAAATGCATGTATGCAAGTGTTTGTTTTTCTAAGTATTATCATGTTTTATTCCTAATATGATGCATGATAGTACTGGGTTTTGAAAGTGATACTAGCAAAAATCTCATTGATTTGATGAAGTCAAAGATAAAGTCAAAAGTCAACTCTGCAGCAGTCAACAAGTCACTCAGAAGAATGGAGCTGAAGACTTAGTGTGTCTTAACAGAAAGCTTAGGTAAAACCACTTTACCTTTTTCCACTGCATGAAGCTCCATCACTCAATTTGCAAAATGCCTAAAAAATAGTTTTAAACAAATCAAACAAAAGCATTTTGACAAAGAACTTTCTTAACAATGTTTTTAACTGATATAGTTTTAAAAGAAACAATTAAAATCACTTAGAATGCGTAAAGAAGTGTTTTTACAGTATTTTAATCGATACAAACTTCTTTTAATCGATTAAAACCCTTTATGACCGATTAGAATTCGAATATGACAGGTCAGAATGAATTATAATCGATCAGACTTTAAAAATGAGCGATCAAATTTATTTTAATCGATTAAAACACGTTTTAATCGATTAAAACCACTTTGGAAGTCAGGATGATCGATCAGAATGAAATTATGACCGATCAGAGTTGGTTATGATCGATCAAAATTGAATTATGACCGATCAGACTTATTTCAATCGATTAAAACGAACTTTCAATCGATTAAAAAGACTTGAAAATTTATGTGCAGATTTTCAATCGATTAAAACGACTTTATATCAGCTAAAATAACTTGGAAAGTTTTATAAGAAGGTTTTTAAGCAAATCAATCGATTAATACGCGAATCAATCGATTGAATTACTCTTTGAAAATGTTTGTAAAATGTTTTAACTGATATAAACATGGTTGTATCAACTAAAACCATTCTGTTAAAGAAACAAGAACGCATTAATGGGTTGAAAGGACTTTTAACAGATTATAACGGCTATTTCAACAGATTAAAACAAACTTTCAACAGATTAATTAATGCAGCAGATTTGAAAATTCTCTTTAAAAACAGTTTTGCTTGAAACTTTTAAACATAGATTGAATATCAGTTTTCATACAAACTAAGCAATCAATTCAAGCAACTGTTAAGCATCCTTTTCCAAGAAAGATTCGTAACTGCTTTGTGAACTTCTTTTGAAATCTTTCTTGAGGCACTTTTGCATTCTTTGAAGGAGGAACTTACAGTGGATAAGCGTAATCCGGTTTGAGCTTTCTAAGTTTCTTCTTTTCAATTGCTTTTCATTTCTTTGTATTGTGTTGTACCTGGAATTTGGGTACAAGTTTTCTGTAGCTGGTAGGTGGTTGTAGAAGTTTCCAAGAACTGGAATTTGGTTCTTGGTGGAGAGGTTGAGTACAAGAACTGGAATTTGGTTCTTGTATTGTGTGGTGCCTGGAATTTGGGTACTGGGTTCTCTGCGGCTGGAATTTGGTTGCAGAGGTTTCCAAGAACTGGAATTTGGTTCTTGGTGGAAAGGTTGAGTGCAAGAACTGGAAGTTGGTTCTTGTGTTAGAGTAGGTGTAAGATTGTTGAGTCTGTAAAACATCTATTCTAGTGGAACCCAACTGGAATTTGGCTGGAGACTGGACGTAGCCCTGGTATTGGGTGAACCAATATAAAATTACCGGTGAAATCTTTCCTAACCTTTCTCTCTTTAATTTCAGTTGCTGCGCTTGTATTGTTTAATTGCTTTGTGATTCGTGAATTGATTAGTAAACTTAATTTTCGAATTAGATAATCTGTTTATTGCGAAAAACTTTCAAAAATCAATTCACCCCCCCTCTTGATTTAAAACTACTTTTCTAACAATTGGCATCAGAGCGAGGTGCTTGGAAGGTACTCAAGTTACTTCGATCCATGGCATTTTCCGAGGGAGCGTACATTGATAGACCTCCACCGTTTTGTGGAACAGATTATCTATTCGGAAACTAAGGATGAAAATCTTCATTGAATCTGTTAGAATAAATGCTTGGAATGTTATTGAACAGGAAACTGATATTGCTAACAGAATTCAAGATGATTGTATTGCCAAAAATATCATCTCATCCGCTTTTAACAAAAATGATTTTTGTAGGATTGCACATTGTCAAACCGTGGCACAAATGTGGAAAATCCTTGAAAAGACCTATGAAGAAGCACCGAGAGATATGCTTAATGGTCAACTCGTAATCACCAAATACCAAGTGGCCATGCCAGGATAGAATGCCCGTGAAAATTCTGATCATGTAAGTTCTAGCTCCTCTTCAAATATAATTAATTATGATGCATTACAAGAATCATTTAATGAAATGCATGAAGAGGCTAAGAAATTTCAAAAAGAAAATAGTAGGCTGAAAGGGCTAAATAACCGGCTAATAAATAAAGTTGATTCTCTGGAAAAACAAATTCTTGAAAATGAAACTGACCGTGACTTCTTGAAACTAATTCATGATAATTCCGATTGTGAATGCAATAAACCCCGCAATAATCGTTCCGCATTACAAAAGAAAATTGACTTTCTATCTCAAACTGTTTCAAGATTTACACAAGGGCAAGCCAATCTTGATATATTACTTGGGTCTCAAAAATTAATTTTTGACAAATCTGGAATAGGATTTAAATCTAGATCCAAGAAAACAAAAACAAATAGGAATTCATACTCGTAATTAAATGCTTTTACTCGTATGAAAAAAGGACACTCGTTAAATATTGCAGTAATCAAAAAGTATGCCATTCCTAAAGGAAGAATGAAATGGGTTCCAAAGATTAATTCCTTTCAAATAACTTGATCAGGACCCAGTAATTATAAAGGGTACCGGAACAATTCTTAATTTGTTTTGCAGGAACAAGTCTGGGAATCCCTTGAAGATCGAAGCTGCGAAATCAGGTTCTGAGTATTTAAACTAATTGTTTTAATTGATATATAACAATATTAATCGATTAAAATAACTTACGTAACATCTGTCCGTACCATTTTAATCGATTAAAATGTCAAAATAATCGATTGAACTGATCTCGGGATTTTGGTTTAAATGTTTTAATCGATTATAATAAATGTATATCAACTAAAAACACTTAGGTATCAAAATTAATCGATTCATTTACGTTTTAATCGGTTTAAATTTCGGTGTCATTTTATTGATCACATTCTATACCAAACTAATCGATTCTTTTATAAACCAATCGATTAATTCACTGTAATCGTTTCCCAACCTAATAGGAAAAATGAAATTAATAGATAATTAGTTGATCAATCGATTAATTAGGTTCTGAAAACAAGATTTATAACATCTAATTAAAGTTTGATAGGCCAATTCGAATCAAAAACCCAGTTTCTTTGATAAACAAAATCTGCATAGTACTTTCACCCACTCGTCCCGTAAATTGTGCCTCTGTAGCGATCAGATAATCATAAATGAGTCTCTGACATGTCCGATTGAAGTTATCTCGTTATGAAACACCCAATTTCCTTTAAATGGCACATGCCGAACAAATCCTTGAATTAGAAACTAAGACTAGTGGAATAAATGTGGGAAAGTTATTGCCGATTGAATTACCGCAAACTTTACATGTGGGAAAGTTATCCATAGATGAAAAAGCTATTTTAACATAGTCATGATTCAAGCCGTAGACGTCTACATCTCTCTTAATACATTACATGGAATGTTGCGTAGTAATACATTGAAAATCAAAGGAATTATCAAAGAATAGACTGTAACTTTTCTTATAGACACTAGTTACAAACAGAGTCAAGTCGTTAGGATCGAAAACATAGTTTATCAAAGATTTTTCAGTGATAGTTGCTTCTGGTAATAAGTTGTTGATTACTAGGAAGTTCAATGAACAAATGTTTACATTAGATTTTTTTGATATTACCAAGCAATATATTTGAAATAATCTTGAGCAAGCATTGGTTCAAAACTCTTGGTGAAATTCATTGAACTGTGCAAATTTAAGAATTAGCTTTAATCATCAATGTCACGAGGTGACACTGTAAGGAAACCAATCTGGGACAAGCAATTCAAGAATTGAATAACGTGGCACGTAGAATGTGTGTACAGGGATAAATTTTAAACTCGTTGATTTGTTCCTCGTCGAAGGCAAATATAGTGAAAGCTCTGGATTACTCGTCATCACTAGTTCTCGCTGTGTATGCATTACTAATCATTGCCCACTCTACCGAATAAGTTTTAGTTAACCACTTGTGCATATGATACCACCTGGAAACAACAAAGTTAAAGATGATTCATTCCTCAAAGATAATGATGACTCGGTTCACCGAAAGTGAGAATAACACCCATCATACTACATTAATAAGAATGCAGTCATTTGCTTGGATGATGATGACTGCAAAGTTTGAAATAGGTTAGCTATTATGGAAGGAAATTCCGATCTCGGTACATCATTAACCCGTGATTCATGCAATTTATGGTATCGTGCATTCCGTGTGGGATCTGATAGTGAATGTACGTCTGTCAGTACATGGTTCTCGCCTCGATGTGTAGTAGAATTTCCATTATGGTGTCAACCATGGACTGTAATGCAGTCAATAGTAACAAGAACTGCTAAAAGATTTCTTTTCAGGAAAGTTTCGTGTTCTGTTGCTGATACAGGAGAGACAACTGTTGTTGTCTCAATAGTTGATAGAGCAAAATTGGTTCCAAAGCAAAAGGAAAGTCTATTATTTTTTGATATTGGTGGGGATCAAATGAATGATCACCAAACTGGAAGATTTGCAACTTAATCAGGGGAATTGGGATGACTAATCTACATCATCATCTTTATCTTCTCGCTTATTTCTATCTTTATATTTTTTGCTTGGACTCGTAATATTACTGGTGTTATACCAGGTACATTTGCCTTAACCTTGATTGATATGATTTAGGGTCTAATTGAGATTAAACTGGCATAGATAGAAGTAGATCATAGATCCCTAAGAATCTAAAATTTGATATTGTTAAATCTGTTAGTAAAAAGACAATCAATATAGTTGATAGTAATCTAGACAATCAGTTCACAACATATCCAATAGATTACATATAAAAGATTAGCATCAGAGATATTATGATTTTCAAAATCTGGTTGTTTTAGTCAATAAAAACACCTTTTAATCGGTTAAATAAACTTAAACAACAGTTTTCATTACTGGTTTTAATCGATTTAAAATCGAAATAATCGATTATTTTCACTAAAATCTCATGTTTTCAAAATATTAAATGTTTTAATCGATTAAAACTTTCCTTCAATCGATTAAAATCATTTACCAAAAACATTTTAACCGATTATGCTCTGTTTTTAATCGATTTTTATTCTGAAAAGAGGATTAAAGGCTTTAGTTAATGGTTGTTCCTGTAACATGCTACTAAAGCGTGATTCCCTTATCTTTACACGTGTTAATTGTATTCATTACAAACGTGTTAATGGAGATAAGTTTGAATCAACTTTAATTGATTCTTTTCATGAGTAAAATATTGATTTCTTTTGTATTTTCAAAAACTTGAGCACATTTCAAATCTTACATTTTTTATTTCACTTCTATACCCTATTTTTGATGAAGTCAAAAGGGGGAGAAATAGTTGCATTACTTTAAGATAAATTTAAAAGCAACATTTTAGGGGGAGAAATAAGTTTTAGTGGGAGAAATAGAACATTAAATACATTTTTATATTTCTCACTTAACTGCATTATCAAGTGACTTCTTTTGCAGAGTTTGTTTTTTCAAAATGGTGTTTGTCTTCATCAAATAGGGGGAGACTGAAAGTGATACTAGCAAAAATCTCATTGATTTGATGAAGTCAAAGATAAAGTCAAAAGTCAACTCTGCAGCAGTCAACAAGTCACTCAGAAGAATGGAGCTGAAGACTTAGTGTGTCTTAACGAAAGCTTAGGTAAAACCACTTTACCTTTTTCCACTCGCATGAAGCTCCTTCACTCAATTTGCAAAATGCCTCAAAAATAGTTTTAAACAAATCAAACAAAAGCATTTTGACAAAGAACTTTCTTAACAATGTTTTTAACTGATATAGTTTTAAAAGAAACAATTAAAATCACTTAGAATGCGTAAAGAAGTGTTTTTACAGTATTTTAATCGATACAAACTTCTTTTAATCGATTAAAACCCTTTATGACCGATTAGAATTCGAATATGACAGACTCGTAATGAAATATAATCGATCAGACTTTAAAAATGAGCGATCAGATTTATTTTAATCGATTAAAACACGCTTTAATCGATTAAAACCACTTTGAAAGTCAGGATGATCGATCAGAATGAAATTATGACCGATCGAAGTTGGTTATGATCGATCAAAATTGAATTATGACCGATCAGACTTATTTCAATCGATTAAAACGAACTTTCAATCGATTAAAAAGACTTGAAAATTTATGTGCAGATTTTCAATCGATTAAAACGACTTTATATCAGCTAAAATAACTTGGAAAGTTTTATAAGAAGGTTTTTAAGAAAATCAATCGATTAATACGCGAATCAATCGATTGAATTACTCTTTGAAAATGTTTGTAAAATGTTTTAACTGATATAAACATGGTTGTATCAACTAAAGAAACAAGAACGCATTAATGGGTTGGAAGGACTTTTAACAGATTATAACGGCTATTTCAACAGATTAAAACAAACTTTCAACAGATTAATTAATGCAGCAGATTTGAAAATTCTCTTTAAAAACAGTTTTGCTTGAAACTTTTAAACATAGATTGAATATCAGTTTTCATACAAACTAAGCAATCAATTCAAGCAACTGTTAAGCATCCTTTTCCAAGAAAGATTCGTAACTGCTTTGTGAACTTCTTTTGAAATCTTTCTTGAGGCACTTTTGCATGCTTTGAAGGAGGAACTTACAGTGGATAAGCGTAATCCGGTTTGAGATTTCTAAGTTTCTTCTTTTCAATTACTTTTCATTTCTTTGTATTGTGTTGTACCTGGAATTTGGGTACAAGTTTTCTGCAGCTGGTAGGTGGTTGTAGAAGTTTCCAAGAACTGGAATTTGGTTCTTGGTGGAGAGGTTGAGTACAGGAACTGGAATTTGGTTCTTGTACTGTGTGGTGCCTGGAATTTGGGTACTGGGTTCTCTGCGGCTGGAATTTGGTTGTGAAGAAGCACTTGGTGAATTTGATGAAGACTTAGATATAATTTGATGAAGACATAAATATAGTTTAGATTGTGGGTGTGTAGATGATTAGGCTTTTTAGCTTGAGCACTTAATCTCTTGATAGGCCATTATATGTTGTGGTAAAGAGCCTTAATTTTCTGCATAGCATTGAAAATCATTTTCTGCATTAAAAGAACAAACTAAGTTTTTTCAATCTGTTGAAAAAGATTTTCAATCGGTTAAAATCACTTAACAGAATAAGTGGTTCTATATAATCGTATTTTTCAATTAATTGATTCGCAGAAACAACAAGTTAAAATAACTTGTAAATTTCTCAATATGAAGTTTTCGGAAAAACAATCAGTTGAAATGTTTTTTAATCTGTTGAAAAATAAAGATGGTTTCAGTCTAAATGTTTTCAGAAAAACAATCTGTTGAAATGTTTTTCAACCTGTTGAAACAGAAAGTTATTTTCGAGTCTTAAAAGTCTGCAGGATTTCAATCAGTTGAAATGATTTTTAATCGGTTGAAACAGAGAGCTATCATTTTTTCATAAAGCTGTTTCAATCCATTGAAAACTCGAATCAATCGATTGAATGAACCTTTAAGTGAAATCAATCAATTGAATCGTGGTTTCAATCGGTTGAAATATATTCTGATCGATCATAGTTTAATTCTAATCGATCATAATTCAGTCTAATCGATTATTCTTCTGTTCTAATCGATCAGAATCACTTTTTATCTGATATACTTCAAATCTAATCAATTGTTTTACTTTCTATAACAGATTTTGACAGAGGAAACGTTCTGAAACTTTGTTTTACTCTATATATACAGTATTGATCTATCTTTCACTAAAGATACAACACACTACTTGAGCAAACTTGTGAAATCAATCTGTGAAAACTTTTATTACGTGATTCTCTCTGCATTCAAGATTTTGTCATATCATAAGGTGCTTTGATCAACATTGTGGTCAATCACAGAGAGAGAGTGCTTTCGAATTGGTGCTGGGCAATTAGAACTTTAAGTCCAGGTTTCTTCTTTCCTTATTCTTTTGTATCGTGTGAATTGTGTAGATTGGATTGTGATCTGCACTTGGTACAGTAACTGGATCTGGTTACTGGGTGTTTTTCAAGACTCTATCTTGTAGGTTTGAAAGATAGTTCTTGGTGTAGATTGGTGAGGATCTACGGTTTGTATTTGTCACTTGATATTAGTGGAAACTTGACAGGTTTTTTCAAGAACTGGACGTAGCTCTGGATTAGAGGGAACCAGTATAAATTTGAGTGTTGATTTCTTTCTTTCATCTCTTTTAAATTCTGAATATAAACTTGCTGTGTTTTAAATCAAATCATCTTTTCAAGAATTGAATAAAGATAACTCATTCTTCCAAAAGAAAGTAATTTTTGCGAAAAAGTTTTATAGTTCAATTCACCCCCCCCCCTCTTGAACTCAACCATTAATTCTTTCAATTGGTACCGTAGCTGGTTCTTGTAAGTTACTCAAGAAATCGGTCCAATGACCGAGGGAAAGATGAATTTTTCGAAGGAGCCTCCATAAACAGGCCTCCACTTTTTACCGGTGTGAATTATTCTTTTTGGAAGGTTAGAATGAAAATCTTTATTGAATCCCTTGATAGAGGCATTTGGGAAACTATTGTTAATGGTCCTTTTAAACCAACTCATACAGTAGATGGTAAAATTGTTGAGAAAAGTTGGAGTGAGTTGACTCGATGCAGTAAAATAGGAAAGTGCAATATGATTATACTCGCAAAAAATATTATTACCTCTCGCCTTAAATCTTGATGAGTTTTTCGTGGTGTCTCAAGTGTGCTTCTGCCAAAGAGATGTGGGAAATTCTAGAGGTCACACATGAAGGAACATCTGATGTGAAAAGGGCAAGAAAGCATGAGTTAATCAGGGACTATGAGTTGTTTAAAATGCAAGCAAGGTGAAACAATTGCAGATGTACGTAAAAGGTTCACACACATAGTTAATCACTTGATCGGGCTAGGGAAGACTTTTGACAAGGAAGAGTTGAATATCAAAATACCGAAGTGCTTGGACAGAACGTGGCAACCAAAGGTGACAAGAATATCCGAATCAAGAGATTTGACTCGAAATGACTACCGCCTCACTTTTTGGTAAGTTAAGGGAACACAAGTTGGAAATCAATCGGCTCAAAGAACAAGAGAATGCAGAAAAGAAAAGTAGAAATATTGTTCTCAAGACGATTGAAGAAAACAATGGGTCTCGAAGAAGATGAGTCCGAGAACTCGACTTTATTGGTTAAGAAATTTGGGAAATTTCTTAGAAGAAAGAACAAGACTCGGCCAAGTAAAAAGGTATAATGATAGAAAGATCGAATCTGTTCAAAATACTATTACTTGTTATTCTTGTGGTAAACAGGTCACATAAGGAGTGACTGTCCGGAAAAGACCAAGAACCGTAACAAGAAAGATTCAAAATACAAAGGGAAAAAGGCCTACATAGCTTGGCAAGATAATGACTCTTCTTCCAGTTCCGAATCCGAAGGTGAAGAGGTGAACTTGTGTTTAATGGCCGGTCGTGAATCCTCTTCATCTCATGTAAGTTCAACTCCTACGTAAAATGAAATGAATTACAAGACATTACCGAATGCTTTCAATGAAATGCATAGTGAAGCCAGAAATTTATCTCATACAAATAATCGGTTGAAAGGGTTAAATAACTGGTTAGAAGATAGAGTTAAAATTCGGAAAAGAACTGCTAGAAAGCAAAACAGATTTAGAACATCTAGATATTATCTATTCATCTCATGGATAATGTTGATGTTAATAAGAATTGTGAAAAGTGTAGTGTTTTACAAAATAAGGTTGACTACTTGACTAAAACTTTGACAAAATTTACTCAAGGTAAAGAGAATTTAAATGCATTGCTTGGATCTCAAAACCGTGTATTTGAACATTCTGGAATCGGTTACAAACCTAAGAATGGAGTAAAAACTAAGAAATATTTGAACTTCTTTTCATATAGAAAAACAACAACATCCCCTTTCTCATCCCGTCATTACCGCATGAAGAAAGGACATACTATAAAATTCTGTCATGCTAGGAAATATTTTGTGCCGCAAGGAAGGAAGAGATGGGTTCCAAAACATGTTAAGCGTAAAGTTTGATTCCCAAGGACCCAAAATATTTAAAGGGTACCAAATGCTTTATGTTGGACTTTTCAGAACAAGCATCAAGAGTCTCTTTGGTACCTGGACAGCGGATGCTCAAGGCACATGACAGGTGACATTTCAAAATTCCGTGAGTTGAAATTGAAGAATGGAGGTCATGTGACTTATGGAGACAACAACAAGGGAAGAATTCTTGGTTCTGGAGATATTGGAGATGGTGAATCCGTAACCATTCACAATGTTCTTTTTGTTGAAGGTCTCAAGCACAATCTGATAAGTATAAGCCAGCTTATGTGATCTTGGTCACAAAGTTATTTTCAAACCGGAAAAGTGCCTTATCTCGTGAGCCGAATCCGACACTGTAATGTTGGTAGGTAAGAGGTTAAACAACATATACATGCTAGATATTAAGCCGTCTATATCATCTCAAAGTCTGTCTTATTACTAAAGAAGAAGAATCTTGGTTGTGGCATAGAAGGCTTGCTCATATGCATCTTAACCATCTTGACAAACCGATTTCAAAAGAGTTAGTTTTTGGGTTGCCTAAGCTTCAAATCTTGAAAGACAAAATCTGTGAAGCTTGTTTGAAAGGCAAACAAACCAGAAAATCTTTTTCAAACAAAAACATTGTTTCAACTTCTAGACCTTTGGAACCGCTTCACATGGATTTGGTTGGTCCTTCAAGGAATAAAAGCCTAGGTGGTAATCTTTATATCATGGTGATTGTTGATGATTTTTCCAGCATTTACCTGGACTCGTTTTTCTTAAAGCCAAATCTGATTCTTACAAATCTTTCAAAAAGCTTGCTAAGGTTTTACATAATGAAAAGGGGTATTTCATTACATCTATTCAAAGTGACAATGGTGGAGAATTTGTAAATGAGAAGTTTGAATCATTTTGTGAAAAGTTTGGCATAAAACACAATTTTTCTCGCTCCAAGAACTCCTCAACGAACGATGTTGTGGAAAGAAAGAACAGATCAATTGTGGAGCTTGCTAGAACAATGTTGTGTGAAAATTCTTTACCAAAATACTTCGGGCTGATGCAATCAACACCGCTTGTCATGTTTTGAATAGAGTCTTGATTAGACCCATGCTTAAGAAAACCCCATATGAACTCGTACAAAGGAAGAAAACCCAACATAAACTATTTCGTGGTTTTTGGATGTACATGTTTTGTTTTAAACAATGGGAAAGAAAACATTGGCAAGTTTGATGAAAAATCTGACAAAGGAATTTTTCTTGGTTACTCAACTCACTGCCATGCATATAGAGTTTATAATTTGAGATTGAAATCAGCTTGAAGAATCAGTACATGTTGTGTTTAATGAGTCTCCTCGAGTGGTGCAGAATAGAACAACAGTACTCGCAGATGAAGAAGATTTAACCGATAATTCTTATCAGCTTGAAATGTCCCAGACTGCACGAGATCAAGCATACAGTTGAAGAAGGTGATCCATCAGTGGACCCCGCAAAAGCCGATCCACCAACAACTACCGAAGAACAGAAAGAAGGTGTTCTGGAAGAGCTTCCCAAAGAGTGGATTGTCCAAGAGATCTCTCTCTAGACAATGTCATCAGGCAAATCAATAAGGGAGTATCTACTAGACATTCTCTTAACCAATTCTGTAATCATATGACATTCATTTCACAAATAGAACCTAAAACTGTTAAAGAAGCATTGAATGATGAATACTGGGTTAGTGCCATGCATGATGAACTAAATCAATTTGAAAGGAATAACGTATGGGAATTAGTTCCTAAAAACAGTGATATCAATGTAATTGGTACTAAGTGGGTATTCAAAAACAAGCTAGATGAACATGGCATTATCACTAGAAATAAAGCTAGGTTGGTAGCCAAAGGGTATAACCAATAAGAGGGCATTGATTTTGATGAAACATTTGCACCTGTAGCTAGACTTGAAGCCGTCAGATTATTATTAGCTTATGCCTCGTATAAGTGGTTTCAGATTACTACAGATGGATGTAAAGAGTGCCTTTCTTAATGGACTTATCAATGAAGAAGTGTATGTTTCTCAACCTCCTGGGTTTGAAGACCACAAGTATCCCGACCATGTCTACAAATTGAAAAAGGCTCTTTATGGCTTAAAGCAAGCACCTAGACAATGGTATGAGAGGTTAAGTAACTTTCTAATTGATCAAGGTTACAAGCGAGGTGAGGTTGATAAAACTCTGTTCATTAAGAAATCTGGAACCGACATTATTCTGGTGCAGGTGTATGTGGATGATATCATTTTCGGTTCCACCAATAATGCCATGTGTAATAAGTTTGTAAAAGAAATGCAAAGTGAATTTGAAATGTCAATGATGGGAGAATTGAATTTCTTCCTTGGTCTACAGAGTTAAACAATTAACAAATGGTATTTTTCTTAGTCAATCTAAATACTGCAATGAACTGTTAAAGAAATTTGATATGCACAATTGCAAGGAATCCTCTACACCAATGTCTACTAACTCGCTGTTTAGATTTAGATGAGAAAGGGAAATCTGTTGATCAAACTAAATATAGAGGTTTAATTGGTTCTCTCGCTTTATCTAACTCGCTAGTAGGCCCGACATTATGTTTAGTGTGTGCCTTTGTGCAAGATTTCAGGCAAATCCAAAAGAATCACATCTTACTGCCGCCAAAAGGATTCTCAAGTACCTTAAGGGAACAAGTTAATGTTGGACTATGGTATCCTCGAAGGTACATCCCTTAAACTTGTTGGATTTTCTGATTCTGACTTTGCAGGATGTAGATTAGACGGAAAAAGTACCTCCGGTACTTGTCATTTTCTCGGGAGCAGTCTTATATCATGGCACAAGCAAAAAGCAAGCATGTGTTGCTCTGTCAACTGCAGAAGCTGAATACATTGCAGCCGGAGTCGTTGTGCTCAAAGCATCTACCTCAAGCAACAACTAACAGATTATGGAGTAACTCTAAACAAGGTACCTCTGGTTTGTGACAATACTAGTGCAATAAACTTAACTAAGAATCCTATTCAACACTCTAGAACTAAGCATATTGAAATTAGACATCACTTTATTAGAGAACATGTATCTAGGGGTGACTGTGAAATATTATTCATTGAATCTCGAAAAACAGCTTAGCTGATTTATTCACTAAACCACTTCCTAGAGATAGACTTAATATGCTTAGAACTGAATTAGGAATTCTAGATATATCTAGTATTGCATAACTGATTCTTTACAATGATTGTATTTTTTTAAACAGGCTGATAACAAGTTCAATCGATTAATATTTGCATGAATAACTTGATATTAATTGTTTCAATTGATTGAAATTGCGAAATAATCAGTTGATTTCCTGATTCTTACTCTCTGGTATTGATATGTTATTAGTTCAATCGATTAAATATGCTTTTAATCGATTTATTTCACTAACCTTGTAGCTCTGCATATCTTCTTCTAAATCAATCGATTAAATCTTCGATTCAATCGATTGAATTCACTTATGATACTCTGCATAATTTTTCTTTGCAAAAACAATCGATTTAATTCTCGATTCAATCGGCTTATTTCACTTAAAAGTGTCTGCAATTACAAAATAAATTGATTTCACGAAAAATCAACCGATTAATTAGGGTTAAATGTATTAGCACTGCATCCAAACATTTACTGCGAATTAGGTTGAACACAATTACAATGAGATAAAATTCCAACCACTCTCTTCAATGTTCAAGATATTCAATAAAAGCTGATTGACCCTGATTGGATAACTACTGAGAAGGTAATTATTTCTTCTCTCTCCACCTTATCATCACTGCACAGAAGCAGTAATTGAAACTAAAAGGATTGTGTACTCTCATTCCTTAAAGAAATTATTGTGTTATTTCCTTCTTGATCTTTCTCTTCTCTCGGTTCTTCTCTGTTCTGCTCATTCCGTTAATCAAGTATGCTCAAGCGCACAAAGTCTGGAAGGAAGAAGACCAGCAGAGGCGAGTCGTCTTCTGCTCGGCAAGAAAAGAATATTGAAGGAAGGATTGAGACTTGGTTCAATGGGGATCAAGAAAAGATGGATTTGTTTATCCATGAGTTGAGCAGGAAGCAAGTCAACATTCCAAAAATATTAAAGTTCTCCTGGTTTGATGCTGAAGGTTTCAGAGGCATTAGAAAGTTACTGCAACACCAAAAGCTTCAGAAGTTTCTGGAGTTGGACGGTAGGATTTATCCTGATTTGATTAAAGTTTTCTTCACAAATTTGTCCTTTGAAGGTTCCACTTTGAAAACCCAAGTTAAAGGTGTGGACATTGAGATTACACCTAACATCTGGAAGGAGGTTGCTGGAATAAAGGATGTAGGAGTGAAAGTCACCAAAGGGTGCACTTCTGATGTGGAAGAATTTAATAAGGTGCAGTATTTCCGGTCATGCATGAAGAATAGGCATGACTCTGTCAGCTCGTTCAATACTGGGAAACTAAAATTGGAAGAAAGGATTCTCGCCTGCATTGTGTCCTGGCAGCTCACTCCGCGGGGGAGCAATCATGCGGTGCTAAATGAGGGAGACTTAGTACTAATGTCATCAAAGACCACATGATCAAAGCAAAAAGACTTAGTGATTTCAGGTACCCCTATGCTATTCTGATTTCCAAATTTTTAACATATTTTGGTGTTGAACTTGAAGGAGAACTTGTCGAGTCAGTTCGCTCAACAAATGAAATAAATAATTCGATGCTTCACAAAATGGGATTCATGAAAATTGATGGTGAATGGGTCTCGAAAGAAGATGCTCGGGAGGAGTGAAGAAAGTGAGGAAGAAGAGCAAGAGGAAGGAGTAAACACCGATATTCCCGGAACTTCGCAAAGACGTCCATCCGATCCAATGGAAGAAGTGACTCCACTGGAAATGATTCCATATAATCCGCCCTCGACCGTGGCACGCCTCTATCACGGCTCGAAAGAACAATGTTACATCAAATGAGTCAACTACAAACAGACCAAAGGAGGCATATGGAGATGACTCGCCGCTCCGAGGGCTCGGCAACATTACTTGGATGAGAACTTCATTGCAAGGTTCCAGCACATTGATAATCAACTTGAAGATATTTACCACGGAATTGTGGAACTGCAATTCAACCAAGGTCCTGGAGACGAATGAAGATTTCTGTCTAATATTTTCTGTTCATTCTGTTTTCTTTTCTTAGTTTTTTTTATATTTTCTCTCGTTTCTAATTTTGGGGTACCCATGTGGCCCCATTGGACTCGTACTAAAAACAATCTATTTGATGCAATCAAATAGGGGGAGAATTATTCTCGCTAAAACTGTCACTACACACACATCACAAAAATGTATGTCTCTCGTCCGTCATCTTTTATGCAGGTGCAGTGGTTATTTGTCTCCATCAAATAGGGGGAGATTGAAGAAGCACTTGGTGAATTTGATGAAGACTTAGATATAATTTGATGAAGACATAAATATAGTTTAGATTGTGGGTGTGTAGATGATTAGGCTTTTTAGCTTGAGCACTTAATCTCTTGATAGGCCATTATATGTTGTGGTAAAGCGCCTTAATTTTCTGCATAGCATTGAAAATCATTTTCTGCATTAAAAGAACAAACTAAGTTTTTTCAATCTGTTGAAAAAGATTTTCAATCGGTTAAAATCACTTAACGAATAAGTGGTTCTATATAATCGTATTTTTCAATTGATTGATTCGCAGAATCAACAAGTTAAAATAACTTGTAAATTTCTCAATATGAAGTTTTCTGAAAAACAATCAGCTTGAAATGTTTTTTAATCTGTTGAAAAATAAAGATGGTTTCAGTCTAAATGTTTTCGAAAAACAATCTGTTGAAATGTTTTTCAACCTGTTGAAACGAAAGTTATTTTCGAAGTCTTAAAAGTCTGCAGGATTTCAATCAGTTGAAATGATTTTTAATCGGTTGAAACAGAGAGCTATCATTTTTTCATAAAGCTGTTTCAATCCATTGAAAACTCGAATCAATCGATTGAATGAACCTTTAAGTGAAATCAATCAATTGAATCGTGGTTTCAATCGGTTGAAATATATTCTGATCGATCATAGTTTAATTCTAATCGATCATAATTCAGTCTAATCGATTATTCTTCTGTTCTAATCGATCAGAATCACTTTTTATCTGATATACTTCAAATCTAATCAATTGTTTTACTTTCTATAACAGATTTTGACAGAGGAAACGTTCTGAAACTTTGTTTTACTCTATATATACAGTATTGATCTATCTTTCACTAAAGATACAACACACTACTTGAGAAAACTTGTGAAATCAATCTTTGAAAACTTTTATTACGTGATTCTCTCTGCATTCAAGATTTTGTCATATCATAAGGTTCTTTGATCAACATTGTGGTCAATCACAGAGAGAGAGTGCTTTCGAATTGGTGCTGGGCAATTAGAACTTTAAGTCCAGGTTTCTTCTTTCCTTATTCTTTTGTATCGTGTGAATTGTGTAGATTGGATTGTGATCTGCACTTGGTACAGTAACTGGATCTGGTTACTGGGTGTTTTTCAAGACTCTATCTTGTAGGTTTGAAAGATAGTTCTTGGTGTAGATTGGTGAGGATCTACGGTTTGTATTTGTCACTTGATATTAGTGGAAACTTGATAGGTTTTGTCAAGAACTGGACGTAGCTCTGGATTAGAGTGAACCAGTATAAATTTGAGTGTTGATTTCTTTCTTTCATCTCTTTTAAATTCTGAATATAAACTTGCTGTGTTTTAAATCAAATCATCTTTTCAAGAATTGAATAAAGATAACTCATTCTTCCAAAAGAAAGTAATTTTTGCGAAAAAGTTTTATAGTTCAATTCACCCCCCCCTCTTGAACTCAACCATTAATTCTTTCAGGTTGCAGAGGTTTCCAAGAACTGGAATTTGGTTCTTGGTGGAAAGGTTGAGTGCAAGAACTGGAAGTTGGTTCTTGTGTTAGAGTAGGTGTAAGATTGTTGAGTCTGTAAAACATCTATTCTAGTGGAACCCAACTGGAATTTGGCTGGAGACTGGACGTAGCCCTGGTATTGGGTGAACCAGTATAAAATTACCGGTGAAATCTTTCCTAACCTTTCTCTCTTTAATTTCAGTTGTTGCGCTTGTATTGTTTAATTGCTTTGTGATTCGTGAATTGATTAGTAAACTTAATTTTCGAATTAGATAATCTGTTTATTGCGAAAAACTTTCAAAAATCAATTCACCCCCCCCCCTCTTGATTTAAAACTACTTTTCTAACAGGTTTTTCTTGAAAAGAAAGCTTATCTATATGAATGTTTATGGATTTTGATGAAGAGAGTCCTATTTTCGTCTCTTTTTATTTTGTAGCAGGTATTTTTATGGCTTTAATTTGTTTTTATATATTTTTTTTATGACCCTTTATCTCTTCTGTCGGTCAACGTGGCTACTTAGCTTGCAAAGAACCTGAAACAAGGCTAGCTTAACTGAAGACTGTCCGAGATAAAGGTCTTTTATCTTATCACTTTTTGTGATTTTTAGGGTTTTTCATTTTTTTTATTGTATGATTACCCTATGCTAATGCATCAATACAAATGCAGCAAATGTATGCACACACAATTCATACATCCACGAGCAGAGCCACGCTTATTTAATCACGAGGTAGGGTTTTCCTGCAGAAACGTGCTTGGTTTAGGCGGTTCTAACTGTTCTCACCAAGGCCAAAGGTCCCCAAGGTGCCCCCATTATAGGGACCTCTCAATCTCTCAGTCCTCGGGTCATGCACGGAACTCCGTGTCGACATCCTTAGACCAAAAGAAGAGAGTTATCACCTTGAGTTGGTGGTTTCCGACAACGGTTGTAGCCCCGTGTGCCAACAAGCCGGTCGTATCTGCCACCCACTCCCTAAAGGTATTCACTCTTGCCCCCGGGTATAGAGGGACTGTTGTGTGCAAGGGTTTTTGTGTGCAATTTGTATTTCAAACAATTTGCAGAAATAATCATACAGCAGTTATTAAAGCCATACAATAAAAATACAGAAAAGGGTAAAGGCGTAATTTCAAATCTTTACTTAGTTTGAATTTATCCGTCACTAAATGGGATCAACTCTCTAGCTTCCCCAGCGGAGTCGCCATCTGTCGCCGCCGTCCGTTCCGACGTCCAGGGACATCTCGAACGTTAATGCGAGCGGTCGCGAAAAGATGGTTGAGACTCGCGTTTTTTGTTAAAAATATGTTCATTGCTTCCGAGGCGCTCAACACTGAACTATCCTCTAATAGAAGCAAGGTTTTCGAAAAGGGTTCTTTTGGAGTCGCCACCAATGTTTTGACCATAAACATTGGAAAAGGAGAAAAAGGCATTGATTTTAATAAAAACCAAACTTGGCCATTATAACCAGAGTCGGGTAAGGGAGTTAGTTACGTGTGGGGAAGGTATTAGCACCCCACAACGCCCCTCTCGGGTTCCCTATGACGGATTAGTTCATTTAAATAAATATTACGAGAAATTACGCTATTACCCTCTTTTATTCATACAGTATTTAAATATGGTTATCTACATGATTTTATCTACATAGCATACAGAAAGTAATAAATAAAACAATAGAAGGGAAGAGAATTGAGAAGAACCTCCGAAGCAAGCTTTGTATTAGAAATCTCTTATACAGAGGACGCTTTGCGACAATCCTTCACTCTACAACGACTCTCCTCTCGAATACAGACTCGACTCGACTAAAATTTCTAGAAGAATCGAATGCCGGAATACAAATTCCTTAACTGATTGTTACCTATTAAAGGAAATCAGAGAGATCATTCGAAGGAGGGAGAGAAGAAGACAAGTCTTGGAGTTGTCTGGGGTGTGGAGAATGACCTAAGAGCCTCCTATTTATAGCCTTTTTCGCCTGGAAATCTGGGACGGTCGTCCCAACTGCGCAATTTGCACTGGGCCAAGCTGGGACGGCCAGTTGGGTTTGGAACGGCCGTCCCATTTGAATTTTGGGACTTGGGACGTGCGTCCCAAAGGTGAGACGTGCGTCTCACTTGCGTTTTGGCGTTTGGGACGGTCGTCCCAGTTTGGGACAACTGTCCCAACCTGTCTTGGCCTGTCTTCGCATTCTGGGACCCCCGGGAAGCTTTCCTTTCCTTTTTCGGACGTCGTTTGATGCCGATGTGTGTCCGTTGAAGCTTTATCTTCATATAGGAAGTCTTCTTGGCCTTCATTAAGATGCCGAGCGAGCTTTATCTTCGTGTAGGAAGTCTCTTTAGTCTTTATTGTGTGAATGGGTGAACTCCGTCTTGTTGCGGGAGGTCTTTCTTGGTTTTTCTTTGATATGAAGCCGGGTGAACTGTATGAAGCTTCCCTACCTTTTATTATTTGAGAGACCGGGCAAAATGGGGTTTACAATGCATAGGCAAATGACATTCTGAGGATGAATATGAAGTTTTGTTTTGCAATAGGCTCACTAGGGATGATTTTTCTCTTTTTGGTGATCCACCGGGGAATTGATTGCCTTCCCAGGGATCTAATTTTTATTTGCCCCCTGAGGGAATGGAGTTTTGACTCCTTATTGGATGTTGTTGGTATGAGCTGGCTTTGTCGATACTCTTGTTTCATTGGGATTTTTTATTCCTTCTTTTTCGTTGATTTTCCCTTTTCTGCGGTGACCCACTTAGGGATTTTATTGATTGCCTAAAAGTTAGGATTGATTTCGCCTTTTTTCCGCGATTTAACTCTTTTTTATCACGATTTTTGAAATCTGGCTTTTTTTTATGGGGATTGTCGCCGCCACCAAAACGAGGGGCGGTCGGAGCGATGCGATGGTTTCGACTCTCTTGATTTTCGCGTTTTTTATGGGTGGTTACAACGCCTTTAGGTTGTCCGATAACGGGGCTAGGGGCGAGGTTTTCGAAAGGGCGTTCTTGGGTTGTCCGATAACCGGGCTAACCCAAGAACTAGTTTTGAAGGGTTCTGTGGAGTTGCCACCGATGTTTTTACCGGAAACATCGGAAAAGGAGTTAAAAAGGCGTTGGTTTTCGAAAAACCAACTTTGGTCGTTAGAACCAGAGTTGGGTAAGGGAGTTAGTTACGTGTAAAGGAAGTGTTAGTTCCTTTACGACGCCCCTTTCGGGTTCCCTATGACAGGCCAACTATTTAAAAATATTTAAACCGGTGATAATTACGCTTTTACCCTTTTATTTTGCGGAATTTAAAATTACGACTACATGGCCCTAGCAGCTATTGCACAATTTATATAAAGCGGTAAATAGGCAAAGAGGAAGAGAAAACCTTCGAAGCGGGCTTTTTCTTATTAATTCTTTAAAAAAGAGGGTGCTTTGTGGCCGCCCTTCACTCTACACAGCGTTGGAAACTTCTCTAAACGCCGAAAAACGCTCATAGAAGCACTCAGAAGCTCCGGAAAGGTGTCGGAGGGATTCTAGAGAGAAGATCTAGTGATTTCTAGAGAGAAGGAGGAGAAAACTGTGTGGAAATGAGGGAATGGAGCCCCCTATTTATAGGTTTTCGCGCCTGACAGGTCGAGATCGCCGTTCCCATATGACAAGGTCGAGATCGCCGTCTGGCCAACCGAGACCGCCGTCTCGCCCTGCCAAAGTGGCGTGACCGCCGTCTCGCCATTCGCAGGTGGCGAGACCGTCGTTTCGCAATTTGCAGGTGGCGAGACCGCCGTCTTGCCAAACGAGACGGCAGTCTCGCCACTTGCATGAGGCGAGACGGCGTTCTCGATTTCGAGACAGCGGTCTCGTCCCAAAAAGGCGAGAAACCTTATTTTTGTGCAGAAAAAACTCTCCTATCCTAGTATAGGGCCTAATAGTCTCTCCTAGTGGCTTTTTAGGCTTCATCCATCTTCGAATAGGAGGTCTTCTACTCTTTATTTGGAGACCGGGCAAGATTTGGGGTCTACAGCTGCCCCCCCTTTACCTGACTAGTCGGCTGCTGGCCTGTTGTGCCAGACAGATTGATAGGAAGGTAAAGGAGTTGACCCACTTGCCTGGTTACCCTTCAGATGCTCCATCTTTGCGGCGGATGATCCTCTGGGGAAATGTTGTGCGCTTCCGGGATGCTCATTCTGACGGTAGCTGACCCCTTCGACTGATGAGTACGAACCCCCATCTGGTTTGATGAGTATGAATCCCCGTCCGGTAAGCCCCCTTTTGTAAGGCCCGATGAGTATACACCCCCATCTGGTGTTTGACGAGTATGAACCCCCGTCTGGTAAGCCCCCTTTGGTAAGGCTTGATGAGTATATACCCCCATCTGGTGTTAAGCCTCCAGATGCTCCATCTTGCGGTAGCTGATCCTTTGGTCGTAGTGGCGGCTTACTGCTCTAGCTCATGCGCCCGTGTGAAACCTTGGGATGCCCCTTTGACGCGGTAGCTGACCCCTTGGCTGACGAGTATGAACCCTCGTCTGGTTAGGTGCCTCTAGATGCCCCTTCTTGCGGTAGCTGACCCTTTGGCTATGGTGGCGACTTACTGCTCTAGCTCATGTGTTGGCTCCCTAGGGAGTGATTTCTGTGTTGGTAGATGTACTTGGACTTCTTTAAATGGTCATCCGGGCTGTACCGGGGATTTTGTGTTTCCTCCAGCTTTGTTGGTTGCTGGGGATTCTTTGCTTTTAACTTTTGGTGGTGATTATCCGACTCTTGCTGGCTGGTCGAGATTTTTAAGGCTCGGTGAAGTCTTACCGAGATACCTTTTTTGGTTGTTTTTCATGAATGCAAGCATAAAGTTGACCTTCCCATATGAATGCCTTTTATTTGTCTACAGTATTTTTGTTTGTTTTACTTTTGACAAAGTCATTTTTGTGCGACTACTTGTGTGTGGATGCTGTTGATGCAATTTATTTTAGTTGAGGACATCTAGAAAGTGACCGGTACTTTCTTCTTTTTGTTCTCTCATGACTATTCTTTTGCACTTTTCGTTTTAACCCTATCTTTTTCCTAGACCGCCCTTTGCGGGTTTTCGATCTAGCGGGTTTTAATTTTTGCCTAAGATATTTTGGTGGGCTCTCTTTTCTTTTTTTTTTCTTTTTTTTATGAAAGCCTTATCTTTTGCCTAGATCGCCCTTTGCGGGTTTTCGATCTAGCAGGCTACCCTGTACTTTTTGCTTGGGACGGCCCTGGTTGGTGCTGTTTGTCTTGTTTTTATGCTTTCTCGAATTGCTTGTTTTATGCATGCTCATGTTTCGTTAATACATAGGCATTCTTGCAAGTAGGTAAAGAGAAGAAAAGACAATTTTTATTGATATAAAGAAACGATCTATTTTTACATGAGAGTTTACAAAGGAATTTGTAAGCAAGGTTGGCCAAGGTTGGCTAGACTGTATGAGGGTGCCACAATCATGTCTGTGATTTTCGTTTCCCCATTTTTCCTGGTCCCTTCAGTTGAGATGCTCGAATCCGGAGTGAAGACTATGCGAAGTCTGCTTGCTTTTGTGAAGGTATTACTTTAGTCGCCTTTGCGGTTTTCGGCTAAGGTAATCATTGCTCTGTTGTTGTTTTTGTTTTTTTTTCCTCTGATTTTTGCCTAGGACGTGTCCTAGTGAGGAATATAGACCCTATCTTTTTCCCAGGACGCTCTTTGCGAGTTTTCATCCTGACGGGTCATGAGCAATGTCTTTAGGCGTAGTATTTCTTTACCGCATCTAAGTTGACAGGGTATCTGTAGACCCCAAATCTTGCCCGACCTCCAAATAAAGTCAGAAGATCCCCTATTTGAAGACGGCTGAAGCCTAACAAGCCACTAGGAGAGACTACTAGGCTCCCGTACCAGGATAGGAAGGTTTTTTGGCCCGAAAATAAAGTTTCTCGCCCTGAAGGGACGAGACCACCGTCTGGAAGGACCAGACCGCCGTCTCGTCTCAACGCCAGGATGAGACCGCCGTCTCGATTGTCCATACGGCGGTCTCATCACCTGCAAAGGTCGAGACGGTGGTCTCGATTCCTGCCTAGTCGAGACGGCGGTCTGGATTATCCAGACGGCGGTCTCGACCCTCTATCATGAACGAGACGGCGGTCTCGACCTTGTCAGAGGAGACGGCGGTCTCGACCTGTCAGGCGCGAAAAACTATAAATAGGGCGTCATTTCTCCCTTTTCAGCACACACCAACAGTAGCTCTCCCTTCTCTCTAGACTTTCTCTCTCTAAGAATCCCTCCGAGGCATTTCCGGAGTTTCTGAGTGTCTCTAGGCATAAACTGAGCGTTCTAAATCTTCTTTGGAATCCCTCCGAGGCATTTCTGGAGTTTCTGAGAGTTGTAGAGTGAAGGGTTGCCAAAACGCACCCTCTCTTTAAAGAAATATAAAAGCTTGCTTTGGAGGTGCATATTCTCCCTCTCTATTTTTATTACTGCCATTTAAATTACGCAATAGAAGCTAGGGCCATGTAGTCACAAATTTAAATACAGAATAATAAAAGGGTAAAAGCGCAATTTTCCAGTTTAATTATTTACCCAAAGTAGTCGACCTATCATAGGGAACCCGAAAGGGGCGTCGTAAAGGAACTAACACTTCCTTTACACGTAACTAACTCCCTTACCCAACTCTTGTTCTAATGACCAAAGTTGGTTTTCGAAAACCAACGCCTTTTTTAAAACCCCTTTTCCGATGTTTATGGTAAAAATATTGGTGGCGACTCCATAGAACCCAAAATAAATAAGTCCTTGGGTTAGCCCGGTTATCGGACAACTCAAGGACACTTTTCGAAAACCTCGTCTCTAGGTTAGCCCGGTTATCGGACAACCTAAGGACGTTGTAACCACCAATAAAAAATGCAAAAATCAAGAGGGTCGAAAAAACCATCGCGTCGTTCCGACCGCCTCCTTTTTTATGGCGGCGACAGATGGCGACTCCACTGGGGAAGCCTAGAGAGTTGATCCCATTTAGTGATGGGCCGGCTTAAAAATAATTAAACCAAGAAAATAGCGCTTTTACCCTACCTTGTATTATAACATGCTTTATTGTTTGACTTTCAAATAACTGTTGCTTGTTTATACTTACGCAATTGATTGAAATATAAATTGCACACAAACCTTTGCACACTACAGTTCCCTCTATACCCGGGGGCAAGTGAGAAAACCATAGGGAGTGGGTGGCAGGTACGGTTCGCTGCAGTTAGGGCCTTGTGCCCACCAGTGTGATCGGAAACCACCACTCAAGGTGATAACCTTCCTCTTTTGGCAACAAGACCGACTCTGGCCTTAGTGCTGAGCATGGTTGGACGGCTGGAGAGTGGGGACCCTATAATGGGGGCACCTTGAGGGCCTTAGCCTGGTGAGAACAGTTAGAACATACCCTAACCAAAGCACTTTTCTGCAGGAAAACCCTACCTCGTGATAAAAATGAACTCTCGCCTGTTCGGGGATGATCGAATTGTGTGTGCATATGATTGTTGCATTTGTATGTTGCATAGCATAAACAAACAACAGAACAAAACCAAAAAAAAAAAATTTTACAAATAAACACCCTTATCTCGGACAGTCTGCCTTTTAGCTAGCCTGGTTTCAGGTTCTTTGTAAGCTAAGTAGCCACGCAGTTCCGACAAAAGAGATAAGGGACGTTAAATATTTCTTTCGCATAAAGCCATATTTTATCTCGGACAGTCTGCCTTTTAGCTAGCCTAGTTTCAGGTTCTTTGCAAGCTAAGTAGCCACGCAGTTCCGACAGAAGAGATAAAAGGCTATAAAATAAACATCAAATAAAAATACAAAAACATCAAAAAATAATAAATAAGCAACTTTTGACAAAGTCAACTCATCCATACTACATCATATCATGAGTAAAGAAAAACTAGGAGAGAAAATAAAAATGAGAGCGCATTCAGCATCATTTAAAACCTCTCATGCATAAGCATGCTCATGTTAGTTTAAGCACTCAACATGCATTAATAAAACTTCTTGGACATTCTAGAAAGTGGTTGGTCCTCTCCCCACTCGTACTCGTGCACAGAAAGTAAAGGCGATGGAGAAGTTAGAGGAGCAGAACCGAAAACTTTCGGCGGAAGTCGATACCCTCCGGGAGCAGGTAGTCCAACTGATGGAGGTCATACGCCAAGGCCAGAGCAAGGACGGCGAGGGCCAAGCTGAAAATGTCCCTCCTCATGAGGAAGAGGAGGAGGAATACTTTTTCGGCGGGAAGGATGCCAAGACTACACGCATCCTTACCCTAGAAGTGTCCAAACAACAACTCTCCGCCCTGGAGGAGAGGCTGAAGGCGGTCGAAGGGCATAACTTCGACGTCAAGGAGGTGGCCGACATGTGCCTCGTAAAGGACATCCACTTCCCTCCCAAATTTAAAATCCCGGACTTCCCTAAGTACGCCGGGATGACCTGCCCAAAAAACCATCTTACAATGTATTGCCGTAAGATGGCCGCCCATGCTGACAACGAGAAACTCCTGATCCATTGCTTTCAGGAGAGTCTAGCGGACACGGCTCTCAACTGGTACATGCAGTTGGAGAGAGGGCAGGTCCAGAACTGGAAACAGTTGGCAGACGCTTTCCTCCGTCGTTACCAATACAACATCGATCTGACACCCGACAGGTCAGATCTTAGAGCTTTGAGCAAAAGGAACGACGAGCCCTTTAAAGTGTATGCCCAGAGGTGGAGGGAAATGGCAGCCCAGATAGAGCCTCCTTTGACAGACAAGGAGACAGTGGCTATGTTCATTGACTCACTGACTGGAGCGTACTACGACAAGGCAATAGCCAGTACCTCCAACCTCTTCTCGGACATAGTCACTGTGGGCGAGAGGGTGGAGCAAGGACTGAGGAGCGGGAAGATAGCACAGTCTTCCCAAGCTGGTGTCTCCTTCAGGAAACCTGCCGGCAAGAAGAAGGACGAATCTGTGCACGCAATCAATTTTGCCACTCCTTCTTCTGCCCCGCAAACACCCAGGCAGCCCCACAAGAAGGAAAGGAAGTTCACTCCCATCTCCACTTCCTACGGACTGCTGCTACCTCAACTACTGGAGGCCAAGCTCCTGACCTGCGTCCCTCCCAAGAAACAGTTGGAGCCTCCCTACCTCGAATGGTATAAGCCAAATGAAAAATGCGCTTACCATTCGGGCTCACCCGGTCACTCTACAGAGAACTGCTTGACCCTTAAGTATCGGGTTCAAGAGCGAATCGACGCCGGGTGGATTACTTTTGACGCCTCTGCTTCCAGCACGGATGACAAACCTCTGTCGAAACCAGAGTAGCAGAGAGGGAGGACTGGGAGGATCAGCCCTATGGTCTTTTCTTTTTTAAGCTTTTCTCTATATTTCCTGCGGTCCCCGCCCGTGGCCGCAGGAATTTTGATTAAAAGGGCTTGTACATACATCTTCATCTTCATTAATATACGAGGCATTTTTGTCATATTCTTTCTTTTCCCTATTCTATTTATTATTCTTTCAAAAATAAAATGAATAATAAAATCTATGACTAAAAACAGAACCTAAAACGCATCATGTCTGTGATTGATGAATCTCCGTGGACCCTGGAAACGGAAGGCGAATGGATTGAGTCCGACAGTGAGCAGGAGACCATTTCTCCGGACATGCAAAGGATGCTGGAAAAAGAAACACGCATCATACAACCGCATTAGGAAGAAATAGAAACTGTCAATTTAGGAAAAGAGGATGAGGATAAAAAGGTGAACATCGGCACCCAAATGGAAAGTAGCATGAAAAAGGGGTTAATATTGCTTCTGAAAGAATATATGGATGTATTTGCCTGGTCATACCATGACATGCCGGGACTTGACACGAGTATAGTGGAACACAGATTGCCACTAAAAGAGGGGTTCCGACCTGTAAAGCAAAAACTTAGAAGAATTAAACCCGACTGGTCCTTAATGATAAAGGAGGAGGTACAAAGGCAGTTGGATGCCAATTTCCTGGTAGTTTCCAAATACCTAGAATGGTTAGCCAACATAGTACCCGTCATCAAAAAGACCGGGAAGGTCAGGGTCTGCGTGGATTACAGGGACCTCAATCGAGCAAGTCCAAAGGACGACTTTCCCCTACCCCACATAGATACACTAGTAGACCATACCGCTACCAACACGTTGTATTCCTTCATGGATGGGTACGCGGGGTACAACCAGATCAAGTTGGCCGTTGAGGATAGAGAAAAAACCTCCTTCATTACACCATGGGGCACTTTTTGTTATCGTGTAATGCCTTTCGGACTCAAGAATGCGGGGGCAACCTATCAAAGGGCTATGGTCACACTATTCCACGACATGATCCACAAGGAAATAGAAGTATATGTGGACGACATGATAGCCAAGTCCAAAAACGAAATATGGACCACATTCAATATCTCCGAAAACTTTTCGATCGGCTTCGGAAGTATCAACTTAAGCTAAACCCGGCAAAATGTACTTTCAGAGTACGATCAGGAAAACTTTTAGGGTTCATTGTCAGCGAAAGAGGAATTGAGGTGGACCCCGACAAAACAAAGGCAATTTTGGAAATGCCTCCACCAAAAACGGAAAAAGAGGTCAGAGGCTTTCTAGGCCGAATCAACTACATCGCCCGCTTCATCGCACAGTTAACGGATAAATGTATACCCATCTTCAAACTGTTGCGCAAGAATCAGCCAACGATGTGGAACGAAGAATGCCAACAGGCGTTTGATAAAATCAAAGCTTGTTTAACCAATCCACCAGTATTGGTACCACCCGTTGAAGGGAGACCTCTGATCCTATATTTGTCAGTTCTCGAAGAGTCAATGGGATGTGTGCTCGGCCAACATGATGAAACCGGGAAAAAGGAATGGGCCATTTATTATCTCAGTAAGAAATTCTCGGACTACGAAACCCGTTATACACCATTCGAAAGGACTTGTTGCGCATTGGTATGGGTCACTCAACGTCTCAGACAGTATATGGCCCGACATACAACATGGTTGGTCTCCAAAATGGATCCAATCAAATACCTATTCGAGAAGCCCATTTTGACTGGAAGAATAGCTAGGTGGCAAGTTCTCCTCTCAAAATTTGACATTATCCATGTCACCCAGAAAGCTATTAAAGGAAGTCCCCTAGCGGATTATCTAGCTCATGGATCCACAGATGAATACCAATCTCTACAGGATGACTTTCCCAATGAGCATATCATGCACATCGAACACAAAGAGACCAAAGAAGAGATGTGGACCATGTTCTTCGATGGAGCTTCCAACATGCTTGGACACGGGGTAGGAGCTATTTTGATATCCCCCGAAAAGAAACACATCCCTGTAACGGCTAGGCTTAATTTCGATTGCACCAACAATATGGCCGAATACGAAGCATGTGCACTAGGAATCCGTGCGGCTTTAGATCATGGGGTCACTAAGCTCAAAATATTCGGTGATTCATCCCTCGTCATCTACCAACTTAAAGGTGAATGGGAAACCCGAAATGCCAAATTAATCCCATATCTAGAGTACATCCGCGAGCTGATCTCGGGGATGGAAAGCGTCACTTTCCAGTACATCCCTAGGGAGGACAATCAAATAGCTGACGCCCTCGCCACTCTATCATCCATGTTTGCCCTAGATCAGGAACATGAGATGCCACTCATTCAAGTCAAACTACATCATAAACAAGCTTTCTGCATGGCAGTAAATGGCGAGCGCGATCAAAACCCCTGGTACCATGACATCAAGCGGTACCTCATAAAAGGCAAATATCCTGAAGGAATCAGTGACAATGATAAGCGAACCATTCGCAAAAGGGCCATAGGGTTCACGATGATTGAAGGAACCCTCTACAAAAAGAGTCCCGATGCCACCCTCTTAAGGTGTGTAGACCAAGGAGAAGCTCAAACACTGATAAAAGAGATCCACAAGGGGACTTTTGGAACCCACGCACCCGGGCATGTCATGGCAAAGAAAATCCTCAGGGCAGGATACTATTGGTCCACGATGGAAGCTGATTGTCACCAATATGCCAAGAAATGTCACAAGTGCCAAGTATACACCGATAACATTCATGTGCCGCCCGCACCTCTCAGTAACCTGGCTACACCATGGCCATTTTCTATGTGGGGCATGGATGTCATCGGACCCATCGAACCCAAAGCATCCAACGACCATCGCTTCATATTGGTAGCAATCGACTATTTCACCAAGTGGGTTGAGGCAGCGTCATATGCACACGTAACTCGGAAAGTGGTGACCACTTTCATCAAGAAAAACATTATATGTCGGTACGGTGTCCCTCATAAGCTCATTACTGATAATGGGACCAACCTCAACAATAAGATGATGGAGGAATTATGCCAAGACTTCAAAATCCAGCACCACAATTCCTCTCCGTACCGACCAAAGATGAACGGTGCAGTAGAGGCAGCCAATAAAAATATCAAGAAAATCATTCAGAAAATGGTGGTCACCTATAAAGATTGGCATGAAATGCTTCCTTTTGCCTTACAGGGCTACCGAACGTCGGTACGAACATCCACAGGAGCTACCCCGTTTTCCCTTGTATACGGAATGGAAGTCGTGCTACCAGTAGAGGTCGAAATACCCTCCCTACGAGTTGTCATGGAAGCAAAGCTGACAGAAGCTGAATGGGTCCAAAACCGGTATGATCAGTTGAACCTAATCGAAGAAAAACGGCTGGATGCCATATGTCGAGGGCAAGCTTACCAAAAGAAAATCAAGAAGGCCTACGACAAGAAAGTTAATCCCTGCACTTTCCAGGAAGGAGATCTAGTAGTAAAGAAACTGCTTCCAGCCCAGAAAGACAAAATCGGGAAATGGGCAGCCAACTACGAAGGACCCTTTGTGGTCAAGAGAGCCTTCTCAGGAGGAGCCCTTATCCTCACCAATATGGATGGAGAAGAACTCCGATATCCTGTCAACTCAGATGCAGTGAAAAAATACTATGCCTAAAGACATTGCTCATGACCCGTCAGGATGAAAACTCGCAAAGAGCGTCCTGGGAAAAAGATAGGGTCTATATTCCTCGCTAGGACACGTCCTAGGCAAAAATTAGAGGTGCAAAAAAAAAACAAAAAAAAAAGAAAAGAGCAATGATTACCTTAGCCGAAAATCGCAAAGGCGACTAAGGTAATACCTCCACAATAGCAAGCAGACTTCGCATAGTCTTTACTCCGGACTCGGGCATCTCAACTGAAGGGACCAAGAAAAATGAGGAAACAAAGATCACAGACATGATTGTGACACTCTCATATAGTTCAGCCAACCCTGGCCAGCCATGCTTACAAATTCTTTTGTAAAAACCCCATGTAAAATCAACCATATGATTATATTAATAAAATTATCTTTTCCTACTTGTGTAAATGCCTCCGTATTAACGAAATATGAACATGCATAAAACAAGCAATTCGAGAAAGCATAAAAACAAAAGACGCATATCACCAACCAGGGCCGTCCCAAGTAAAAAGTATAGGGTAGCCTGCTAGATCGAAAACCCGCAAAGGGCGGTCTAGGCAAAAGATAAGGCTTTCGTAAAAAGGAAGAAGCCCATCAAAATGTCTCACACAAAGAATTAAAAAACCCGCTAGATCGAAAACCCGCAAAGGGCGGTCTAGGCAAAAGATAGGGTTAAAACAAAAAGTGCAAAAAGAATAATCACGAGAGAACACAAAAGAAGGAAAGTACCGGTCACTTTCTATATGTCCTTAACTAAAATAAAATTGCATCAACAACATCAACACACAAATAGTTGCACAAAAATGACTTCGTCAAAAGTAAAACAAACAAACAAATAAAAGGCACCCAGCCTCATGCTTGCATTCATGAAAGGTATCCCGGTAAAACTTCACCGACCCTTTTGCCTTCTTTTACAAAAGCCAGCGTAACAAGAAAAGCTTAAAAGGAAAAAAGGCATACGCTCAATAAAAAGCCAAAATCCAAAAATCGCGAGAAAAAAAGAAATAAAACCGCAAGAAAAAAGGCAGGATTAAGATAAAACAACTACCTTGACCAACAAAATCCCGACTACCAAACAAAAGTCGAACACAAAAACAAAAACAAAGAATCCCTAGCAACCAATGAAGCTGGATGAACAACAAACCAAATCCCCGGCACAGTCCGGACGACCATTCAAGAAGACCAAGAATATCTACCAACACAAAAGTCACTCTCCAGGGAGACGGCGCATGAGCTACCCGAGCAGTAAGCCGCCACCACCTCCAGTCCTACGCAACGGACTGTACCAGCCTGATAGGGGGTTTATACCTATCAACCAGCACACAAGAAGCGCCTAAACGACGCATGGGCCACCTGAACAGTAAGCCGCCATTACCACCCTGATGGGGGGTTCATACCCATCCAGTCCCACACAATGGACCGTACCACCCTGATGGGGGGTTCATACCCATCCGGTCCCACACAATGGACCGCAACTACCAGCCTGATGGGGGGTTCATACCCATCCAGTCCCACACAACGGACTGTAACTACCAGCCTGATGGGGGGTTCATACCCATCAACCGAAGGATCGGCTACGACAGGAGTAGTATCCGGAGGTTCTACCACGTGTCAACCAAAGGGATCGGCTACGTCAGGAGTAGTATCCTGGAGGCGCACAACACAACATCTCCCCAGAGGATCATCCGCCACAAGACGGGACGTCCGAAGGGTAGCCGGGCGAGAGGGTCAACTCCTTTACCTTCCTGTCTACCTGTCTGGCACAACAAGCCAACAGTCGACTAGTCAGGTAAAGGGGGGGCAGCTGTAGACCCCAAATCTTGCCCGGCCTCCAAATAAAGTCAGAAGATCCCCTATTTGAAGACGGCTGAAGCCTAACAAGCCACTAGGAGAGACTATTAGGCTCCCGTACCAGGATAGGAAGGTTTTTTGGCCCCAAAATAAAGTTTCTCGCCCTGAAGGGACGAGACCGCCGTCTGGAAGGACCAGACCGCCGTCTCGTCTCAACGCCAGGACGAGACCGCCGTCTCGATTGTCCATACGGCGGTCTCGTCACCTGCAAAGTTCGAGACGGCGGTCTGGATTTTCCAGACGGCGGTCTCGATTCCTGCCTAGTCAAGACGACGGTCTGGATTATCCAGACGGCGGTCTCGACCCTCTGTCATGAACGCGACGGCGGTCTGGATTTTCCAGACGGCGGTCTCGACCCTGTCAGAGGAGACGGCGGTCTCGACCTGTCAGGCGCGAAAAACTATAAATAGGGCGTCATTTCTCCCTTTTCAACACACACCAACAGTAGCTCTCCCTTCTCTCTAGACTTTCTCTCTCTAAGAATCCCTCCGAGGCATTTCCGGAGTTTCTGAGTGTCTCTAGGCATAAACTAAGCGTTCTAAATCTTCTTTAGAATCCCTCCGAGGCATTTTCGGAGTTTCTGAGAGTTGTAGAGTGAAGGGTTGCCAAAACGCACCCTCTCTTTAAAGAAATATAAAAGCTTGCTTTGGAGGTGCATATTCTCCCTCTCTATTTTTATTACTGCCATTTAAATTACACAATAGAAGCTAGGGCCATGTAGTCACAAATTTAAATACCGCATAATAAAAGGGTAAAAGCGCAATTTTCCAGTTTAATTATTTACCCAAAGTAGCCGGCCTATCATAGGGAACCCGAAAGGGGCGTCGTAAAGGAACTAACACTTCCTTTACACGTAACTAACTCCCTTACCCAACTCTAGTTCTAATGACCAAAGTTGGTTTTCGAAAACCAACGCCTTTTTTAAAACCCCTTTTCCGATGTTTATGGTAAAAATATCGGTGGCGACTCCATAGAACCCAAAATAAATAAGTCCTTGGGTTAGCCCGGTTATAGGACAACTCAAGGAAACTTTTCGAAAACTTCGTCTCTAGGTTAACCCGGTTATCGGACAACCTAAGGACGTTGTAACCACCAATAAAAAACGCGAAAATCAAGAGGGTCGAAAAAACCATCGCGTCGCTCCGACCGCCTCCTTTTTGACGGCGGCGATAGTATCGAAGCTCTTCTCCGTCCATATTGGTGAGGATAAGGGCTCCTCCTGAGAAGGCTCGCTTGACCACAAAGGGTCCTTCGTAGTTTCCTGTCCATTTCCCGATTTTGTCTTTCTGAGCTGGGAGTAATTTCTTTATCACCAGATCCCCTTCTTGGAAAGTGCGAGGATTGACCTTCTTGTCGTAGGTTTCTTGATCTTCTTTTGGTAAGCTTGCCCTCGACATATGGCGTCGAGCGGTTTTTCTTCGATTAGGTTTAGCTGATCGTACCGATTTTGGACCCATTCGGCTTCTGTTAATTTTGCCTCCATAACAACTCGCAGAGAGGGTATTTCGACCTCTACTGGTAGTACGGCCTCCATTCCGTATACGAGGGAAAACGGGGTAGCCCCTATGGAGGTTCGTACCGATGTTCGGTAGCCGTGTAAGGCGAAGGGAAGCGTTTCATGCCAATCTTTGTAGGTTACTACCATTTTCTGGATGATTTTCTTGATATTCTTATTGGCTGCCTCTACTGCACCATTCATCTTTGGTCGGTACGGAGAAGAATTGTGGTGTTGTATTTTGAAGTCTTGGCATAATTCCTCCATCATTTTATTATTGAGATTGGTCCCATTATCAGTAATGAGCCTATGAGGGATGCCGTACCGACATATAATATTTTTCTTGATGAAGGTGGTCACCACTTTCCGGGTCACATGCGCGTATGACCCTGCCTCAATCCATTTGGTGAAATAGTCAATTGCTACCAGGATGAAATGATGGTCGTTAGACGCTTTGGGCTCAATGGGTCCGATGACATCCATGCCCCACATAGAAAATGGCCATGGTGTAGCCAGGTGTCGCCGCCGTCCCTTTCCGACGTCCGTGGGACGTCTTAGAAACGTTTATGCGAGCGGTCGCGAAAAGATGGTTTAGACTCACGTTTTTTGTTTTAAAAGGTTTTCGAAAAAGGGGTTCTTATGGAGTCGCCACCAATGTTTTGACCTTAAACATTGGAAAAGGAAAAAATGTTGATTTTAAGAAAAACCGCACTTGGCCATTATAACCAGAGTTGGGTAAGGGAGTTAGTTACGTGTGGGGAAGGTGTTAGCACCCCACAACGCCCCTTTCGGGTTCCCTATGACAGATTAATTCATTTAAATAAAGACTACGAGAAATTACGCAATTACCCTATTTTATTACACAATATTAAATGGCTATCTACATGATTTTATTCTATGTTGCATGCATAAAATGATGAATAAAGCTAAATAAAGCAATAAAAGAGATATTAAAATAGCTATCTACATGATCTTATTCTACATGACATAATAAAGCTAAATAAAACAATAAAACAATAAATAAAACAATAAAAGAGAAGGGAATTGAAAAGAACCTCCGTAGCAAGCTTTATATTGAGAATCTCGAACTGTGAGGATGCGTTTTGGCAACCCCTCTCTCTACACAGTCTCTCCTCACCAATACAAGATCGACTCTACTAAAAATTTAAAGAAGAATCAAATGCCGGAATATAATTCCTTAACCGATTGTTACCTATTTAAGGCAATCGGAAAGATCATTCGAGAGAGGGAGAGAAGTAGACAAGTGCTCTAAAGTGTTTCGAGCTCTCCGGAGTGTCTCGTGGCTGTGTAAAAGTGACAAATGAGCCTCCTATTTATAGTTTTTCGCAGCTGGCGCACTTTGGGACGACCGTCCGGACCGGGATGGTCGTCCCAAATGGCAAATTTACACAGAGCGGGACCCCAGGGAAGGCCGGGACGGCCGTCCCACTTAAATTGTGTTTGGGATGGCCGTCCCACATACGGGACGCGCGTCCCAACCGTAAAATGACAGCTTGGGACGGCCGTCCCACTTTTGGGACCGTGGTCTCGCCCTGTTTTGTCCAGTTTTCGTGTTCTGGGACCCCGGGAAGCTTTCCTTTCCTTTTTCGGACATAGATTGATGCCGATGTGTGTCCATTGAAGCTTTATCTTCATATAGGAAGTCTTCTTGGCCTTCACTAAGATGCCGGGCGAGCTTTATCTTGGTGTAGGAAGTCTCTTTTGGCTTTTATTGTGTGAATGAATGAACTCCGTCTTGTTGCGGGAGATCCCTCTCGGCTTTGGGAAGCCGGATGAACTCCATCTTCGAGTGAAATTCTTCTAGCTTTCATTTTGAGAGGCCGGGCAAAATTAGGGGTCTACAGCTGCCCCCTTCACCTCGCCTAACTAATTCGTTGGTTTTTAATATACCGACAAAATTAGTTGGTAGGGGAAGGAGTTAACCCTTTTGCTCTGCTATCCTTCTGATGTCGCTCCTTGTTGATCCTCCGGATGTGAACCCGCATCTTGCTAAGGTTCTAGTGTATTTTTTCACCCCATCGGATGTGAACCCGCATCTTGCTAAGGTTCTAGTGTATTTTTTCACCCCACCGGATGTGAACCTGCATCTTGCTAAGGTTCTAGTGTATTTTTTCACCCCACCGGATGTGAACCTGGATCTTGCTAAGGTTCTAGTGTATTTTTTCACCCCACCGGATGTGAACCTGCATCTTGCTAAGGTTCTAGTGTATTTTTTCACCCCACCGGATGTGAACCCGCATCTTGCTAAGGTTCTAGTGTATTTTTTCACCCCACCGGATGTGAACCCGCATCTTGCTAAGGTTCTAGTGTATTTTTTCACCCCACCGGATGTGAACCCGCATCTTGCTAAGGTTCTAGTGTATTTTTTCACCCCACGTGATGTGAACCCGCATCTTGCTAAGGTTCTAGTGTCGGCTGCTTACTCGTTTTTTATCATGCGCCTCCGGGGAATAATTGATTTTGACTGTTTTTGTTTTAGTCATCCGGCTTTGCCGGGGATTTTGTCGATTGCCTCTTGATTAGGTGGGAATCCTCTGGGGATTTTGAATTCTTTTATTTATTGTGCCTCTTGATTAGGCGAAGATCCACTTGGGGATTTTGTTGTGCCTCTTGATTAGGCGGGAATCCACTGGGGATTTGTTGATTTTTTGATTGTGCCTCTTGATTAGGTGGGTGCTTCAATAGTGGTGAAGGCTTTTTACTTGTTGTTTTTCACCTCCGAATAGGCTGATGTTCTTTTTGAGGATATTTGTTCTTGATAATACCTCCGACTAGGTGGATGTTTTTTGAAGTTTTTGTGCTTGTATTGCCTCTTGCATAGGTTGATTTCCCGTTTCTCGGGATATCGGCTCTTTGCTTGTTTCCGAGTGAGCCTAGGCATTCTTGGGAGTGAAGGTTTTGCCTTTCACTCGGGGATATTCATATTAGGTGCTTAACTCCCCGTGGATTTGTAATTTGTAATTTGCCTTTGCGGATAGGCTTACCGGGGAAACATTTTCTTTTTGATGATCCACCGGGGGTTGATTTGTCGGCCTCCCGTGGATGGAAATTTCTCTCGGCTTTTTCATGCAAGTGGCCTTTGTTAGAGGATGAAAGGCTCTTCTTTTCTTTCTTTTTGTTGCCCCCCCAGTGATGTGGGGATTTTGACTCTGTTTTTTCTTTGATAGATTCTTATGTAGTCCTTGTTCTCCTTTGGGGAATGAAGCGGAGACTCTTGCATGAGTGTGCTTGATGACTCTTGCGGTGATGTCTTCGAGTCGTGAGGTAATCTTTTTGTTTTGCCTCCGGGGTAGGCAAGGATCCGCTTGGGGATAATTAAGCCTTTCCGTTGGCTTTTCTACATTGATGATTTCCTTTTTCTTGGATGGAAGGATGTTGGTTGGAGCTAGCTTTCTTGGAGCTCCTTATTTTGCTGAAGATAATTTTGATTCCGCCTTTTACTTTCGCGACTTAGTTTTCATCGCGAGCTGTTTTGAAATCTGGCTTTTTAGTAAATCATGTGTGCCTTTTATTTTATACACATGGGCTTTTTGACTGTGAAGTGTAAAACAGAAATAACGAGTTTTATTTATTACTGTTTTTTGTTTGGGTACATTCAAGCTTCTCTTTTTTTCTCGGAATACTAAAAAAACTAAAGAAAGACTCTTCCTAAACATTCGCCTCTGGACTGGAGTGGGCGGATGGTACTGGTGAAGGGAAGCGGCGGAGTAGGCGACGCTGGAACCTCGCCTGGGTCTGGACCAGGCTTTCTATTTGGCGGTCCGTCCTGTCCCGCCTAACATTCAGCTGATCGAACCGTCGGCGTATAGACTGGAACTCTCCTTCCATATAGGCATGCTCCTCGTCCAATCGTCGGCACAGGCCGGGAAGTCGAATCTCGTGATCTGCCTGGGACTTCGAAGTGGTAGGGATATCTTGCGGTGTATTGAAATCGCGCATATCCCATGAAATCGAGATGATAGGGTTTAGGATGAAACCTGATCCTTCCTTGCTGAGGATATTCATGTTCGTCATCACTCCTCCGTGGATAGGCTCTGGTCGAAGTTCAGCTGGGATATCTTCTCCGTCCGTGCATCCCCAGTATTCAGCAAGAGGGGTAAGGAAGGGAGCCACCATGATCGCTCCCGCTGGTCCTCGAGTACCGCATTCCTTTACAGCCTTCGAGAATGCGTATCCCGGGTTGCATCGGTGTCCATGATGCATGCAAGTAAATTATAAAAAGATCAGCCAGCGTGACCTTCCCCTGGCTCTCCTTCCTGCTGTGAATGGTCCCAGCAAGCAACTTGTGGCATATGCGAAGAGGGGGATTGAAGGCTGCACCCTTCAGGTTAGACGGGAGATTGATAGCTCCAGTAATCTCCCTCCACATGCTAGTGGTGGTAAGAACAGTAGGTTTCTCCAGATATGTGGACCGATACTCTGGTGTTCTTGTATCGGCTCGCTGGCAGAATCCCATGATGACATTGAAGTCATCCAGGGCGGTGGTCCGGTAGGCTCCATCCATCTAGTAGGAGACAGCTTGTGTTGGTGGCACCCCAAGAGTGGCGGATGGCATTTCCATCATGTTGACAGAGGCGAGAAACTCCATCGTAGCGGTGCGATGGATCCGAGTGGGCGGCTCGCGAAGTAGGAAGTCCCATCCTATGTTGCGGATGAACCTCCTAACGTCTTGCTCCCACCGAATGTAGCTAGGATCCCGAAGTCTAGTTGCAAGCATCGGGTACCGTGCAAATTGCTCGGATATTTGCCAATCGTTGTTGGTGTGCTTCGCCATCATCATACCGGTGGCGGGAGCTCTTCTAGCAGCTAGTCCTGGTGCGTTTTCTTCTGGATGAGGCTTCTCCGTGCTCCATTGTAGGTAATACTTACTTAAGAATGCTAGAAATGTGTAGAAAGGGAGAAAAAGCAAGATAGAAAGCTTGGAATGGGGTGTCAGAGCCAAAATCCGCGTCCCATATATATAGGCCGCGCAGGGGAGTTTGGGACGGCCGTCTGGGTTGGGACGGCCGTCCCAAATGGCAAAATTGGGCATGCTGGGACCCCCTCCTGGGACGCGCGTCCCAAACGAAAAATGACACTTGGGACGGCCGTCTGGGCTTTGGGACGGCCGTCCCAAGCTTCTTAAGTGGGTTTTTGATTTTTTTGAGTTGATTTTCGTGTTTTTTGATGAAATTGAGGATAGGATTCCCTTCATTTATGTTTTAATGCATGTAATGCTTTATGATATGCGTCCTATGATCTATTTCAGTTGATATTTCGAAAGTTTTAACTGGTATGCTTTGACTTCGGGTGCATTCTTGGTGTTGTGCCTTTGCGTCACCTTGTTTCTTGATCAACAAGCTTAGCTGTACTGATTTACCGTCTTTGGAATTTTCTTTGCTATGGCCGAAGAGCAATCTTCTGTTCATAGGGCAACTGCCATATCAATGTCTTTCTTCTTTTCCTTAGGGATTTCAACCTTCCTATTGATCATTATGTTACCACATTTCCCTTCATTACTTGAATGCTTTATAGTGAAATGGTCAAGAGAAAAGAAGGAAAAGGATTTATTGCAAAGGCTTGTGTTTTAGAGTGATATTTTTGTAATAAAGGTTTTTGTAAGAATGGCTAGCCAGGGTTGGTCGGTGTTTAGGCTAGTTTAGACAAAACGTTTTGCTCTTATAACGTGGCGTCATTGTTTACTGATTTATGGCGCTTTTTGTGATTGACTAACTTCCCTAGGCCGCCCTTTCGTGTTTTCGGCCTAGGATGTCGTGCTTATGTCCCGATTTTTGTCTAGGTTTCCTTTTTGTATTTATTTTTTAGTAATACCTAGCGGACTTTTAATAACCCTAACTTTTGCTCAGGCTACCCTTTATTATTGTTCGGGTCTCCTGCCGGGTTTACCCTAACTTTTGCGTAGCCCCCTTTGTGGGTTTCCTGCCGGGTATTTTGCCCTTTTATTTTCTTGTCTTGGTCTTTGACCTTGACGGGCTTTCTTTTTTTGTATGCGTATTTTTTTTTGCACAACATTTGTCGAAACTTGATTTTATCAAGATAAATTTTATTTGTGTTCTTAGCTAATCTATTTATTTTGACTTTGCTTTGTGGCGCTTTACTTATTTGGACGCATTTGGAACAAAACATTTATCTAAACTTTGTTTATTAAAATGGGGTATAGATATATTTAGCAAGAAAAGAAGCAGATGGTAAGAATAGCATTCTTTTGTAATTTTAGGGAAATGTGTGCCCTAAAGATGCTCGGGGGACGGGCAAACCCCGAGGGGTGATCTCTAATAGTCACTAGATTTACATCCCTTAGAATCGGAAGACGGACACCTAATGACTAACGCTGCCCTTTGCGGTAGTACCCCTCCTTTTCGGAATACTATCTTTGAGGGGTAAGACTTCCCTGTTCTTCGTTTGGTTTGATCTTTTGTAGGGTCATACCCTAATCCATACTTTAGCGGATTATCTTTGAAATTTGGTGGTTTTCTTATTCCTTGAGCGTTCTTTCCAAGCCCCTGTCCGGGGCGATATCCATATCTTTTCATCATATGGGCCACCTTCATGTTACCAGGAAGTCTTTCTATGTTGGCAATTTCGAGTGCTTGAAAAGATGTTTCAAGAGCCTCTTCAGCCGCATCCACATGTGGTTGGGTAGATGGTTTGCTTATTAGAAAGTCTTCTTCAGCTTGAACTGTGACCAGTTTATCATTTGTCACAAACTTGACTTTCTGGTGGAGCGTCGAAGGTATTGCCTTAGCGTTATGAATCCAAGGTCTACCGAGGAGACAACTGTAAGCTGGCGTGATATCCATGACGTGGAAGTCTATGTTGAAAATAGTAGGTCCAATTTGGATTGGTAGACTAATCTCTCCTACTACTTCACGTCTTGATCCGTCAAAGGCTTGAACTATTGTATTACTCGGGCGCATGTGGGCTCCTTGCACTGTTATCTTGTCGAGTGTGCTTTTAGGCATGACATTTAAGGATGACCCATTATCCACAAGAACTTTGGAAATGAGATATTCCTTGCACTTAACGGAAATATGCAAGGGCTTGTTGTGATCGGACCCTTCTAAAGGGAGTTCTTCATTGGTGAAGGTCAGATGGTCATTGGCTGTAATATTACCAATGATTCCTTCAAACCTTTCTTGGGATATTGCATGCGGAACAAATGATTCATTCAACACCTTTAACAGTGCGTTTCGATGCGGTTCCGAACTCATGATGAGTGATAACAAGGTTATCTTTGCTGGAGTACGATTGAGTTGATCAATAATAGAGTACTCACTTTGTCTTATGTACTGGAGTAGCTCATCTGTCTCCTCCTTGGATTCCTTTTCCTCTTCGGCCTTATTTTTTGCCTTCTCTTTAGGATTATTATCTTGAATTTCCTTGGGGGAATATATTCTTATGCTTCTTGTCATGCCCCCAATACCGGCTATGTTGGAGATGTCTTGATTGACTGGCGATTCTTCTGAGTATCTCCAAGGTACAACTTTGTTTGATTTATAAGGGAAAGGACGTGGCACGAATAAGCGTAAAGGCGCTATTGCTTCTTCCCTTTTATCGATTGGAATTATTAATAGTGCTTGTTTGTTATCGTCTTCGGATTTATTGACCGTTGTAGAGATTTTGATGACGAAAGGCTTCTTTTCCATTTTTCTCTCGATTTGTGAAAAGCACATCGCTTAATCCTTTCTTTTTATTATCTTCATTATTAAACGAGGAGGAATGTATGAATGTATGCAACTTATGAATGCAATAGACAATTTAAGGAAGAGAAATCCTTTTATTAGAAAGTGTAAATCCTTCTATACAATGCTTTGAAGCAAATGTTGACAAAAGCGAAAAAGCTTGAAGAATCCTATAGGTAAATTAGGCTTTCTTCGTAATTCGTCTTCAACTCGTTATCACGTGATTTCCGAGTGTCTTGATTTGTTCGGATACCGCCCGGCTCATATCTTCACTATATCGATGAGCCTCTTTTTTCTTCTCTTCTTGATGAACGATCAAGGCATGTTGCCGATCAGACCTCTCTATTATTCGGTCCTTTTCACGGAGTAGCCGATTATATTGAGCTAATCCATCTTTTTCTTTTTCACGTAACTCCTCTAGGTCTACTCTGTATTTTTCAGCGGTTTCCCACCACTTTTGTGCTTCGACCGAGTATTCGCTAGGTCATCTTGTACTAGCTTGATTGTTCTGGCATGTTCTCGCGAGCGTGTTCTCAAGGTGTGCTATTTCATCGCTCATGTCCCGGAATAGGCTATCTTGCTCAAGCCTTGGCATCTTTAATGCTTGCCTAGCTTCTTTTTGGTAGTCAAGCATAATCATTCTTGAGAAGCTCTATCTCATGGTCCTTCTTTTTACATTGTCTTTTTAGACCATCTATTATAAGGGCTGATTCTTGCTCTTTTCCTTCGAAGGCTCTTAGCTGAGCTTCCATGATTTCAACCTTTTTATTTAAGGCATTGACTTGTAATTGCAGCCTCTTCATTCACTAAAGTTGTAGTGGTTGTAACGGATGGTTGGGGTACCCCTCTATTTTTCCTCCATTCCTCGTACTCGTGGGATATAGATATCCGAGCCTTTCCAAGTTCTTTGTCCCCCATATAGACCGGTCTTTCCCATGCTTTCCGGACAGCAGATACTTCTTCAAAACTATGGGAATAGTGGCATAGACTCAGTTCTCGGATCTCTTCTTGGGTTGGCGCAGTCTGAGTTCTCATAAGTTGTCTCATAACCATTTTAGGAGAGTAGGTTATACAACCTCCGAGGCCTAGAAGTGGTATGCTCGTGTAATCTCCGCATCGTACCGTAATATAACCGGGTCGGAACCAAGGGCAAACCCAAGATACATGCTCTATGCTCCAGTTTTCTAACTCGGCTTTCCACTCTAAAGCTTGACGATGTTGAAGAGGGATTTTCGAGAAACTTCTTAAAGGGTCGGGAAATACACCCATGTGGCTTGAGGCGTAAAAGTGAGTAACACCCCATACATATAGCAGATGAAGTACAACATCTCGAGTGTTTTTCCCTGTCTCGTCTGGCGAAATCTACGTAAAGGTGGTATCGGCAAGGATTGTAGGTATAGGATTCTTTGAATATACATCCCGTGCAAAGAATGCGTCCATTGCAAGCATGATCTACTATGTTCACATGGAATGGGAATAATATGATTCCGAACATTGCTAATGCCGAGTCTTGTTGAATGTAGACCAGTCCTTCTTTTCGACTAAAGAGACTAAGTGATCTTCTATTACAGCCCATTTTCCAACCTCTCGATATTCCCTTTTCCTTCTAGGGTGGATTGATGGGGAGGCAGTCGTATAATAGTAGCAACTTTACTCACGGCCGTATATTCTCCCGAGCGAGACATAAACCCCAACCGACCGAGGCCATCTAACCATGAGTTCGTATTCTTCTAAGGTTGGTACCAAGTCAAACTGCGAAAATTCGAAGCGGTGTAAGTCGGGACTCCGTAAGTGGACCAATGCTCTAACAAATATTGGATCAATGCTGATTTTCAGGAGGTCAAGAATTCTTCCGTAAGACTTCTCAAAGTTAGCATAGACCTCCAGCGGCATATATGTACACGAGATGCCTTAACCTCTCTACACGGCATAGAAGGATCCCCACTTTCTTTAACCGTCTATTACCGGATTCCTCCATTGTCCGACGTAAAATGAAAATGCATGATATGAGGATGAGTGTTTGTAAATGCGTGTATGCAAGTGTTTGTTTTTTCTAAGTATTATCATGTTTTGTTCCTAATATGATTCATGGTAATACTTGGTTTTTCTTGAAAAGAAAACTTATCTATATGAATGTTTATGGATTTTGATGAAGAGAGTCCTATTTTCTTCCCTTTTTGTTTTTTATGAAGAAAAGGTTATATGAATTATGAGACTTTTGCGAATTAATTTTTATTTTATAACAAAGGTATTTTTATGATTTTTAGGGTTTTTTTTCATTTTTTTGTCTCGTTGTATGATTACCCTATGCTAATGCATCAATACAAATGCAGCAAACGTATGCACACACAATTCGTACATCCACGAGCAGAGCCATGCTTATTTAATCACGAGGTAGGGTTTTCCCGCAGAAACGTGCTTGGTTTAGGTGGTTCTAACTGTTCTCACCGGGCCAAAGGTCCCCAAGGTGCCCCCATTATAGGGACCTCTCAATCTCTCAATCTTCGGGTCATGCACGGAACTCCGTGGCGACACCCTTAGATCAAAAGAAGAGAGTTATCACCTTGAGTTGGTGGTTTTCCGACAACGGTAGTAGCCCCGTGTGCCAACTAACCGATCGTATCCGCCACCCACTCCCTATAGATATTCACTCTTGCCCCGGGTATAGAGGGATCGTTGTGTGCAAGGGTTTTTGTGTACAGTTTATATTTCAAACAATTTGCGAAGTAATCATACGACAGCTTATTAAAGCCATACAAGTAAAAACATACAGAAGGGTAAAGGCGTAATTTCAAATCTTTACTTAGTTTGAATTTATCTCGTCACTAAATGGGATCAACTCTCTAGCTTCCCCAGTGGAGTCGCCATCTGTCGCCGCCGTCCCTTTCTGACGTCCGTGGGACGTCTTAGAAACGTTTATGCGAGCGGTCGCGAAAAGATGGTTTAGACTCGCGTTTTTTGTTTTAAAAGGTTTTCAAAAAAGGGGTTCTTATGGAGTCGCCACCAATGTTTTGACCTTAAACATTGGAAAAGGAAAAAATGTTGATTTTAAGAAAAACCGCACTTGGCCATTATAACCAGAGTTGGGTAAGGGAGTTAGTTACGTGTGGGGAAGGTGTTAGCACCCCACAACGCCCCTTTCGGGTTCCCTATGACAGATTAATTCATTTAAATAAAGACTACGAGAAATTACGCAATTACCCTATTTTATTACACAATATTAAATGGCTATCTACATGATTTTATTCTATGTTGCATGCATAAAATGATGAATAAAGCTAAATAAAGCAATAAAAGAGATATTAAAATAGCTATCTACATGATCTTATTCTACATGACATAATAAAGCTAAATAAAACAATAAAACAATAAATAAAACAATAAATAAAACAATAAATAAAACAATAAAAGAGAAGGGAATTGAAAAGAACCTCCGTAGCAAGCTTTATATTGAGAATCTCGAACTGTGAGGATGCGTTTTGGCAACCCCTCTCTCTACACGTCTCTCCTCACCAATACAAGATCGACTCTACTAAAAATTTAAAGAAGAATCAAATGCCGAATATAATTCCTTAACCGATTGTTACCTATTTAAGGCAATCGGAAAGATCATTCGAGAGAGGGAGAGAAGTAGACAAGTGCTCTAAAGTGTTTCGAGCTCTCCGGAGTGTCTCGTGCTGTGTAAAAGTGACAAATGAGCCTCCTATTTATAGTTTTTCGCAGCCGGCGCACTTTGGGACGGCCGTCCGGGTTGGGACGGCCGTCCGGACCGGGATGGCCGTCCCAAATGGCAAATTTACACGAGCGAGACCCCAGGAAGGCCGGACGGCCGTCCCACTTAAATTATGTTTGGGACGGCCGTCCCACATACGGACGCGCGTCCCAACTGTAAAATGACAGTTGGGACGGCCGTCCCACTTTTGGGACCGTGGTCTCGACCTGTTTTGTCCAGTTTTCGTGTTTTGGGACCCCGGGAAGCTTTCCTTTCCTTTTTCGGACATAGATTGATGCCGATGTGTGTCCATTGAAGCTTTATCTTCATATAGGAAGTGTTCTTGGCCTTCACTAAGATGCCGGGCGAGCTTTATCTTGGTGTAGGAAATCTCTTTTGGCTTTTATTGTGTGAATGAATGAACTCCGTCTTGTTGCAGGAGATCCCTCTCGGTTTTGGGAAGCCGGATGAACTCCATCTTCGAGTGAAATTCTTCTAGCTTTCATTTTGAGAGGCCGGGCAAAATTAGGGGTCTACACCAGGTTACTGAGAGGTGCGGGCGGCACATGAATATTATCGGCGTAGACTTGGCACTTATGACACTTCTTAGCATACTGGTGACAATCAGCTTCCATCGTGGACCAAAAATATCCTGCCCTAAGGATTTTCTTTGTCATGACATGCCCGAGTGCGTGGGTTCCAAAAGTCCCTTTGTGGATTTCTTTTATCAAGGTTCGGGCTTCTTCTTGGTCCACACACCTTAAGAGAGTGGAATCGGGGCTCTTTTGTGGAGGGTTCCTTCAATCAACGTGAACCCTGCGGCCCTCTTACGAATGGTTCGTTTGTCATTGTCGCTGATTCCTTCGGGATATTTGCCCCTCATGAGATATTGCCTGATGTCATGATACCAGGGGTTTTGGTCGCGCTCGCTATTCACTACCATGCAAAAAGCTTGTTTGTCATGCAGCTTAACTTGAATAATTGGCATCTCATGTTCTTGATCTAGGGCAAACATGGATGATAGAGTAGCGAGGGCATCAACACATTGATTGTCTTCCCGAGGGATGTACTGGAAGGTGACACTTTCCATCCTTGAAACTAAGTCTTGGATGTATTCTAGATATGGGATTAGTTTGGAGTTTCGGGTTTCCCATTCACCTTTGAGTTGATAGATAACAAGGGATGAATCACCAAAGACTTTGAGCTTAGTAACCCCATGATCTAAAGCCGCTTGGATCCCTAGTGCACATGCTTCGTATTCGGCCATGTTGTTGGTACAATCGAAATTAAGCCTGGCCGTTACAGGGATGTGTTTCTTTTCGGGGGATATCAAAATAGCTCCTATCCCGTGTCCAAGCATGTTTAAGGCCCCATCGAAGAACATGGTCCATGCCTCTTCTTTGGTCTCTTCGTGTTCAATGTGCATGATATGTTTGTCGGGAAAGTCATCCTGTAAGGACTGGTATTCATCTTTTGATCCATGGGCTAGATAATCCGCTAGGGGACTTCCTTTAATAGCTTTCTGGGTGACATGAATGATATCGAATTCTGAGAGGAGGACTTGCCACCTGGCTATTCTTCCAGTTAAAATGGGCTTCTCGAAGAGATACTTGATTGGGTCCATTTTGGAGACCAACCATGTCGTATGTCGAGCCATGTACTGCCTGAGACATTGAGTGACCCATACCAATGTGCAGCAGGTCTTTTCGAATGGGGTATAACGGGTTTCATAGTCTAGGAATTTCTTACTGAGATAATAAATGGCTCGTTCTTTCTTCCCAGTTTCATCTTGTTGATCGAGCACACATCTCATGGATTCTTCGAGAATTGATAAATATAGGATCAGAGGTCTCCCTTCAACGGGTGGTACCAATACTGGCGGATTGGTTAAACATGTTTTGATTTTATCGAACGCTTGTTGGCATTCTTCATTCAACACCGTTGGTTGGTTTTTGCGCAACAGTTTAAAGATGGGTATACATTTGTCCGTCAATTGTGCGATGAAACGTGCAATGTAGTTAATTCGGCCTAGGAAACCTCTGACCTCCTTTTCTGTGCTTGGCGGAGGCATTTCCAAAATTGCCTTGGTTTTATTGGGGTCCACCTCAATTCCTCTTTCGCTGACAATGAACCCTAGGAGTTTTCCTGATCGTATCCGAAAGTACATTTTGCTGGGTTCAATTTGAGTTGATATTTTCGGAGTCGGTCAAAAAGCTTTTTGAGATAATGAATGTGGTCCATTTCATTCCTGGACTTGGCAATCATGTCATCCACATACACCTCTATTTCCTTGTGGATCATGTCATGGAACAGTGTAACCATAGCCCTTTGATAAGTAGCCCCTACATTCTTGAGTCCGAAGGGCATTACGCGATAGCAAAAGGTGCCCCATGGTGTAATAAAGGAGGTTTTTTCCCTGTCTTCGATGGCTAGCTTAATCTGGTTATACCTCGCATACCTGTCCATGAAGGAGTATAGTGTGTTGGTAGCGGTATGGTCTACTAGCATGTCTATATGCGGTAGGGGAAAGTCATCTTTTGGACTTGCTCAATTGAGGTCCCTATAATCCACGCAGACCCTGACCTTCCCGGTCTTTTTGATGATGGGTACTATGTTGGCCAACCATTCTGGGTATTTGGAAACTATAAGGAAATTGGCATCCAACTGCCTTTGCACCTCTTCCTTTATCATTAAGGACCAGTCGGGTTTGATTCTTCTGAGTTTCTGCTTTGCAGGTCGGAACCCCTCTTTTAAAGGCAATCTATGTTCCACTATGCTCGTGTCGAGCCTAGGCATGTCATGATAAGACCAAGCGAATACATCTATATATTCCTTCAGAAGCTGTATCAATCCCCTTTTTATGCTGCTTTCTATTTGGGTACCGATGTTCACCTTTCTCTCATCATCCCCTTCTCCCAAATTAACGGTTTCTATTTCTTCCTGATGCGGTTGTATGATGCGTGTTTCCTTTTCCAGCATTCTTTTCATGTCCGGAGAAATGGTCTCCTGCTCACTGTCGGACTCGACCCATTCGCTTTCAGTTTCCAGGGTCCACAGAGATTCATCATTCACAGACATGATGTGTTTTAGGTTCTGTTTTAGTCATAGATTTTATTATTCCATTATTTTTGAAAGAATAATAAATATGAAAGGGAAAAGAATGCAAGAAATGAATGTTGACAAAAATGCCTCGTGTATTAAAGAAAAATGAAAGCGTATGTACAAGCCCTATTAATCAAAATTCCCACGGCCACGGGAGGGGACCGTAGGAGATACGAGAAAAGCTTAAAAAAAGAAAACCCTAAGGGTTGATCCTCCTAGTCCTCCCTCTCCGCTACTCTGGCTTGGCCAGAGGTTTGACATCCATATTGGAAGCAGAGGCATCAAAGGTTATCCAACCAGCATCGATTAATTCCTGGACCTTATACTTCAAGGTCAAGCAGTTGTCAGTTGAATGTCCTGGTGCATCCGAGTGGTAGCTACATTTTTCATTGGGCTTGTACCACTCGGGATAGGGAGGCTCCATTTTCTTGGGAGGAACACGTTCCAGGAGGTTGGCCTCCAACAACTGGGGTAGCAGCTTTGCGTATGAGGTGGGGATAGGAGTGAACTTCTTCTCCTTTCTTCGTGGCTACCGCTCTATCTGAGGGGTGGAGGAAGGGTTTGCGAAATTAATGGCGTGTACGGCCTCCTCCTTCTTTTTGAAGGGGTTCTTGAATGAGCTGCTGGAAGAAGAAGGTCGTGCTATTTTTCCACTCCTCAGCCCTTGCTCCACTCTTTCTCCTACAGTGACTATGTCCGAGAAGAGATTGGAGGTACTGGCTATCGCCTTATCGTAGTACGCTCCGGTCAGTGAGTCTATAAACATAGCCACTGTTTCTTTATCTGTCAGTGGAGGCTCTATTTGGGCGGCCATTTCCCTCCATCTTTGGGAATATGCTTTGAAAGACTCGTCGTCCCTTTTGCTCAGGGTTCTGAGATCTGACCTGTCGGGGGTCAGATCGATATTGTATCGGTAACGACGGAGAAAAGCGTCAGCCAGTTGTTTCCAGTTTTAGACCTGCCCTCTTTCTAACTGCATGTACCAGTTGAGAGTTGTATCTGCCAGACTCTCCTGGAAGCAGTGGATCAGGAGTTTTTTCGTTTTTAGCATGGGCGGCCATCTTACGACAATACATCGTAAGATGACTCTTTGGGCAGGTCATCCCGGCGTACTTGGGGAAATCCGGGATTTTGAACTTGGGAGGGAAGTGGATATTCTTCACTAGGCACATGTCCGCCACCTCCTTGATGTCGAAGTTGTGCCCTTCTACCGCCTTAAGCCTCTCCTCTAGGGCGAAGAGTTGCTGTTTGGATACTTCTGGTGTAAGGATGCGTGCAGTCTTAGCATCCTTCCCGTCATAGAAGTATTCCTCTTCCTCCTCCTCATGGTGAGGGATGTGTTCAACTTGGTCTTCGCCCTTACTCTGACCCTGGCGTACGACCTCCATCAGTTGGGCCACTTGCTCGTGGAGGGTATTGACCTCCACAGTGAGCTTTCAGTTGTGTTCTTCCAAGTTTTCCATTGCTTTGGCTTTCTGTGCACGAGTGCGAGTGGGGAGAGGACTAGCCACTTTCTAGCATGCCCGAAAAAGGTTTATTAATGCATGTTGAGTGTTTAAACTAACATGGATATGCTTATGCATGAGAGATTTTGTTTGAATGATGCTGAATGCGCTCTCACTTTTTATTTTCTCTCTTGGTTTTTCTCTACTCATGATATGATGTAATATGAATGAGTTGACTTTGTCAGAAGTTGACTTATTTTTTGATTTGTATTTTTGGTCTTTATTGCTTCTTATTTTATAGCCTTTTACCTCTTCTATCGGAACTGCGTGGCTACTTAGCTTACAAAGAACCTGAAACCAGGCTAGCTAAAAGGTAGACTGTCCGAGATAAAATGTGGCTTTATGCGAAAGAATATTTTAGCGTCCCTTATCTCTTCTGTCGGAACTGTGTGGCTACTTAGCTTACAAAGAACCTGAAACCAGGCTAGCTAAAAGGCAGACTGTCCGAGATAAGGGCGTTTATTTTGCGAAAGTATTTTTATGATTTTTCTTCTGTTGTTTGTTTATGCAATGCAACAGACAAATGCAACAAAACATATGCGCACACAATTCGATCATCCACGAACAGGCAAGAATTCGTTTTAATCACGAGGTAGGGTTTTCCTGCATAAAAGTGCATTGGCGAGGGTAGGTTCTAACTGTTCTCACCAGGCTAAGGCCCCCAAGGTGCCCCCATTATAGGGTCCCCACTCTCCAGCCGTTCGACCATGCTTAGCACTAAGGCCATAGTCAGTCTTGTTGCCAAAAGAGGAAGGTTATCACCTTGAGTGGTGGTTTTCGATCACACTGGTGGGCACAAGGCCCTCACTACAGCGAACCGTACCTGCCACCCACTCCCTATGGATTTCTCACTTGCCCCCGGGTATAGAGGGAACTGTAGTGTGCAAGGGTTTGTGTACAGTTTGTATTTCACACAATTGCGTAAGTATAAACAAGCAACAGTTATTAAAGCCAAACCGTAAAACATGTTATAATACAAGGTAAGGGCAAAAGCGTTATTTTCTTGGTTTATTTATTATTTTTTTAAGCTGGCCCATCATTAAATGGGATCAACTCTCGAGGCTTCTCCAGTGGAGTCGCCATCTGTCGCCGCCACCAAAACGAGGGGCGGTCGGAGCGACGTGATGGTTTTGACTCTCTTGATTTTCGCATTTTTTATGGGTGGTTACAACGCCTTTAAGTTGTCCGATAACCAGGCTGAACCTAGGGGCGAGGTTTTCGAAAGGGCGTTCTTGGGTTGTCCGATAACCGGGCTAACCCAAGAACTAGTTTTGAAGGGTTCTGTGGAGTCGCCATCGATGTTTTTACTGGAAACATCGGAAAAAGAGTTAAAAAGGCGTTGGTTTTCGAAAAACCAACTTTGGTCGTTAGAACCAGAGTTGGGTAAGGGAGTTAGTTACGTGTAAAGGAAGTGTTAGTTCCTTTACGACGCCCCTTTCGGGTTCCCTATGACAGGCCAGCTATTTTAAAATATTTAAACCGGTGAAAATTATGCTTTTACCCTTTTATTTTGCGGAATTTAAAATTACGACTACATGGCCCTAGCAACTATTGCACAATTTATATAAAGCGGTAAATAGGCAAAGAGGAAGAGAAAACCTTCGAAGCGGGCTTTTTCTTATTAATTCTTTAAAAAAGAGGGTGCTTTGTGGCAGCCCTTCACTCTACACAGCGTTGGAAACTTCTCTAAACGCCGAAAAACACTCACAAAAACACTCAGAAGCTCCGGAAATGCGTCGGAGGGATTCTAGAGAGAAGATCTAGTGATTTCTAGAGAGAAGGAGGAGAAAACTGTGTGGAAATGAGGGAATGGAGCCCCCTATTTATAGGTTTTCGCGCCTGACAGGTCGAGATCGCCGTTCCCATCTGCTAAAGTCGAGACCGCCGTCTCGCCAACCGAGACCGCCGTCTCGCCCTACCAAAGTGGCGAGACCGCCGTCTCGCCACTTGCGTGAGGCGAGACGGCGGTCTCGTCCCAAAAAGGCGAGAAACCTTATTTTTGTGCAGAAAAAACTCTCCTATCCTAGTATGGGGCCTAATAGTCTCTCCTAGTGGCTTTTTAGGCTTCATCCATCTTCGAATAGAAGGTCTTCTACTCTTTATTTGGAGACCGGGCAAGATTTGGGGTCTATAGGGATAATGCGTAAGCCTTTTTACTTTTTAGTCTCTTTTTATTACGTTGGTTTTTTTCCTTCTTTTTGGGAGGGTCCACTAGGGATGACGTTTTATTTCTTTAGTGATCCACCAAGGAATTAGTTGACTTCCTAGGGATCTGATTTTTCTTTTCTACGGATGGAGTCTTGGCTCCTTGATTGATGTTGATGAGAGCTAAACTTGTAAAGCTCTTATTCCACTAGGGGATGGGAATCTCTTATTTCTTTTTATAGACTTTTTAGGAGATCCACTTGAGGATTTTTATTTGGCCTTCTCTGTTGCGGCCCTTTCTTTTGGTCCTTCGCTGGGGAATGCAAGAGTTTTCTCTTCTCTTTTTCTTTTTCTCTTCTTTCTTTTTGTTGAGCCCTTGATGGTTTGAACTCTTTTGACTGTTGATGATGATGGGCTCTGGAAGCCTTTATTCTCCATTGGGGAGTGTGGAGGAGACTTTGGGTGAGTGTGCTCGATGACTCATGTGGTGGTAATGTTGATCCGTGAGGAGTATTTTTGTTTTGCCTTCGGAGTAGGCAGGGATCCTCTTGGGGATAACTAAGCCTTTCCGTCGGCTTTTATGATATTTGATGATTGTGCCCTCTTTTATTGGGTAGAAGAATGATAACTGGAGTTTTGGCTTCTGGAAGCTTCTTATGACAACTCGCTCTTCTTTCTTGAGGGAGAGCGATGTTTGGAGACTTATTACTTTCTTGTGCCTTCTTTTCTGGGTAGAAAGATGGTAGTTGGAGCTCTTGATTTTCAGAAGCTCTTGTTCTGCTGAATCACTTGATTGATGACTTGCTCCATTTTCTTGAAGGCTTTATTTTGGGGACTCGGTCTCGGTTATCCTGTTTTTCAATCACAAACATGGAGCTAGTCTCCTTATATGCATGAATGCTTTTCATTTTTTGTTATTTGTCTGAAGTAATTTTTAATTCTTTCATTTTTGACATTGACAAAGTCGTTTTGTGCGACTACTTGTGTGTGGATGCCCTAAATGCAATCTATTCTTTTTGATTGATGCATCTGGAAAAGTGACTGACATTCTCCTGCTGGACTTTTTATGATTATGATGAAGGGCCTCTCTCTTTTATTCATTTTTTGGTTTAGCCCTATCTTTTGCCTAGACCGCCCTTTTTGGGGTTTTCGGTCTAGCGGGCTGCCTTAATTTTTGCCTAGGATATCTTAGCAGGCTTTTTTCCTTTTTTATGAATGCCCTAACTTTTGCCTAGACCGCCCTTTGCGGGTTTTCGATCTAGCGGGCTACCCTAACTTTTGCCTAAGAATCTCCTAGCAGACATTATTATTTTTTTTTTCTCATTTCTCTTTTCTCTTTTCTCTTTTCTTTTTGAGAGAAAGGACCCTATGCATGTATGCAATGTTTGTGATATGCATCCTATAATATTATTTCAATTTTTCAAAAGGATTAACCAATGTGCTTTTACTTCTGATGAGCTTCTGACGCTATGTGCTTTCGTTGACAGAATAGGTTGTACCGATTTTGCCGTTTTGACTTTGTCGTGACCGAAGAATGATTGTGTTGATTGTAGAGCGACTTGTCATGTCAGTGCGCCCCTCCCTTTCCTTGGGGATGTCAATCCTTCTATTGATTACTATCTCCACATTTCCCTACTAATTACTAGAATGCTGTAGTAGTAAGGGTCAAGAGAAGAGAAAGAAGAGGATATTTAATTCAAAGGCTTGTGTTTTAGAATTGTTTTATTTTGACAAAAAATGGTTTTTGTAAGCATCGCTAGCCAAGGTTGGTTAGAGTGTTTAGGCTAGTTTAAACAAACATTTTGTTTATGGAGTGACGTCTTATTCTATGGCGCTTGATATGACTGATTGACTTCCCTAGTCTGCCCTTTGGGTTTTCAGCTTAGGATGTTGTGTTTTGTCCTAACTTTTGTCTAGGTTTCATTTTTCTTGCTTTGGGAAACCTAGCGGACTTTATTTTGTAACCCTAACTTTTGCCTAGGCTACCCTTTATGGTTGTTCGGGTTTCCTAGCGGGTTTACCCTAACTTTTGCGTAGCCCCCTTTGTGGGTTTCCTACCGGGTATCTTGCCCTCTCTTTTTGGCCTTTAGTTTTTATGGGCTTCTTTTGATTTCTGTTTTCTTTTTGCACAACATTGGCGAAACACGTCTTTATTTATGACGAGGTAAAACTTTATTTTGTGCTTCTAGTCAACCAGTGCTGATGGATTTGACTTTTATTTTGGTCAATGGTGCAGTTTGATTACTTTGACGCATTTTGAAAACGTTTGCTTAAACATGGTTACTAATGAGGTTTAGACATGAATAGCAAGAAGAGAAGCAGATAGTAAGAATGACATTCTTTGTATTTAATAGGGAAATATGTGCCCTACAATGCTCGGGGGTCGGGCTGGCCCTGAGGAGTAATCTCTAATAGTCATTGTATTTACAAACCCTAAGAATTAGAAGGAGAACACCTAATGACTAAAGTCGCTTTTGACGCTTGAACCCCTCTACTTGGGAAAATCTGATTCCAGGTACGGAGGGGAGACTTCCCTTTTCTCTGTGTAGCTTGATCCTTTGTAGGGTAATGCTTTAGGCCATGCTTTAAAGGATTGTATTTAAAATCTGGTGGCTCCCTTATTCCTTGAGATTTTCTAATGAGCCCTTGGTTGGGCGACATCCATATTTCCTCATCATGTGGGGTTACCTTCATATTGTTGGGGAGTCTTTTCATATTGGCAAAAGATATTTCAAAAGTCCTCCCGCTGCATCCATTCAAGGTAGGGCAGATGACTTGCTGATTTGAAAGTCGTCTTTAGCTCGAACCATGACCAGCTTGTCGCCTGCCGTGAGTTTGTCTCTTTGGTAGAGTATTGAGAGAACTGCCTTAGCATTGTGAATCCAAAGTCTACTTAGTTTCCTCTTTGGATTATGTTTTTCTTCGGTCTTTTTATTTTTCCTTTATTCTTAGGAACATTGTCTTATAGCTCCTTGGGGAAATAGATTCTTCCACTTCTAATCCTCCCTCTGAATGCCGGCTATGCTGGAGATGTCTTCATTGATGGATGCCGCTTTTACATATCTCAATGGTACAACTTTATTTGATTTGAGGCGTGTAAGTGTAACGGCATCCTTGCCCCCTCTTCCTTATTTACTCAGATGACCAACGGTTGAGGCTTATTATCCTTTTTAGGTGGGTCAACCGTTGGGGAAAACTTGATGAGAAAATGTTTGCTCTTCATCTTATTCCGATTCGTGGAAAGCACATCGATTAGTCCTCTCTTTTTATTATCTTATTATTATTAAAGTGAGAATGAATGAAATTTATGAATGCAATAGACGTTTGAAGAGATGATGAAAATAAACAATTTTATTTATTTCATCCAGACAGTGTACATTCCTCAATGCAATGTTTAGAAGTACATTTTTTTTTAAAAAGCGGAGAAGCCTAAATGAACCCATAGGCGGGTTAAAATTTCTATTTATTTTCTTTTTGACTTCCCGTGCATGGCATGCGAATGCCCTAATCCTCTTTTCATGGTATTGAGGAATGTCCACTTCTTCGACTGTCCATTACTTGGTGCATGTTATGAGGATGAAGTTTGGTAGATGCATATATGCAAGTGTTTGTTTTTTCCTAAACATTATCATGTTTTATTTTCTAACATGATGTATGATAGTGTTTGGGATTTTGCGTTTTTTTGTATGCGGATGAGGGCATGAAGAATACCAACCGCTTTCTAGAATGCAAAAAGATTTTTATTGTTTAAAATGAATGATTTATGAGATGGATATTCCTTAAGACAATGACTTAGGTATCTTCCTTAAAGCTTACGCTTTGTGGGATATCCTACCCACCTTGGTGTAATGGTTCCTTTCCCATCACGGACTTGACAAAGTATAATGGGGTTACCATCACACCTTAGTACACCTGTCCCTTCCTTGTCGCGAAGGACACAAATGTGCTCGGGGCCTCTTTCGCCATTCACTACTACAAATAAAGCCTTCAACGTCGGTTCTGGAAGGCTTTCAACGTCGGTTGTTGAACCGACGTTGAAAGTATGATTTTTTAAATTAATAATTTTTATTTATTTACAACCCCTTTACCCCCTTTATTTATTTAGAAGTCTCCCCTCTCTTTATATTATATTTTTATTAGGTCCTCCATCTCTTTATATTATATTTTTTAGAAGTTTATTATTTTTTTAAGAGAATTATCATTGACGAGATTCGAACCCGAGTACTTTAGAGCTGGAGGCCGATACTCCAACCACTAAACTACTAGAATTTTCTCGATAATAACTTACAAATAAATTATATTTATATACAAATAAATATATATCCGTGTAAATATATAAATATATAAATACAAATATATTTATATATTTTGATATATTTATACATTATATATTTATATGTTGGATGTGAGGGCACACTCGAAAGTGAAAGTGTGTGTCGAGTGGGTTTTCAAAATTTGATGCTAAATTTGTGAGCAGGTATCTTTATATGAGTTTGTAATTTAATGACAGTAATATAATTTTTATAATTTTATTTATATAATGATATAAAATAAATTTGGGAAACGCGTTATTCGCTCTCAAGCGAAAAATACAAATTTTTGCTCAAGCAAGACTTGAGTGAGTGAATTTTCGTGAGTTTTAACATATTTTCACTCAAGCGAGAGTCAATAACACTTTCACCTTCAATCGAAAAATACCAATATAATTTATTTGTAAGTTATTATCAAAAAATTATAGTAGTTTAGTGGTTGGGATATTAACTTTCAACCCTAAAATATTGGGTTCAAATACTCGTCGCTGACAATTCAGTAACTTAAGTGAATTTTTGGTCGAAAAAAAAATAAAAATACTTTCCAAAAAATATATACAAATAAATATATATTTACATGGATATATATTTATTTGTATATAAAAATATTTTATTTGTAAGTTATTATAATAAAATTATAATAGCTTAGTGGTTAGAGTATTAGTTTTCAATTCTAAAATCCTGAGTTTGAATCCTACCAGTGACAATTTTCAAATTTAAGTGAGTTTTTGGTGAAAAAAAAAAAAGACTTTCCACGTCGGTTCATGTGGGAACCGACGTGGAAAGTGTCAATAAGTGAAAAAAAAAAGACTTTCAACGTTGGTTCATATGGGAACCGACGTAGAAAGTACTTTCTACGTCGGTTGACTAAGAACCGACGTAGAATGTGTTTAATATTCAACTTTCAACGTCGGTTCATCTGGGAATCAACGTGGAAAGTACTTTCTACATCGTCTCAGCTATAACCGACGTTAAATGACGACGTAGAAAGTATATTTTGTAGTAGTGATTGTCTTAGGGATATCTAGTGCTCCCTAGAATGAATGTATTTATGCATGCACCAGTACAAAAGGGCAGTAGATGTTCAAAGTGGCATAACTTTTGACTGAGATGTCCGATTTGGACGCACAGCATATCAAAACAAAGAGAAAGAGGTGAGGAATCAGGTTACAGATCTCCAAAGGGGATTTGGCGCAATAATTTTCCCAAAAAACGCCTCTAAGACCTATTTTTTAGGGATTTATTAAAATGATGCGTATGCATACTTTCCTTATGCATTTATTATTATTTTTTCCTCTTGGTTTTTCAACTTATGATGCAATATGAATGATCTGGCTTTGTCAAAATTGTTTTATTGTTATTATCTTATCTATTTTGGATTTTTATCATTTTATTTTATAGCCTTTTATCTCTTCTGTCGGAACTGCATGGCTACTTAGCTTCCAAAGAACCTGAAACCATGGTAGCTAAAAGGCAGACTGTCCGAGATAAAAAATGGCTTTATGCGAAAGAATATTTAGCGTCCCTTATCTCTTCTGTCGGAACTGCGTGGCTACTTAGATTACAAAGACTGTCCGAGATAAGGGCATTTATTTGCGAAAGTATTTTTGTGACTTTTGTTTGTTGTTTGTTTATGCTATGCAACAGACAAATGCAGCAAACATATGCGCACACAATTCGATCATCCACGAATAGGCGAGAATTCATTTTAATCACGAGGTAGGGTTTTCCTGCAGAAAAGTGCATTGGCGAGGGTAGGTTCTAACTGTTCTCACCAGGCTAAGGCCCCCAAGGTGCCCCCATTATAGGGTCCCCACTCTCCATCCTTCCGACCATGCTTAGCACTAAGGCCATAGTCAGTCTTGTTGCCAAAAGAGGAAGGTTATCACCTTGAGTGGTGGTTTCCGATCACACCGGTGGGCACAAGGCCATAACTACAGCGAACCGTACCTGCCACCCACTCCCTATGGATTTCTCACTCGCCCCCGGATATAGAGGGAACTGTAGTGTGCAAGGGTTTGTGTATAGTTTGTATTTCAAACAATTGCGTAAGTATAAACAAACAACAGTTATTAAAGCCAAACCGTAAAACATGTTATAATACAAGGTAAGGGTAAAAGCGTTATCTTCTTGGTTTATTTATTTTTAAGCTGGCCCATCACTAAATGGGATCAACTCTCGAGGCTTCCCCAGCGGAGTCGCCATCTGTCGCCGCCGTCAAAACTAGGGTGGTCGGAGCGACGCGATGTTTTCGACCCTCTTTGATTTTCGCGTTTTTATTGGTGGTTACAACGCCTTTAGGTCGTCCGATAACCGGGCTGAACCTAGGGGTGAGGTTTTCGAAAGGGCATTCTTGGGTTGTCCGATAACCAGGCTAACCCAAGAACTAGTTTTGAAGGGTTCTGTGGAGTCGCCACCGATGTTTTTTACCGTAAACATCGGAAAAGGAGTTAAAAGGCGTTGGTTTCGAAAAACCAACTTTGGTCATTAGAACCAGAGTTGGGTAAGGGAGTTAGTTACGTGTAAAGGAAGTGTTAGTTCCTTTACGATGCCCCTTTCGGGTTCCCTATGACAGGCCAACTTTTTAAAAATATCTAAACCGGTGAAAATTATGCTTTTACCCTTTTATTCTGCGGAATTCAAAATTATGACTACATGGCCCTAATATCTATTGCATAATTTAAAATTAAAGCGGTAAAAGTAGAGAGGGAGAATATAAACCTCCGAAGCAAGCTTTCTATTTAATTCTTTAAAAATAGGGTGCTTTGTGGCAGCCCTTCACTCTACACGGCATCGGAAACCTCTCAAACGCTCTAAAAACACTCTAAAGACACTCAGAAGCTCCGGAAATGCGTCGGAGGGATTCTAGAGAGAGAAACCTAAGTGATTTCTAGAGAGAAGGAGGAGAAAACTGTGTGGAATGAGGGAATGGAGCCCCCTATTTATAGTTTTTCGCGCCTGACAGGTCGTGTTGCCGCCGTCTGAAAAAGAGGCGGTCGGAGCGACGCGATGGTTTTTCGACCCTTTTGTTTTTCGCGTTTTTATAGGTGGTTACAACGCCTTTAGGTTGTCCGATAACCGGGCTAACCTAGGGGCGAGGTTTTCGAAAGGTATCCTTGGGTTGTCCGATAACCGGGCTAACCCGAGGACTTATTTATTTTGGGTTCTATGGAGTCGCCACCGATGTTTTTACCAGAAACATCGGAAAAGGGTTTTTTTAAAGGCGTTGGTTTTCGAAAACCAACTTTGGTCATTAGAACCAGAGTTGGGTAAGGGAGTTAGTTACGTTGTAAAGGAAGTATTAGTTCCTTTACTACGCCCCTTTCGGGTTCCCTATGATAGGCCAGCTTTTATTGTTAATAAATAAACCAAAAAATACTCTTTTGCCCTTTTTATTGTACGGAATTTAAAGTTATGACTACATGGCCCTAATCTATTGCATAATTTAAATTAAAGCAAATAAAAGTAGAGAGGGAGAAATTAAACCTCCGAAGCAAGCTTTGTTTTATATTTCTTTTAAATAATTGGGTGCTTTTTGGTAGCCCTTCGTCCTACAAGACGTCGGAAACTCTTCTAGATGCCAGAAAATGCTCTCAAGGACACTCAGAAACTCTGGAAATGCGTCGGAGGGATTCTAGAGAGAAGTTTTTAGAGAGAAGGCAGAGCTAATGCTTGAGGTGTGTGGAAATGAGGGGGGGAGGACCCCTATTTATAGGTTTTCGTGCTGTCAGGTGGCGAGACTGTCGGTCTCGTCTGATAGGGTCGAGACCGCCGTCTCGACCTGCCAAACACGGTGAGACCGCCGTCTGGGGAAACGAGACCGCCGTCTCGCCATTTGTAGGTAGCGAGACCGCCGTCTCGCCATTTGCAGGTAGCGAGACCGCCGTCTCGTTAAGCGAGACGGCGGTCTCACCACTTGCGTGAGGCGAGACGGCGGTCTGGGAAATCCAGAGGGCGGTCTCGTCCCAACAAAGCGAGAAAACTTATTTTTTCGTACAGAAACTCCCTCCTATCCTAGTATGGGGCCTAATAGTCTCTCCTAATGGCTTGTTAGGCTTGGTCCATCTTCAAATAGGAGGTCTTATGGTCTTTATTTAGAGGCCGGACAAGATTTGGGGTCTACAGCTGCCCCCCCTTTACCTGACTAGTCAACTGTTGGTCTGTTGTGCCAGACAGATTGACAGGAAGATAAAGGAGTTGAACCTCTTGCCCGGTTGCCCTTCAGATGTTCCGTCTTCGCGGCGGGTGATCTTCTGGGGAAAATTGCGTATTCGTGCACTTCCGGGATACACCTTCTGACGGTAGCCGATCCCTTCGGTGGACACGTGGTAAAACCTCAGGATACTCCTTCTGACGGTAGTCGATCCTTCGGTTGATGGGTATGAACCCCCAATCAGGCTGGTAGTTGCAGTCCGTTGTGTGGGACTGGATGGGTATGAACTCCCCATCAGGCTGGTATAGTCCATTGTGCGGGACTGGATGGGTATGAACCCCCCATCAGGGTGGTACGGTCCGTTGTGTGGGACCGGATGGGTATGAACCCCCCATCAGGGTGGTACGGTCCGTTGTGTGGGACCGGATGGGTATGAACCCCCCATCAGGGTGGTACGGTCCGTTGTGTGGGACCGGATGGGTATGAACCCCCATCAGGGTGGTGGTGGCGGCTTACTGTTCAGGTGGCCCATGCGCCGTCTCTCTGGGGTGTGATTTCTGTGTTGGTAGATGTTCTTGGACTTCTTGGATGGTCGTCCGGGCTGTGCCAGGGATTTTGTTGGTGCTTTCATCCAACTTTGTTGGTTGCTGGGGATTTCTTTGTTTTTGACTTTTGGTGGTGATCATCCGATCCTTGCTGGTTGGTCAGATGGGTCTTGGTTTTGTTCGACTCTTGCTTGGCAGTCGAAATTTTGTTGGTTGAGGTGATGGCTTAATCCTGCCTTTTTCTCGCGGTTTTAACTCTTTTTTCTCACGATTTTGGATTTTGGCTTTTTCTTGAGCGTATGCCTTTTCTTTTTTAAGTTTAAGTTTTTTTTTTGTGTTATGCTGGCTTTTGCGAAAGATGGCAAAAAGATGCATGAAATAAAATTTTATTTATGGGGGAATTTCATTACAACCCTATTTTTTTGGAGTCACTATCCCTAGGGGCTATCCTCTGGACCCGATCCTTGGGGAGGGAAGTGCTGGTACATATGGTACCAGAAGTCCACCTGCTCTTGGACTTCATCCCGGTACTCTTGCTGGAATGTCGTCCAATCGTGACGCATGTCCTGTTGGTGCTGGTACATTTCTCCCATCCGGGTGTCAAAGGCATCTTGCCTTTGGGATAGTTGCTCTTGCCTCTGGGCTAGTTGCTCCTGCCTCACAGTCATATGGTCGAACTGCTGGCATAGATCGCTCATGTGGCGGTGCAAGCCAGCAAAGTCGTTCGCATACCGTGGCGGTTGTTGCTGCTGCTGCTGCTGTTGGAAGTCGGGAGATGTAGGCAGATCATGCATTGCATCCTGGAGTTCCAATGCAAAATCTAGTGTGGGGTGGAGGGCCAACTGGGTCCCTCTACGAATCAGCATTCCCATGCTGACCAAGATCAACCCACCGATGGATTCGGGTCGCAGGTTGGAGGCCAGTTCTTCTCGGCAAGGACACCCCAAACTCTCTGCCAGGGGAGTGATGAGTGGAGCCATGAGGACGGCCCCCGTGGACCTGTGCCCGAAGTCCTTGAGGGCTTTCAGGAAGAAGTACCCGGGGTTGCAGCGCCGCTTCTGGCTCATGCAATACAATACGAAGAGGTCAGGGAGGGCTATTTTGCCCTGACTCTCTTTCCTCCCATGTATGGTTCCTGCCAACAGCTTGTGGCAGATACGGAGTGCTGGGGGAAGCGCAGATCCCCTCATCAGCGTGGGCAGTGTGGTGGCTCCCGTGAGCTCATGCCACATCTCGGTGGCGGTAAGGTTGGTGGGCCGTGAGTAGATGGCATCACGGTATTCCGGGGTCATGGTGTCCTCGGGCCGGATGAACCCGATGGCTATGTTGAATTCTTTGAGAATGGAGGTCTGGTACTGCCCACCCATAAAATAGGTCACCATCTTGGTGGGCTGTAGGCCCGGGACCGTGGAGGGGCTCTCAGAGTAGGAGACGGAGGCTAGGAACTCCAGCACCGCCTGCGGGTATACGTGTGTAGGTGGTGGTTGCAGCAGGAAGCCCCACCCGATGCTATCTAGATGGGCCCAGACGTCGTCCTCCCATCCGAATTCAGCTAGGATGTTGAAATCCAGCTTGAGCATTGGGTGCCACTAGTAGGTCCGGATATTTTCAAGGCGGGCCTGGTGCTGTGGCGTCATTTGAGAAGGGTCCTGGGACGGTGGTGCCGCGGAACTACTAGCACTGGCGATGCTCCTTCTCTTCCTGGAGGTGCTTCTACCAAACATTTTGACCAGAGGGTGCTTGGGAGTGCAGGAGTTGAGAGGAAGGAAGTTCTGGAGGCAAGGGGAGTTGTGTGGAAGTCCCCAAGCGCACACCCTATATATAGGGAATTTTTCAAAATCGAGACCGCCGTCTGGGTGGGCGAGACGGCGGTCTCGTGTCTCCTTCAAGTCGAGACAGCGGTCTGGTCCATCGAGACGGCGGTCTCTTGGTTCGGCTTAAGCGAAACGGCGGTCTCGTCAAGCGAGACGGTGGTCTCATTTTTGCCTGAGTCGAGACGGCGGTCTGGTTGGTCCAGACGGCGGTCTTGTCTTGTTGGGTAACCGAGACGGCGGTCTGGTTGGTCCAGACGGCGGTCTCGAGTTACGGAAGAGATTTTTTATTTTGTATATTTTTGTTGCTTTTTTGTTATTTTTTGAAAGAGGTAATAGGACCTGGTCTAAAAACATTTTTATGCATGAAATGTTTTTATGTCTTGATGTCCTATAATGCCTATTTTGATTAAGTTTTCAGAAGGATTTAACCAACGTGTCTTGTTGTGCTGAAAGCCTTCTGATTTGCTGCGTTTACTCTTGGTTGTACCATGCCGGACTTCTTGTGACCGAAGGGTAATTTCTTTCTTTCTCTTCTTTTTCTTTCTTTTTTTTCTCTTTTTTGTTTTTTTTTTTTTCTGTAGAGCACTTTTGTCATGTGGTGTCCCTTTTTCCTTGCTTTAGGGATTTCAATCCTTTTGTTGATTATACGCCTCCATATTCCCAAATTAATTATTAGAATATTGTCGTGAGGGTCAAGAGAAAAGAAGTAAAGGGGTAAAAAATCAATGGTTTGTGTTTTAGAGGGTTGATTTTTATTGATAAAAGGGTTTTGTAAGAATGGCTGGCTAAGGTTAAGCCTGGGTGTTTAGGCTTTGTCTAAGCAAACATTTTTCCTTTCTTTTTTTGTATTTGCGCTTTTTGGTTTCATCTCCATTGCTTTTAAATGGCTAGCTGATTTCCCTAGATCGCCCTTTGGGTTTTCGAACTAGGATACTGTGTGTTGGCCCTATCTTTTGTCTAGGTTCCTTCTTTTGTAAAATTTTGAAGAAATCCTAGCGGACCTTATTTGTAACCCTAACTTTTGCCTTGGCTACCCTTTATTGTTGTTCGGGTATCCTACCAGGTTGACCCTATCTTTTGTGTAGCCCCCTTAGTGGGTTTCCTACCGGGTAATTTGCCCTTTTCTTTGGCCTTTGGCTTCTCTGGGCTTTTTCTTTTTTGTGGATTTATTTTTTGTTCACAGTATTGGCGAAGCGTGACTTTCTTTATGGCTTGGGTGAAGTCTTATTTTTATGTGCTTCTAATCAGCTAACTTGATGATAATAGCAATGGTGAAGGTTGATTATTTGGAAGCGCTTCTTATTCTTCTTCTCTTTTTATGTTTACTTAGACAGGGTTATTTATGTGGTCCAGTCAGAAGTAGAAAGAAGAGAAGCAGATAGAAAGAATCATTCTTTATTAATTAATGAGGGAATATGTGCCCTAAAATGCCCGGGGGTCGGGCTCGCCCCGGGGGATAATCTCTAACAATCATGGGGTTTACATCCCTTAAACAAAGAAAAAGATTTCCTAATGACTAGAGTGACTCTTGACGCTTGCACCCCTCCACTTCGGAAAACCTGCTTGAGTGTGTGGAGGGGAGACTTCCCTTTTCTCCTTTCTGTTTGGCCCTTAGTAGGGTCATATCCTAGGCCATACTTGCAAGGATTGTCTTTGAATTCTGGGGGTTCCCTCATGCCTTGGGAATCTGCCCCCAGTCCTTGGCCAGGATGGTAGCCATGCTTCAACATCATGCGGGCTACCTTTGTGTTTCTGGGAAGTCGCTCTATACTGGCAATTTCGAGCGCTTGAAAAGATGTTTCAAGGGCCTCTTCAGCCGCATCCACATAAGGTTGGGTGGACGGTCCACTGATGATGATATCGTCTTCCGCTTGGACCGTGACCAGTTTGTCGCCCACTACGAACTTGACTTTCTGGTGGAGCGTCGAAGGTACTGCCTTAGCGTCATGAATCCAAGGCCTGCCGAGGAGACAGCTGTATGCTAGAGTAATGTCCATTACATGGAAATCGACGTTGAAGGTAGTGGGTCCAACTTGGATTGGCAAATTGATCTCTCCCACTACTTCTCGTTTTGATCCGTCGAAGGCTCGAACGATGGTGCTGCTTGGGCGCAGACGGGTTCCTTGGATAGTCAACTTATCCAGTGTGCACTTGGGCATCACGTTCAAGGATGACCCGTTATCCACAAGAACTTTGGTGATGAGGTATTCCTTGCATTTAATCGAGATATGCAAGGGCTTGTTGTGGTTTGACCCCTCTAGGGGGAGTTCTTCCTCTGTGAAGGTGAGGTGATCGTTTGTCGTGATGTGACCGACGATCATCTCAACCTTTTCTTGGGATATTGTGTGAGGTACATATGCCTCGCTCAAGACCTTCAGCAGGGCGTTTCTATGTGGTTTCGAGCTCATTATCAAAGATAGCAATGTGATCTTTGCAGGTGTGCGATTGAGCTGGTCTATAATGGAATACTCACTTTGCCTTATAAAATGTAGTAATTCCTCTGTCTCCTCCTTGGATTCTTTATTTTCTTTTTCTTCTTCGGTCTTTTTATTTTTTCCTTTATTTTGGAGGACATTTTCCTGTGTCTCCTTGGGGGAGTAGATTCTTCCACTTCTAGTTGTGCCCCCTATGCCGGCTATGTTTGTTATTTCTTCTTTTATCGGTGAAGATTCCCCATATCTCCACGGTACAGCTTTATTTGACTCGTAGGGGAAAGGATGTGGCATAAATAGTCGCACTGGCGTCTTTGCCCCCTCTTCTTTATTCTTGAGGACCAACGACCGAGGTTTATTTTCCTCTTGCGATGATTTGACCGTTGGGGTGAGCTTTATTAGGAGTGACTTTCTCTCCATTCTTCTGAGTTGGAAGACGTGTTAGTTAATCCTTCCTTTTTATTATCTTTTTTATTAAGCGTGAAGGAGGGGAAATTTAAATATGCAAATGAATGCTTATGCATGCAAGTAGACAGTCATTGAACGAAAGGGAGATTTTATTTATTCAAATAAAAGGTGTACATTCCCCTATTCTATACTGCGAAACAACTTTTGGCAAAAGCGGAAAACTTTAAAGAAACCCATAGGCGGGTCTTGATTCCTCTGTAGTTCCCTCTCAGCTTCTCGGACATGACGGGCAAGTGCTTCGCTCTGTTTGCGGACCGCCTAGCTCATATCTTCACTGTATTGTTGAGCCTCTTTGATCTTCGCCTCTTGATGAACGACCAAGGCTTGTAGTTCATCGAGCTTTTCAACGACTCGGTCTTTTTCTTGAAGTACTTGGCCGTACTGAGCTAGCCCATCTCTTTCTTTGCAGCGTAGCTCAGCGAGACTTCTGGTGAGTCTCCTGTTGGCCTCACGCTCTTGGAGGATGTCTAACCGAGCCTTGAGGAGCCCTTTCGACAACTCCTTGATCGTTTGAGCCTGCTTAGTTGATTCGGCCTCAAGGTGTGCCGTCTTGGCGGTTATCTCTTGTAGTTGGCTATCCGAACTGGTTCTGGCAGTTTTGGATGCTCGGATAGCTTGTTCGTTAGCGTCAGCACATTGGTCCTTGAGGCGCTCTATTTCATGATCTTTTTTCTTGCCTTGCCTTCGCAAACCATCAATCGTGAGGATAGATTCTTGCTCCTTTTCTTCAAGGGCCCTCATCTGGGCTCCCATGATCTCTATCCTCTGGGTCAAGGCGTCAATTTGAGCCTGCAGCCCTTCATTTTTGGTGTTTGTGGTAGGTGCGGTGGATGATTGAGCCACCCCTCTTCTATTTCTCCATGCCTCATAGTCACTGGTGACAGCCACCCGAGCTTTTCCTAGCTCTCTGTCACCCATGTAGACTGGCCTCTCCCATGCTTTTCTAATGGCTAATGAGTTGACGATGGTGCATGGGTCTCCAAAGAAGCACAGTCCTCCGAGCTCCCCTCGGGAAATGGTAGTTTGGGTCCTCATGAGCTGCCTCATAGCTACTTTAGGTGAGTAGGCTATGCAGCCCCTGAGTCCTATCAAGGGAACACTCAGGTAGTCCCCACATCTGATGAGAACTGGGCCAGGTCGGAACCAAGGACAGACCCAGGATATACTGTTGGCGTCCTTGCGTTCCCACTCATCCCTCCATTCTGAGGTCAGACGACGTTGGAGGGGGATCTTGGAGAAACTTCTCAAAGGGTTGGGGAATATCCCCATGTGACTGGAGGCGTATAGGTGAGTGGCGCTCCACACAAATAGCAATGAAGAGCAGCAGCGGAGTATTTTGCCCTGCTTCTGGTGACAGAATTCCACCGAGAGCAGGGTGTCGGCAAGAATAGCAGGCAGGGGACTTTTAGAATTCACGTCCCAGGCAAAGAAGGCGTCCATGACGGCCTGATCTATTGTGTCAAAATGGAAGGGGCGCAAGACTGTTCCAAAAATTATGACTGCCAGGGTTTTGTTGAAGGCAACCCACTCCGTCCTTTTAGCCAGGTAGGACAGGTGGTCTTCTAGCATCGCTACTTTCCAACCCTGGGTGTTCCCCTTCTTTATCAGGGTACTCTGGCGGAATGGCAACTGAATAAGGGCAGCGACTGGTGCTGCGGGAGTATATGCTTCGTGGCGAACATGGACCCCAGCTGATTTGGGCCACCTCAACATGGCCTCATACTCCTCTAGGGTAGGCACCAAGTCGAACTGCGGGAATTCGAAGCATCGCAGATTTGGATTCCAGTAGTTGATTAGTGCCCTTAAGAACAACTGATCGACACATATCTTTAGGAGGTCTAAAATCCGTCCGTAGGATTTTTCGAAGTCGGCGCGGACCTCTGATGGCATTACCGTGCTCAGCCGTTCCAACCTCTCAGTATGGAAACGGGGAATGTCCACCTTCTTTGTCTGCCTACTTGTCCCCTCCATTTCTAAAACCAAAATGCATTTTTGATGAAATGGATGCTTATTTGAATGAATGTGAGTGTTTATTTTCTATTTATCATGTTTTTCTACATGATATTTGCGTATTTTTATTTTGGAAGAATAAACTATCTATATGAATGCTTTATGAGTATAACATTTTTGGACCAGGTCTTATTTATGAACTTTGGAAAAATGGATTTTTATTTTTATTTGTTCATTTTATAGCCTTTTATCTCTTCTGTCGGAACTGCGTGGCTACTTAGCTTACAAAGAACCTGAAACCAGGCTAGCTAAAAAGCAGACTGTCCGAGATAAAATATGGCTTTATGTGAAAGAATAATTAACGTCCCTTATCTCTTCTGTCGAAACTGCGTGGCTACTTAGCTTACAAAGAACCTGAAACCAGGCTAGCTAAAAGGCAGACTGTCCGAGATAAGGGTGTTTATTTGTGAAAAATATTTTTGGTTTTTGTTTTTGTTGTTTGTTTATGCTATGCAACATACAAATGCAACAATCATATGCACACACAATTCAATCATCCCCGAACAGGTGAGATTTTATTTTCATCACGAGGTAGGGTTTTCCTGTAGAAAAGTGCATTGCCCAGGGTTGGTTCTAACTGTTCTCACCAGGCTAAGGCCCCCAAGGTGCCCCCATTATAGGGTCCCCACTCTCTAGCCTTCCGACCATGCTTAGCACTAAGGCCATAGTCAGTCTTATTGCCAAAAGAGGAAGGTTATCACCTTGAGTGGTGGTTTCCGATCACACTGGTGGGCTCAAGGCCCTCACTACAGCGAACCGTACCTGCCACCCACTCCCTATGGTTATCTCACTTGCCGCCGGGTATAGGGGGAACTGTTGTGTGCAAGGGTTTGTGTACAATTTATATTTCAAACAATTGCATAATTATAAACAAACAACAGTTTATTAAAGCCAAACATTAAAACATGTTATAAATACAAGTTAAGGGCAAAAGTGTTATTTTCTTGGTTTATTTATTTTTAGCCAGCCCATCACTAAATGGGATCAACTCTCGAGGCTTCCCCAACAGAGTTGCCATCTGTCGCCATCGTCTGAAAAAGAGGCGGTCGGAGCGACGCGATGGTTTTTCGACCCTTTTGTTTTTCGCGTTTTTATAGGTGGTTACAACGCCTTTAGGTTGTCCAATAACCGGGCTAACCTAGGGGCGAGGTTTTCGAAAGGTATCCTTGGGTTGTCCGATAACCGGGCTAAACCGAGGACTTATTTATTTTGGGTTCTATGGAGTCGCCGCCGATGTTTTTACCAGAAACATCGGAAAAGGGTTTTTTTAAAGGCGTTGGTTTTCGAAAACCAACTTTGGTCATTAGAACCAGAGTTGGGTAAGGGAGTTAGTTACGTTGTAAAGGAAGTATTAGTTCCTTTACTACGCCCCTTTCGGGTTCCCTATGATAGGCCAGCTTTTATTGTTAATAAATAAACCGGAAAATACTCTTTTGCCCTTTTTATTGTACGGAATTTAAAGTTATGACTACATGGCCCTAATCTATTGCATAATTTAAATTAAAGCAAATAAAAGTAGAGAGGGAGAAATTAAACCTCCGAAGCAAGCTTTGTTTTATATTTCTTTTAAATAATTGGGTGCTTTTTGGCAGCCCTTCGCTCTACAAGACGTTGGAAACTCTTCTAGACGCCGGAAAATGCTCTCAAGGACACTCAGAAACTCCGGAAATGCGTCGGAGGGATTCTAGAGAGAAGTTTTTAGAGAGAAGGCAGAGCTAATGCTTGAGGTGTGTGGAAATGAGGGGGGGAGGACCCCTATTTAGAGGTTTTCGCGCTGTCAGGTGGCGAGACCGCCGGTCTCGTCTGACAGGGTCGAGACCGCCGTCTCGTCCAACGAGACCGCCGTCTCAACCTGCCAAACGCGGTGAGACCGCCGTCTCGCCATTTGCAGGTGGCGAGACGGCGGTCTCGCCACTTGCGTGAGGCGAGACGGCGGTCTGGGAAATCCAGAGGGCGGTCTCGTCCCAACGAAGCGAGAAAACTTATTTTTTTGTACAGAAACTCCCTCCTATCCTAGTATGGGGCCTAATAGTCTCTCCTAATGGCTTGTTAGGCTTCGTCCATCTTCAAATAGGAGGTCTTCTGGTCTTTATTTGGAGGCCGGGCAAGATTTGGGGTCTACAGGTCGAGACCGCCGTCTTGTCTGACAGGGTCGAGACCGCCGTCTCGACAATCGGGACCGCCGTCTCGCCTTGCGAAAGTGGCGAGACCGCCGTCTCGTTAAACGAGACCACAGTCTCGCCCTTCGCAGATGGCGAGACCGCCATCCCAGAAAGCGAGACCGCCGTCTCGCCATTCGCAGGTGGCGAGACCGCCGTCCCAAAAAAGGCGAGAAACCTTATTTTTATGCCGAAAATCCCTCCTATCCTATTATGGGGCCTAATAGTCTCTTCTAGTGGCTTCTTAGGCTTCATCCATCTTCGAAAAGGAGGTCTTCTGCTCTTATTTGGAGGTCGGGCAAGATTTGGGGTCTACAACCACCAACACTGACCATGCCACCATGCACCAGCCAAATCTGACCGTGCCAGAGAACTCACCAGCCCAGCACCACCATAAGCACCACAATCAGCACCATGGCACCAACACCAAGACCAGGACCAGCACCACTATAAGCACCACGATCAGCACCATGGCACCAGCACCAAGACCGGGACCAGCACCACAGCGCACCAAGACCAGCACCCCCAACACTGACCGTGGCACCATGCACCAACCAAATCTGACCGTGCCAGAGATTTCACCAGCACCAGCACCACCATAAGCACTACGATAAGCACCATGGCACCAACACCAAGACCGAGACCAGCACCACAGTGCACCAAGACCAGCACCACCAACACTGACCGTGGCACCATGCACCAGCCAAATCTGACCGTCCCAGAGAACTCACCAGGACCAGAACCACCATAAGCACCACGATCAGCACCATGGCATCAGCACCAAGACTAGGACCAGCACCACCATAAGCAACACGATCAGCACCATGGCACCAGCACCAACACCGGGACCAGCACCACAGCGCACCAAGACCAACACCACCAACACTGATTGTGGCACCATGCACTAGCCAAATTTGACCCTGCCAGAGAACTCACCAGGACAACACCACCATAAGCACCACGATCAGCACCATGGCACCAGCACCAAGACACAGACCAGCACCACCATAAGCACCACGATCAGCACCATGGCACCAGCACCAAGACCGGGACCAGCACCACAGCGCACCAAGACCAGCACCACCAACACTAACCGTGACACCATGCACCAGCCAAATCTGACCGTGCCAGAGAACTCACCAGGACCAGCACCACCATAAGCACCACGATCAAGCACCATGGCACCAAGCACCAAGACACAGACCAAGCACCATCATAAGTACCACGATCAGCACCATGGCACCAAGACCAAGACCAAGACCAAGCACCACAACGCACCAAGACCAGGCACCACCAACACCGACCAGTGGCACCATGCACCAGCCAAATCGACCAGTGCCGGAGAACTCACCAGGACCAAGCACCACCATAAGCACCACGATCAAGCACCATGGACCAAGCACCAAGACCAGGACCGAGCACCACAATAAGCACCACGATTAGCACCATGGCACCAGCGAACAAGACTAGGACCGGAACCACAGCAGCACCAAGACCGGAACAACCAACACTGACCGTGGCACCATGCACCAGCCAAATCTGACCGTGCCAGAGAACTCACCAGGACCAGCACCACCATAAGCACCACGATCAGCACCATGGCACCAGCACCAAGACCGGGACCAGCACCACAGCGCACCAAGACCAGCACCACCAACACTGACCGTGGCACCATGTACCAGCCAAATCTGACCGTGCCAGAGAACTCACCAGCCACCCCAGCACCACCATAGGCACCACGATCAACACCATGGCACCAGCACCAAGACCAGGACCAACACCACCATAAGCACCACGGTCAGCACCATGGCACCAGCACCAAGACCAGGACCAGCACCACCATAATCACCACGATCAGCAGCATGGCACCATCACCAAAACCGGGAACAGCACCACAGCGCACCAAGACCAGCACCACCAACACTGACCGTGGCACCATGCACCAGATAAAGCTGACTGTGCTAGAGAACTCACCAAGACTAGCACCACCATAAGCACCACGATTAGCACCATGGCACCAACACCAAGACCAGGACCAACACCACCATATGCACCACGATCAGCACCATGGCACTAGCACCAAGATCGGGACCAGCACCACAGTGCACCAAGACCAGCACCACCAACACTGATCGTGGCATCATGCACCAACCAAATCTGACCGTGCAAGAGAACTCACCAGGACCAGCACCACCATAAGCATCACGATCAGCACCATGGCACCAACACCAGGACCAAGACCAGCACCACAGCGCACCAAGACCAGCACCACCAACACTGACCGTGGCACCATGCACCAGCCAAATATGACCGTGCCAGAGAACTCACCAGGACCAGCACCACCATAAGCACCACGGTCAGCACCATGGCACCAGCACCAAGACCAGGACCAGCACCACCATAAGCACCACGATCAGCACCATTGCACCAGCACCAAGACCGGGACTAGCACCACAACGAACCAAGACCAGCACCACCAACACTGACCGTGGCACCATGCACCAGCCAAATCTGACCATGCCAGAGAACTCACCTGACCAGCACCACCATAAGCACCACGATTAGCACCATGGCAGCACGACAAGACCAGGACCAACACCACCATAAGCACCATGGCACCAGCACCAAGACCGGGACTAGCACCACAGCGCACCAAGACCAGCACCACCGGCACTGACCGTGGCACCATGCACCAGCCAAATCTGACCATGCTAGAGAACTCACCAGGACCAGCACACCATAAGCACCACGATCAGCACCATGGCACCAGCACCAGGACCAGGACCAGCACCACCATAAGCACCATGATCAGCACCATGACACCAGCACCAAGACCGGGACCAGCACCACAGGGCTCCAAGACCAGCACCACCAACACTGACTATGCTAGAGAGCTCACCAGGACCAGCACCACCATAAGCACCAAGACCAGCACTGTAGACCCCTAATTTTGCCCGGCCTCTCAAAATAAAGGCCAGAAGAACTTCGCCCGAGGATGGAGTTCATCCGGCTTCCCAAAACCGAGAAAGGACCTCCCACAACAGAAGACGGAGTTCACTCATTCACACAATAAAGACTAAAGAGACTTCCTACACAAAGATAAAGCTCGCCCGGCATCTTAGTGAAGGCCAAGAACACTTCCTATATGAAGATAAAGCTTCAATGGACACACATCGGCATCAATCTACGTCCGAAAACGGCAAGGAAAGCTTCCCGGGGTCCCAAACGCAACAGGTGGTCCCAAACGCAACAGGTGGTCCCAAACGCAACAGGGGGTCCCAAACGCAACAGGGGGTCCCAAACGCAACAGGGGGTCCCAAACGCAACAGGTGGTCCCAAACGCAACAGGTGGTCCCGAAACGCGAAAACTGGCCAGAACAGGTTGAGACGGCCGTCCCAAGTTGGGACGGCCGTCCCAACCCTCCAGATTCAACTGGGACGCGCGTCCCAAGTTGGGACGGCCGTCCCAAACCCCTGGGGGTCTCAGCCTTCGTTATTTTGCCATTTGGGACGGCCATCCCAGTCCAGACGGCCGTCCCAACCCAGACGGCCGTCCCGAAGTGCGCCAGCTGCGAAAAACTATAAATAGGAGGCTCATTTGCCACTTTTTTCACACCACAGACACTCCAGAGAGCTCTGAAACACTTTAGAGCACTTGTCTACTTCTCTCTCTCTCTCGAATGATCTTTCCGATTGCCTTAAATAGGTAACAATCGGTTAAGGAATTATATTCCGGCATTTGATTCTTCTTTAAATTTTTAGTAGAGTCGATCTTGTATTGGTGAGGAGAGACTGTGTAGAGAGAGGGGTTGCCAAAACGCATCCTCACAGTTCGAGGTTCTCAATATAAAGCTTGCTACGGAGGTTCTTTTCAATTCCCTTCTCTTTTATTGTTTTATTTATTATTTTATTGTTTTATTTAGCTTTATTATGTCATAGGATCATGTAGATAGCTATTTTAATATCTCTTTTATTGCTTTATTTAGCTTTATTCATCATTTTATACACGCAACATAGAATAAAATCATGTAGATAGCCATTTAATATTATGTAATAAAATAGGGTAATCGCGTAATTTCTCGTAGTCTTTATTTAAATGAATTAATCTGTCATAGGGAACCCGAAAGGGGCGTTGTGGGGTGCTAACACCTTCCCCACACGTAACTAACTCCCTTACCCAACTCTGGTTATAATGGCCAAGTGCGGTTTTTCTTAAAATCAACATTTTTTCCTTTTCCAATGTTTATGGTCAAAACATTGGTGGCGACTCCATAAGAACCCCTTTTCGAAAACCTTTTAAAACAAAAACGCGAGTCTAAACCATCTTTTCGCGACCGCTCGCATAAACGTTTCTAAGACGTCCCCCCGGGACGTCGGAAGGGACGGCGGCGACAGATGGCGACTCCACTGGGGAAGCTAGAGAGTTGATCCCATTTAGTGACAGATAAATTCAAACTAAGTAAAGATTTGAAATTACACCTTTACCCTTCGTATGTTTTTTACTGTATGGCTTTAATAACTGCTGTATGATTATTTCTGCAAATTGTTTGAAATATAAACTGCACACAAAAACCCTTGCACACAACAGTCCCTCTATACCCGGGGGCAAGAGTGAATACCTATAGGGAGTGGGTGGCAGATACGATCGGTTAGTTGGCACACGGGGCTACTGCCGTTGTCGGAAAACCACCAACTCAAGGTGATAACTCTCTTCTTTTGGTCTAAGGGTGTCGCCACGGAGTTCCGTGCATGACCCGAGGATTGAGAGATTGAGAGGTCCCTATAATGGGGGCACCTTGGGGACCTTTGGCCTGGTGAGAACAGGTTAGAACCACCTAAACCAAGCACGTTTCGCAGGAAAATCCCACCTCGTGATTAAATAAGCATGGCTCGCTCGTGGATGTATGAATTGTGTGTGCATACGTTTGCTCGCATTTGTATTGATGCATTAGCATAGGGTAATCATACAACAAACAAAAAGTGAAAAACCCTAAAAATCATAAAAAAAAAAATAAAAAACCCTAAAAATCATAAAATACCCTAAAAATATAAAAACATTAAGGTCATAAAAATACCTTTTTACAAAAGATTCTTGGCAAAGTCGTATCATTAATTCCATATCATCCAATAAGTGGTAAAATTAAGAAAGAAAATAATTGCAAGCATGCTCATCATTTTAATAAACCCCTAAAAAATGGGTCTTAGAGACGTTTTTTGGGAAAATTACTGGGCCAAATCGCCTTCGGCAATTTGCAGCTTGGTTCTTCACCTTTTTCTCTTCGTTTTGACATGCTCGTGCGTCCAAATCGGACAACCCGAGTCAAAAGTTATGCCACTTTCAATATCTGTTGTCATAAAAAATATTTTTGTACCGCATACATAAACACATTCATCTTAGGGCATATTTATTCCACGCTAATCATTTAAAATAAAAAGTCATAATAAGAATCATTAAAATCATTTAGAAGGTGGCTGGTCTTCTACCTGTTCTCACTAGCGCTCAAAAAGCCAAGAAGATGGAGAAATTAGAGGAGCGAGAACCGTATGTCGACCACTCGAGCTTAATGTCATAAAGGAACAAATAGCGCAATTAACGGAGCTAATGTATCAGCAATGCTTCCACAATACGGTCTCTGAGCAACGAATTTCTGCCCTAGAAGAGAAATTAGAGGGATATAACTTTGATGTAAGGGAGGTAATCGATGTCAAAAATACTCGATTCCCTCCCAAGTTTAAGAAATTCCACGCATCATTCAAGAAGCCCTTTGGCAAGAAAAAAGAGGGAAGTGTAAATGCCATGAACTTTGCTACTATTTCTTCCTCTTCGCCATCAGTTGGACGGTCACGCAGACAAGAGAAGAAATTCACTCCCATCCCAATCTCTTATGAGAGTCTGCTGCCAAGGCTTTTAGAGGCCAAGCTCTTAACATGTATCTCCCCAAAGAAGAAAGATCCACCTTACCCTGGTTGGTACAAACTCAATGAAAAATGTGATTACCACTCAGGTGCTCCTGGGCATTCCGTGGAGAATTGCATCAACCTGAAATATAGGGTTCAAGAATTATTGAATGCCGGGTGGATTACTTTCGATGCTCCCGACCCAAACGTAAACATCAAGCCTGCTGTTAAAATTAATAGATGCTAAACTCCTCGTACGCGTCCCTCCCAAGAAGATGGAGCCACCCTATCCAGAATGGTATAAGCCAAATGAAAAATGCAATTATCATTCGGACGCTCCAGGACATTCTGTAGATAACTGCATGGCCTTAAAGCATAAGGTCCAAGATTTAATAGATGCGGGATGGATTACCTTTGACGCATCTACTCCAAAGGTGGACGACCAGCCTCTATCACAACCCGAATGAAGGATGAGTTAAGGAAGATCAGCACTTAGGGCTCATCATTTTTGTCATCTAAAAAAAATATATATACAAAAAAAAAATATATAAAAATATATCAAAAGCTTCCGATGTACTCCTCGTGATCCTTGCCCATGATCACGAGATTTTTGGTTAATAAGGGTTTTGTAAATATTTGCATTTATCAATACAATAAGGCATTTTCCATTTCTCTTTCATTCTTTTCTCTCTCATACATCTAATAAAGGAATCTAAAACAAAGTATAACCCATACAGTCATGTCTGTGATTGAAAACTCCCCGGAAGATCCAAAAGCCGAGGACGAATCGATTGAGTCAGACAGTGAGGAGGGGACCATTTCTCCGAACATGCAAAGACTGCTAGAAAAAGAAGCGCAATCAATACAGCCCCATCAGGAGAAAACTGAGGTCATCAATCTGGGACAAGGAGACAATAAGAAAGAAGTAAATGTCGATACCCAAATTGATAATGTCAGGGAAGGGGCAATAACACCTTTGCGCTTATACGTCGGAAAAGGTTGTACCGTGGGTATGCATACAAGAATCGTCCATTAATGAATATATCTCCAATATAGCCGTCATTGGGGGCAGGACGATAAGAAAAATTAGTCACCCAAGGAGTTACAAGATAATGCTCCTAAAAACAAAGGAAAAATAAAGAAACCGAAGAGGAAAAGGAAAAAGATTGAGCAGACCTTGGATTCGCGGTGCTAAGGCAGTTTCTTCAACGCTCCACCGAAAAACCAAAATTCGTGGTAGGCGACAAGCTGATGCGACGCTAAAGACTACATTCAAATCAGCGAACCGTCTACCATACCTTAAATGGATGCGGCTGAAGAAGACATTTGAAAATATGAAAAGACTTCTTAGCAGTATAAAAAGTGGCCCATATAATGAAGAGATATGAGTACAGCCCAGACAAGGGCTTGGAAAGGAGGCCCAAAGAAGATGGAGCCACTAGATCTTAAGGATAATCCTTGAAAATACGACCCTGCAAAAGATCAAGTTGTACAAAGAAAAGAGAAGTCTCCCCTCCATACCTAAAAAGACGATCTTCCGGAAAAAAGGGATGTTAGCATCAAGGGTAGCATTAATCATTAAATGTCCTTCTTCCGATTTTAAGGGACGTAAACCCAATGACTATTAGAGATCACTCCTCGGGATATGCCCGACCCCCGAGCATCTTTAGAGCACGCATTTCCCTGAAATTATAAAAGAATGCTATTCTTACTATCTGCTTCTTTTCCTGCTAAACATGTCTATACCCCATTAAATAACCCTGTTTAGACAAACGTTTTGTTCCAAAATGCGTCAAAAAAATCAAAACGCCATAAACAAAATGAAGCCAAAGTTAACACGATTGATTAGCTAGATAAGAAAATCGTGTTTCGACAATGTTTGAGAAAAGAAATTATTATTAAAAGAAGCCCGTCAAGGTCAAAGACCAAGACAAAAAAATAAAAGGGCAAAATCCTAAGCAGACTAGGAATGTTAATCAGTCATAAGTAATCAGCTGAAGACGCCACCTCGTTAAAACAAAACGTTTGTTTGAACTAGCCTAAACACTAACCAACCTTGGCTAGCCATTCTTACAGAAACCTTTATTACAAAAATATCCCTCTAAAACACAAGCCTTTGCAATAAATCCCTTTCCTTCTATTCTCTTGACCCTTCACCATAAAGCATTCAAGTAGTTGACTGGGAAATGTGGAAATATAGTGATCAATAGGAGGATTGAAATCCCTAAGGAAAGGAAGAGGGGCATTGACAGGACAATTGCTCTACATTCAAAATGATTACTCTTCGGTTATAGCAAAGATCCGAGACGGCAAATCGGTACGACTAACCATGTTGACAAAAGCACATGATGATGGAATTAAACTTAACGAAGTCTGAAGGGGTTCAAAGCCGATATGACCAGCTAAACCTTATTGAAGAAGAACAACTAAAAATGATATGTCATGGACAAGCCTATCAAAGAAAAAAAAAAAAAGGCTTACAAAAAAAGGTCAACCCTCATATTTACCATAAGAAGGACTTAATGGTAAATAAGTTGCTTCCAGTCCAGAATAATAAAATTGGAAAATGGGCAGTGAACTATGAAGGACCCCTTGTGGTCAAATGAGCTTTCTCGGAAGGGGCTCTTATCCTCGTCAGTATGGATGGAAAAGAACTTCGACACCTAATCAACTCCGGTACGATGAAGAAGTATTATGCTTGAAGACATTGCTCAAGACCCGTCAAGAATGAAAATCCGCAAAGGACATTCCTGGGCAAAAGATAGGGTCCATATTCCTCGCTAGGATACGTCCTAGGCAAAAAGAAGAGGCAAAAAAAAAAAAATAATAAATATATAAAAAAAAAGAAACTAAGAGCAGTGGTTACTTTAGTTGAAAACCGAAAGGCGGCTAAGGTAACATTCTTCCAGAAGCAAGCAGTCTGCATGGTCTTCACTCTGAGCTCAGGCATCTCAACTGAAGCAATTAGGAAAACCGGGGGGCAGATATCATGGACATGACTGTATAAGCCTAAAACAGTACAGCCAACCCTGACCACCCATTCTTCTAAATACCCTTTGAAATCCTTCTGTAAAAGAAATAAACTTTTGCTCATTTATCAATAAAATTCCCTTTCATTTCCTTTCTCTTGACCAAATATTATGGAAATGCCTCTTTATTGATAAATCATAAATATGCGCAAAGACTTTTTCAAACATGCATCTAAAAAAGGGAAGCATATAAAAATAATAAGAGAATAAACGCCTGCTAGGATATTCTTAGGTAAAAACCAGGGTAGCCTGCTAGATCAGAAACAAAAAAAAAAAAAAAAAAAAAAAAAAAGAGAACGATCTAGGCAAAAGATAAGGCAAAAGCCCCCTAAGATATTCTAGGCAAAAATTAAGGCAGCCCGCTAGATCGAAAACCCGTAAAGGGCGGTCTAGGCAAAAGATAGGGTTAAAACCAAAAGATGAGTAAAAGATGAGCCCATCATTAAGGTCATAAGAAAGGAGCCCATCGGCATATTCATGAGAAGCCAACAGGAGAAGGCCAGTTACTTTCTAAATGCATCAAAAATAAATAAACATTAGATTGCATTTAGGACATCCACACACAAAATAGTTGCATAATACGACTTTGTCAAAATAAAAAAAAAAAAAAAAAAAAAAAATAATTTTCTTCAAACAAGAATATTAAACATGCATATAAGGAGGCTAGTCTCCATACTCGTGATTGAAAACAGGAGGCGCCAGAATCTAGTCTCCATATGAAAATCAAAATCGCAAAAGACAAAACCAAAAACCATTTCAGCAGAATAAGGAGCTTTAAGGAAAATAGTTCCAACCATCAACAAAAGAAGATACGTCAAAACAGAAAAGCTAACAGAAAGGCTTGATAATACCCAAGCAGATCCTTGCCTACTCCAGAGGCAAAGCAAAAATTACTTCATGACTCGTCCTCATCATCGTATGAGTCGTTTACCATAAATCACTTGGAGCTGCAATCAGTATCTTTCCATCCAGAAAAGTCATCAATGTAGAAAAGCCAACGGAAAGGCTCAATTACCCCAAGCGGATCCTTACCTACTCCAGAGGCAAGACAAAAAGATTACCTCACGACTCGAAGACATCACCACATGAGTCATCAAACACACTCATATAAGGATCTCCATTTCATGCCCCAACGGAGAATAAGGGTTACACAAGAGCCCATCATACGAAGTCAAGTCCTTTACATCACCGAGAGGCAACCGGAAAGAGAATCCCCAAGAAGAGCACATCAAGAAAAATCTATAAAAGAAGAAAATGAGAAAATTCCATCCACAGGAAGGCAAATCAACCCCCCGGTGGATCATCAAAAAGAAAATTTTCTCCCCAGTAACCCTAACCGCAAAGGCAAATTGCAAACTACAAATCCACAAGGAGTTAAGCATCCAATATCAATATCCCCAGCGAAGTACAAAACCTTCACTCCCAAGAATGCCTATGCTTACTCAGAAACAAGCAAAGAGCCGATACTCCCAAGAAACGGGAAATCAACCTAAAAGAGGTAATACAAGCAAAGCTTTCAAGAAACATCTACCTACTCAGAGGTATTATCAAGAACAAATATCCTCAAATAGAACATCAGCCTATTCAGAGGCAAACAACAAGTAAAAAGCCTTCACCACTATTGAAGCACACGCCTAATCAAGAGGCACAATCAAGAATCACATCCCCAAGTGGGCTCTCGCCTAATCAAGAGGCGCAACTAATAAGAAATCAAATCCCAAGTGGATTCCTGCCTAAAAAGGGGCAATCAACAAGAATCCCCGGTGAAGACCGGATGGCTACAAGAAAAGCCAAAATACAGCAATCCCCGGTAAAACCGGATGACTAAAACAAAAAAAAATCAAAAAGAAAAATTACTCCCCATAGGCGCATGATCAGAGACAATAAGTCGCCAGAAACCGGATGAGGGTGCGTACTCATCAATCAAAAAGATATTCCAAAAAGAGCATTCCAAGAATTTGTCAAAATGCAGATTCGCACCAGATGGGGGTAGGTACTCATCAGAGTCTGTCAAGATGCAGGTTCACACCGGGTGGGGGTGTATACTCACCTAAGCCTTGCGAAAAAGGTTTATTATTCACACCGGGTGGGGGTGTATACTCACCTAAGCCTTGAGAAAAAGGTTTATCATTCACACCGAGTGGGGGTGTATACTCACCTAAGCCTTGCGAAAAAGGTTTATCATTCACACCGGGTGGGGGTGTATACTCACCTAAGCCTTGAGAAAAAGGTTTATCATTCACACCGGGTGGGGGTGTATACTCACCTAAACCTTGCGAAAAAGGTTTATCATTCACACCGGGTGGGGGTGTATACTCACCTAAGCCTTGAGAAAAAGGTTTATCATTCACACCGGGTGGGGGTGTATACTCACCTAAGCCTTGCGAAAAAGGTTTATCATTCACACCGGGTGGGGGTGTATACTCACCTAAGCCTTGAGAAAAAGGTTTATCATTCACACCGGGTGGGGGTGTATACTCACCTAAGCCTTGAGAAAAAGGTTTATCATTCATACCGGGTGGGGGTGTATACTCACCTAAGCCTTGAGAAAAAGGTTTATCATTCACACCGGGTGGGGGTGTATACTCACCTAAGCCTTGAGAAAAAGGTTTATCATTCACACCGGGTGGGGGTGTATACTCACCTAAGCCTTGAGAAAAAGGTTTATCATTCATACCGGGTGGGGGTGTATACTCACCTAAGCCTTGCGAAAAAGGTTTATCATTCACACCGGGTGGGGGTGTATACTCACCTAAGCCTTGAGAAAAAGGTTTATCATTCACACCGGGTGGGGGTGTATACTCACCTAAGCCTTGCGAAAAAGGTTTATCATTCACACCGGGTGGGGGTGTATACTCACCTAAGCCTTGCGAAAAAGGTTTATCATTCACACCGGGTGGGGGTGTATACTCACCTAAGCCTTGAGAAAAAGGTTTATCATTCACACCGGGTGGGGGTGTATACTCACCTAAGCCTTGAGAAAAAGGTTTATCATTCACACCGGGTGGGGGTGTATACTCACCTAAGCCTTGCGAAAAAGGTTTATCATTCACACCGGGTGGGGGTGTATACTCACCTAAGCCTTGAGAAAAAGGTTTATCATTCACACCGGGTGGGGGTGTATACTCACCTAAGCCTTGCGAAAAAGGTTTATCATTCACACCGGGTGGGGGTGTATACTCACCTAAGCCTTGAGAAAAAAGGTTTATCATTCACACCGGGTGGGGGTGTATACTCACCTAAGCCTTGCGAAAAAGGTTTATCATTCATACCAAGTGAGGGTAAGTACTCACCAAAACCTTGCAGAACAAGGTTCATACCAAGTGGGGGTAGGTACTCACTAAAATCCAGCAAAATACAGACTCATACCAGGTGGGGGTAGGTACCCATCAGAATCTTGCAGAACGGGATTCGGACCAGGTGGGGGTAGGTACCCATCAGAATCTTGCAGAACGGGATTCAGACCAGGTGGGGGTAGGTACCCATCAGAATCTTGCAGAACGGGATTCGGACCAGGTGGGGGTAGGTACCCACCAGAATCTTGCAGAACAAGATTCAAACCTGGTGGAGGTAGATACCCACCAGAACCTTGCATAACGGGGTTCAGACCGGATGAGGGTAAATACTCATCAAAAACTTTGCAGAAGGCATTAGGTGGAGTAAAAAATACTCACCTAAAATATTTCAAAGATGGGTTGCAAAGACCTTACTTCTATTAGGGGATAGTTCAGTGTTAAGCACCTCGGAAGTAAGTACCCACAAGAGTTTAGCAAAATGCAAATTCATACCGGGTGAGGGTAGGTACTCACCAAAACCTTGCAGAACAAGGTTCATACCTAATGGGGGTAGGTACCCACAAAAGTCTAATAAAATACAGACTCATACCGGGTGAGGGTAAGTACTCACCAGAGCTTTATAAAAGGAGGCTCAAACCAGATAGGGGTTGGTACCTATCAAAATATTTATCATCCAGAGGATCGGCAAAGGAGCAGCATCCGAAGGAAGACCGGGCAAAAGGGTTAACTCCTTCCCCTACCTACTAATTTTGTCGGCATATCTAGCCAACGAATTAGCTAGGCAGGTGAAGGGGGGGCAGCTGTAGACCCCTAATTTTGCCCGGCCTCTCAAAATAAAGGCCAGAAGAACTTCGCCCGAGGATGGAGTTCATCCGGCTTCCCAAAACCGAGAAAGGACCTCCCACAACAGAAGACGGAGTTCACTCATTCACACAATAAAGACTAAAGAGACTTCCTACACAAAGATAAAGCTCGCCCGGCATCTTAGTGAAGGCCAAGAACACTTCCTATATGAAGATAAAGCTTCAATGGACACACATCGGCATCAATCTACGTCCGAAAACGGCAAGGAAAGCTTCCCGGGGTCCCAAACGCAACAGGTGGTCCCAAACGCAACAGGTGGTCCCAAACGCAACAGGTGGTCCCAAACGCAACAGGGGGTCCCAAACGCAACAGGGGGTCCCAAACGCAACAGGTGGTCCCAAACGCAACAGGTGGTCCCAAACGCAACAGGGGGTCCCAAACGCAACAGGTGGTCCCAAACGCAACGGTGGTCCCAAACGCAACAGGGGGTCCCAAACGCAACGGGGGTCCCAAACGCAACGGGGGTCCCAAACGCAATAGGGGGTCCCAAACGCAACGGGGGTCCCAAACGCAACGGGGGTCCCAAACGCAACGGTGGTCCCAAACGCAACAGGTGGTCCCGAAACGCGAAAATCGGCCGGAACGAGGTTGAGACGGCCGTCCCAAGTTGGGACGGCCGTCCCAACCCTCCAGATTCAACCGGGACGCGCGTCCCAAGTTGGGACGGCCGTCCCAAACCCCCGGGGTCTCAGCCTTCGTTATTTTGCCATTTGGGACGGCCATCCCGGTCCGGACGGCCGTCCCAACCCGGACGGGCGTCCCAAAGTGCGCCAGCTGCGAAAAACTATAAATAGGAGGCTCATTTGCCACTTTTTTCACACCACGGACACTCCGAGAGCTCGAAACACTTTAGAGCACTTGTCTACTTCTCTCTCTCTCTCGAATGATCTTTCCGATTGCCTTAAATAGGTAACAATCGGTTAAGGAATTATATTCCGGCATTTGATTCTTCTTTAAATTTTTAGTAGAGTCGATCTTGTATTGGTGAGGAGAGAGCGTGTAGAGAGAGGGGTTGCCAAAACGCATCCTCACGGTTCGAGGTTCTCAATATAAAGCTTGCTACGGAGGTTCTTTTCAATTCCCTTCTCTTTTATTGTTTTATTTATTATTTTATTGTTTTATTTAGCTTTATTATGTCATAGGATCATGTAGATAGCTATTTTAATATCTCTTTTATTGCTTTATTTAGCTTTATTCATCATTTTATACACGCAACATAGAATAAAATCATGTAGATAGCCATTTAATATTATGTAATAAAATAGGGTAATCGCATAATTTCTCGTAGTCTTTATTTAAATGAATTAATCTGTCATAGGGAACCCGAAAGGGGCGTTGTGGGGTGCTAACACCTTCCCCACACGTAACTAACTCCCTTACCCAACTCTGGTTATAATGGCCAAGTGCGGTTTTTCTTAAAATCAACATTTTTTCCTTTTCCAATGTTTACGGTCAAAACATTGGTGGCGACTCCATAAGAACCCCTTTTCGAAAACCTTTTAAAACAAAAACGCGAGTCTAAACCATCTTTTCGCGACCGCTCGCATAAACGTTTCTAAGACGTCCCCCTGGGACGTCGGAAGGGACGGCGGCGACAAGCACCATGGCACCAACACCAAGACCAAGACCAGCACCACCATAAGTACCACGATCAGCATCATGGCACCAGCACCAAGACCGGGACCTGCACCACAGCGCACCAAGACCAGCACCACCAACACTGATCGTGGCACCATGCACCAACCAAATATGATCGTGCCAGAGAACTCACTAGGACCAGCACCACCATAAGCACCACGATCAGCACCATGGCACTGTCGCTGCTGTCAAAACGAGGCGGTCAGAGCGACGCGATGGTTCCGACTTTCCAATTTTCACGTTTTTATTGGTGTGGTTACAACGCCTTTAGGTTGTCCGATAACCGGGCTGAACCTAGGGGCGAGGTTTTCGAAAAGGCGTTCTTGGATTGTCCAATAACCAGGATAAACCAAGAACTAGTTTTTGAAGGGTTCTTTTGGAGTCACCACCAATGTTTTTACCGGAAACATCAGAAAAGGAGTTTAAAGGTGTTGGTTTTCGAAAAACCAACTTTGGTTATTAGAACCAGAGTTGGGTAAGGAAGTTAGTTACGTGTAAGGGAAGTGTTAGTTCCCTTACGATGCCCCTTTCGGGTTCCATATAATGAGCCAGCTATTATGAGTAAATAAACCAGAAAATACGCTTTTACCCTTTTTATTTTGCGGAATTTAAAGTTATGACTACATGGCCCTAATGTCTATTGCATAATTAAAATAAAGCGGTAAAGTAGAGAGAGAGAGTAGAAACCTTCGAAGTAAGCTTTCTATTAATTCTTTGATAATTAGGGTGCTTTTTGGTAGCCCTTCACTCTTTATAGCGCCGGAATCTCTCGAAAACACTCTAGAAAGCTCTCAGAAACTCCAGAAATGCTTCAGAGGGGTTCTAGAAAGAGAATTTGAAGAAATTTCTAGAGAGAAGGTGGAAGAACTGTGTGAAATGAGGGGAATGGTATGGCTATTTATAGGGATTCGTGCCTGTTAGGTCGAGACGGCCGTCTCGCCATTCGAGACGGTGGTCTCGACCTTAAAAGGCAAAAATCCTTATTTTTAAGCCAAAAATCCCTCCTATCCTATTATGGGGCCTAATAGTCTTTCCTAGTGGCTTCTTAGGCTTCATCCATCTTCGAAAAGGAGGTCTTCTGGTCTTTATTATGGGGTCGGACAAGATTAGGGGTCTATAGCTGCCCCCCATTTACTGACCAGTCGGCTGTTGGCCTGTTGTGCCAAGAAGAATGACTGGGAGGTAAAGGAGTTGATCCTCTTGTCCGGTTACCCTTCGGATGCTCCGTCTTGCGGCATCTTCTGGGGAAAATTTGTGTTGCGCACCTCCAGGATACTCCTTCTGACGGTATCCGATCCCTTTGTTTGACACATGGTAGAACCTCAGGATACTCCTTCTGACGGTAGTCGATCCTTCGGTTGATGGGTATAAACCCCCCATCAGGCTGGTAGTTGCAGTCTGCTGTGTGTTGGACTGGATGAGTATGAAACCCCCATCGGGCTGGTGGGTGCAGTCCGCTGTGGTTGGACTGGATGAGTATGAACCCCCCATCAGGCTGGTAGTTGCGACTTACTGATCTGGCTTGAGCGCAGATCAGGCGCGCTTGCGTGCGCGGGTTGATAGGTATGAACCCCCTATCAGGCTGGTACAGTCCATTGTGTAGGACTGGTGGTGGTGGCGGCTTACTGCTCGGGTGGCTCATGCGCCAAGAGTGTTGGGATGTATTCTCTTGTCTTCGTTTGAGAGTAGTCGTCCGGTCTGTGCCGAAGACTTTGTTGGTGTTCATCTAGCTTTGTTGGTTGCTGGGGATTCTTTGTTTTTGGTCTTTTTATGATGATTACCCAACTCTTGCCGGTTGGTCGGGTAGTCTTTGTTGTTCGACTCTTGTTTGGTCGTCGAGGTTTGTTGGTCAAGGTGGTTGACTTGTATTAATCCTGCCTTTTTCTCACGGTTTCATCTCTTTTTTTCTCGCGTTTTTGGATTTTGGCTTTTTTCTTTTTAGCGTAAGTTTTTTTATTCTTAGACTCTTTTGGTTACGCTGACTTTTGAAAGGGATGGAAAGATGATGCATGAAATAAAATTTTATTTATGAGAAATTTTATTACAGCAGTTTTATTCTATGAGCACTATTCCTCAGGAGGTGGGCTCTCGTCTGGAGATGACCCGTAGGAGGGAAATTGCTGGTACATGTGCCTCCGGAACTCTTCTTGGTCCCGGATCTCATCTCGGTATTCCTGCTGGAACATTGCCCAGTCTTGCCGCATTCCCTCTTGGTACTGGTATATCGTCTCCAGTCTTGTGTCGAAGGCCTCCTTCCTTAGGGACATTTGCTCCTGCCTCACAGACATTTGTTCGAATTGCTGGCACAGGTTGTAGATGTTGCGGTTTACGCCAGCAAAGTCGTCTGTGTACTGCTGCTGATGTTGATGCTGCTGTTGTGGCTGTTGGGAGATCGTGCATTGCCACGATATCCTGGAGATCCAGAGCGAAATCCAGGGATGGGTGGAGGACTAGCTGGGTCCCTCGGCGCATCAACATCCCCATGCTGACTAGGATCGACCCGTTGATGGATTCGGGTCGAAGGTTGGAGGCCAATTCTTCTCGGCCACTGCACCCCCATTTTTTTGCCAGGGGGGGGGTGATAAGGGGAGCCATGAGGACAGCTCCTACTGGTCTACTCCCGAAGTCCTTGAGGGCCTTCAGGAAGAAGTATCCAGGGTTGCATCGACGCCTCTGGCACATGCAGTAAAGGACGAAGAGGTCGGGGAGTGTTACCTTTCCCTGACTCTCCTTCCTACCATGGATGGTCCCCGCCAGCAGCTTGTGGCAAATGCAGAGGGCCGGGGGGAGTGCTGAGCCCTTCATCAGCGTGGGCAGGGTCGGCGCCCTGGTGAGCTCCTCCCACATCTCACCGGCAGTGAGGTTGGTGGGGCGTGCGCAGATGGCCTCCTGGTACTCCTGGGTCAGCACATCTCCGGGCTGGACGAATCCAATAGCCACATTGAATTCATCCAAGGTGGTGGTCCGGTACATCCCACCCATAAAGTATGTCACCATCTTCGTTGGTGACAGGCCTGGAATCATGGCGGGAGTCTCGACGTAGGAGATGGAGGCGAGGAACTCCAGCACTGCTTGAGGGTACACATGGGTAGGAGGCGTCTGCAGGAGGAAGCCCCACCCAATGTTGTCGATGTTGGCTCGGACGTCGTCCTCCCATCCAAATTCGGTGAGGATGCCGAAGTCTAATTTAAGCATGGGGTGCCATGTGTACCCCCCGATATGCTCTAGGCGAGCCTGGTGCAGTGGTGAGAGTCGTGTGGGGTCTTGAGGAGCAGGTGTTGAGGAACTGCTAGGGCCAGCAGGTCCTCTTCTCTTCCTAGACTGACTTCCACGGAACATTTTTGTGAAAAAATGCTTTGAGATGGGAGATTAGAGGATTGGAGTGTCAGGGAGTTGTGGAGAGCCTCAAGACCCCTCCCCTATTTATAGGGAAAAAAATCTGTTCCGAGACCACCGTCTGGGAAATCGAGACGGCGGTCTCGACTTTGGCCTTTAGCGAGATGGCCGTCTCGCCAAGCGGGACGGCAGTCTCGTTTTTTACCAAGTCGAGACGGCGGTCTCGGTGGGCGAGACGGCGGTCTGGAAATTCCGGACGACCGTCTCGAATTACAAGGTTTTTTTTTATATAAGTATATAGAAAATAGGACCTGGTTCAAAAACATTTTTATGCATGCAATGTTTTCATGTTTGATGTCCTATAATGTCTATTTCAATTAATTTTCAGAAGGATTTTACTGACGTGTCTTGTAGCGTCGAATGTCCTCTGATCTGTGTTCTCGTGTTTGGCTGTACCTTGCCGGACTTCTTGTGACCGAAGGATAGCTTGTTTTTTCCTTTTCTCCCCTTTCTTTAGAGCACTCTTTGCCATGTAGTGTCCCTTTTTCTCCACTTTAGGGGTTTCAATCCTCTTGTTGACTATACGCCTCCGTGTTCCCAAATGAATTATTAGAATATTGCTGTGAGGGTCAAGAGAAGAGAAGTAAGGAGGTAAATTCAATGACTTGTGTTTTAGAAGGTTGATTTTATTTAGAAAGAAGTTTTTGTAAGAATGGTTAGCTAGGGTTAGGCTTAGGTGTTTAAGCTCTTCGTCTAAGCAAACGTTTTTCCCTTCTTTTGTACTTGCGCCTTAGTTTTATTTCCATTACTTTTTATGGCTAGTTGATCTCCCTAGATCGCCCATCGGGTTTTCGAACTAGCATATTGTGTTTTGGCCCTAACTTTTGACTAGGTTCCTTCTTGTTGTGTTTTTAGGGGAATCCTAGCAGACCTTATTTTGTAACCCTAACTTTTACCTAGGCTACCCTTTATTTTTGTTCGGGTTTCCTACCGGGTTGACCCTATCTTTTGTGTAGCCCCCTTAGTGGGTTTCCTTCCGGGTATTTTGCCCTTTTCTTTTGCCTTTGGCTTTTATGGGCTTTTTCCTTTCTTTTTTTGTGTGTATTTATTTTTTGTTCACAATATTGGCGAAGCATGACTTTTTTTTTATGGTGAGGTAAAGTCTTATTTGGTGCTTCTAGTCAGCTAGTTTGACCGTAATGGCAATGGCAAATTTCGGTTATTTAGACGCGCTTTTTATTCTTCTTTTTTCCGTTTTCCGTTTACTTAGACAAGGTTATTGTGAGGTCTAGTCAGAAATAACAAGAAGAGAAGAAGATTGTAAGAAGTATTCTTTATTAATTAATAAGGGAATATGTGCCCTAAAATGCCTGGGGGTCGGGCTAGCCCCGGGGAATAGTCTCTAACAATCATGGGGTTTACATCCCTTAAATGAAGAAAAAGATTTCCTAATGACTAGGGTAGCTTTTAACACTTGCACCCCTCCACTTCGGAAAATTTGCTTGAGTGTGCGGAAGGGGGACTTCCCTTTTCCTCTTTCTGCTTGGCCTTAATAGGGTCATATCCTAGGCCATGCTTGAAAGGATTATCTTTGAACTCCAGGGGTTCCCTTATGACTTGGGAATCTGCCCCCAATTCTTGGCCAGGATGGTAGCTGTGCTTCATCATCATGCGGGTTACCTTTGTATTTCTGGGAAGCCTTTCTATACTGGCAATTTCTAGCACTTGAAAAGATGTTTCAAAGGCCTCTTCAGCCGCATCCACATAAGGTTGGGTGGACAATCCACTGATCAAGATATCATTTTCTGCTTGGACCGTGACCAATTTGTCATCCACTATGAATTTAACTTTCTGGTGGAGCGTTGAAGGTACTGCCTTAGCGTCATGAATCCAAGGCCTGCCGAGGAGACAACTATATGTTGGAGTAATATCCATTACATGGAAATCGACGTTGAAGATAGTGGGTCCAACTTGGATTGGTAAATTAACTTCTCCCACTACTTCTCATTTTGATCCGTCGAAGGCTCGAACGATGGTGCTGCTTAGGTGCAGACGAGTTCCTTGGATAGTTAACTTGTCTAGTGTGCACTTGGGCATCACGTTCAAGGATGACCCGTTATACACAAGAACTTTGGCGATGAGGTATTCCTTGCACTTGATGGAGATGTGCAAGGGCTTGTTGTGGTTTGACCCCTCGGGGGGTAGTTCTTCCTCCGTGAAGGTGAGGTGATCGCTTGCCATAATGTGACCGACGATCCTCTCAACCTTTTCTTAGGATATGGAGTGAGGTACATGCGCCTCACTCAAGACCTTCAGCAGGGCGTTTCTGTGCGATTCTGAGCTCATTATTAGAGATAACAACGTTATCTTCGCGGGTGTGCGGTTGAGCTGGTCTATAATGGAATACTCGCTTTGCCTTATGAACTGGAGTAATTCTTCTGTCTCCACCTTGGATTCCTTATTTTCTTTTTCCTCTTCGGTCTTTTTATTTTTTTCTTTCTTTTTGGGGACATCTTCTTGTGAGTCCTTAGGGGAGTATACTCTTCCGCTTCTAGTCATGCCCCCAATGCCGGCTATGTTCGTGATATCCTCTTTTATTGGTGAAGATTCCCTGTATCTCCACGGTACAACTTTATTTGACTCGTAAGGGAAAGGACGTGGCATAAATAGTCACACTGGTGTCCTTGCCCCTTCTTCCTTATTTTTGAGGACCAATGGTCGAGACTTATTTTCCTCTTGTGATGAGTCGACCGTTGGAGAGAGCTTGATTAGGAGTGGCTTTCTCTCCATTCTTCTGATTTGGAAGACGTGTCAGTTAATCCTTCCTTTTTATTATCTTTATTTATTTAAGCGTGAAGGAGGGAAAATTAAATATGCAGATGTATGATTATACATGCAAGTAGACAATTGTTGAATAAAAGAAAAAATTCATTTATCCGTTAGAAGGTGTACAATCCCCTACTCCATACTACGAAGCAACTTTTGGCAAAAACGGAAAAGCCTAAAGAAACCCACAGGCGGGTCTTGATCTCTATGTAATTCCCTTTCGGCTTCCCGGACGTGACGAGCGAGTGCTTCGCTTTGCTTCTGGACCGCCTGGCTCATGTCTTCACTGTACTTTTGAGCCTCTTTGATCTTTGCCTCTTGATGGACGACCAAGGCTTGCAGGTCATCGAGCTTTGCAAGGGCTCAGTCCTTTTCTTGTAGTACTTGGCCGTACTGAGCTAGCCCATCTCCTTCTTTGCAGCGTAGCTCAGTGAGACTTTTGTTGAGTCTCTGATTGGCCTCCCGCTCTTGGCGTATCTCTGACTGAGTCTTGGTGAGTTCTTGCAGCAACTTGAAAGAATTAATGGTTGAGTTCAAGAGGGGGGGTGAATTGAACTTTAAAACTTTTTCGCAAAACTTACTTTCTTTTGGAAGAATGAGTTATCTTTATTCAATATTTGCGAAGGTAGTTTGGTTTAAACACAGCAAGTTTCTAAACAGAAAAATAAAAGAGATGAAAGAAGAATATTAACACACAAATTTATACTGGTTCACTCTAATCCAGAGTTACATCCAGTTCTTGACAAACCAGTCAAGTTTCACTAATACCAAGTGAAAATTACAACCAGTAGATACTCACCAATCTACCCCAAGAACTATCTTGCAAACCCACAAGACAGAATCTTGAAAACCACCCAGTAACCAAATACAGTTACTGTACCAAGTGCAGATTACAATCCAACCTGCACAATCAAACTTTTACAAAAGAATATGGAAAGAAAAACCTGGACTTGAAGTTTCTAATTGTCCAGAACAAATTCTAACAGCACTTTCTCTCTTTGAATGACCACAATTCTGATCACAGCACCTTATGATATGGAAAAGATTCTTGAATGCAGAGAAAGTCACGTATGAAAGTTTCACAGATTGATTTCACAAGTTTTCTCAAGTAGTGTGTTGTTATGTATGTCAAAAGATAGATCAAATCTATATATATATAGAGTAAATCATAGAATCAGAATGTTTCATCTGTCAAAAAACCATTTCAGAGAGTCAAAAGATCGATTAGATTGAAGTATAACAGGTTAGAACAGATTCTGATCGATTAGAACTGAAGTATGATCGATCAGACCGAGTTATGATCGATCAGAATGAAACTATGATCGATCAGAATACATTTCAATCGATTAAAACGTCGATTCAATCGATTGATTTCATTTAAAGCTCCATTCAATCGATTGATTCGAGTTTTTAATGGATTGAAACAGCTTTATGAAAAATGACAGCTCTCTGTTTCAATCGATTGAAAGTCATTTCAACATATTGAAATCCTGCAAATACTTAGTTAAAAAAATAGTCTCTCTGTTTCAACAGATTGAAAAATATTTCAACAGATTGATTTTCTAAAAACTCTTAGACTGAAAAAAGTCTTTCTGTTTCAACAGATTAAAAAATCATTTCAACAGATTAAAAATGCGAAACTTTGATATTGAAAAATTCATTGAGTTATTTTAACTTGTTGATTCCGCGAATCAATCAATTGAATTTTTGACTATGTATGACCATTTATTATGTTAAGTGATTTTAACAGATTGAAAATCCTTTTCAACAGATTGAAAAAAAACTTAGTTTATTCTTTTAATACTTAAACGTAAGTTTTTCATGCAGAAAAATGATTTTCAATGATATGCAATATTTTAAGGTGCTTATCACAAAATATAATGGCCTATCAAGAGATTAAGTGCTTAAACTTAAAAACCCAATCATCTACACACCCACAACCTAAGTTATATCTATGTCTTCATCAAATCCACCAAGTGCTTCAATCTCCCCCTATTTGATGGAGACAAATAACCACTGCACCTGCAAAACAAGAATAACAGACCAGAGACATATATTTTGTGGTGTGTGTGTAGTGACAGTTTTAAGCAAAATACTTCTCCCCCTATTTGACTGCATCAAATAGATTGTTGTAGTTACAGTCCAATGGGGCCACGTGGGTACCCCGAAAATAAACCAGAATATTAAAAAAAACTATGAAAAGAAAGCAGAATAACAGAAATATAGAAAGTCTTCATTCGTCCCCGGGGCCTTGATTGAATTGCAGTTCCACAATCCTGTTGTAAATATCTTCTAGTTGATTATCAATATGCTGGAACCTTGCAATGAAATTTTCATCCAAATAATGCTGCCGAGCCCTCAGAGCAGCAGTCATCTCCATATGCCTCCTTTGGTCAGTTTGTAGTTCGCTCATTTGATGTAACATTGTTCTTTCGAACTGAGACAGAGGCGTGCCACGATCAGGCGGTGGATTGTATGGAATCATCTCCATTGGGTTCACTTCTTCCATTGGATCAGACGGACGTGCTGCAGAAGTTCCAGGAAGATCAGTGTTGATTCCTTCCTCTTGCTCTTCTTCTTCACTTTCTTCACTTCTCCCAGCATCTTCTTTCGAGATCCATTCACCATCAATTTTAATGAATCCCATTTTGTGAAGCACAGAATTATTTATTTCATTTGTTGGTCGGACGGTTTCAACAAGTTCTCCTTCTACATCGACACCAAAATGTGTTAAAAGCTTAGAAATCAGAATAGCATAGGGATACCTGAAATCACTAAGTCTCTTGGCTTTGATCATGTGATCCTTGATGACGAAGACCCAGTTTACCCTTATTCTGTGGTGAATTCAGTATATCAGTACTAAATCTCCTTCATTTAGTACTGCATGATTGCTTCCCCTGGGTGTGAGCTGCTAGGACACAATGAAGGCGAGAATCCTTTCTTCCAGCTTCAGCTTCCCAGTATTGAAAGAACTGACAGAATCACGAGTATTCTTCATGCATGACCGAAAGTACTGGACCTTATTAAATTCCTCCACATCTAAAGTAAATCCTTTGGTGACTTTTACACCAACATCCTTTATTCCAGCAACCTCCTTCCAGATGTTGGGTGTAATTTCAATGTCTACACCTTTAACTTGGGTTTTTAAAGTGGAACCTTCAAAGGATAAATTTGTGAAGAAAACTTTAATCAAATAAGGATAAATCCTACCATTTAACTCCAGAAACTTCTGAAGCTTTTGGTGTTGCAGTAGCTTTCGAATGCCTCTGAATCCTTCGGCATCAAACCAGGAGAACTTTAACATCTTCGGAATGTTGACTTGCTTCCTGCTTAATTCATGGATAAACAAATCCATTTTCTCTTGGTCCCCATTGAACCAAGTTCCAATCCTTCCTCCAACATTCTGTTCTTGCCTTGCAGTAGAAGACTCGCCTCTGCTGGACTTCTTCCTACCAGACTTTGTGCGTTTGAGCATACTTGATTTTTGGGATGAGCAGAACAGAGAAGAACCGAGAAAAGAGGAAGTTCAAAGAAGAAAATGATACTACAGGAATGCTCCAAGGTTTTTGTCTTTACTGTTTTACTGCTACTGCGCAGTGATGATAAAGGTGGAGAAAGAAGAAATTGCTACTGTACAACTTAATTACCTTCTCAGTAGATATCCAATCAGAGTCATTCAGCTTTTATTGGATATCTTGGATATTGAAGAGAGTAGTTGAAGTTTATCTTGTTGTAAATGCTTCCAGTTTACTCTGCAGAAATTGTTTAGAGACAAAGTACATATAACTAGCCCTAGGAAAAAAAATAATCAATTGATATTTCATGAAACCAATTGATTTTGTAATCGTAGATACTTATAAGTGAAATAAACCGATTGAATCGAAAATTAAATCGATTGTTTTGTAAAAGAAAATTATTCAAAGTACCATAAGTGAATTCAATCGATTGAATCAAAGATTTAATCGATTGATTTATAGAAGAAGGTGTGCAGAGTTACAAGATTAATGAAATAAATCGATTAGAAGTTTATCTAATTGATTGAACTAATAACATATCAATACCAGAGAGTAAGAATCAGGAAATCAACAGATTATTTCACAATTTCAATCGATTGAAACAAATAATATCCAGTTATTCATGCAGTTATTAATCGATTGAACTTGTTATCAACCTGTTAAAAAGCATACAATCACTGTAAAGAATCAGTTATGCAATACTAGATATATCTAGAATTCCTAATTCAGTTCTAAGCATATTAAGTCTGTCTCTAGGAAGTGGTTTAGTGAATAAATCAGCTAACTGTTTTTCAGATTCAACGAATAATATCTCACAGTCACCCCTAGATACAAGTTCTCTAATAAAGTGATGTCTAATTTCAATATGCTTAGTTCTAGAGTGTTGAATAGGATTCTTAGTTAAGTTTATTGCACTAGTATTGTCACAAACCAGAGGTACCTTGTTTAGAGTCACTCCATAATCTGTTAGTTGTTGCTTGAGGTAAATGCTTTGAGCACAACAACTCCCAGCTGCAATGTATTCAGCTTCTGCAGTTGACAGAGCGACACACGCTTGTTTTTTGCTGTGCCACGATATAAGACTCGCTCCCCAGTAAATGACAAGTACCAGAGGTACTTTTTCTGTCCAATCTACATCCTGCAAAGTCAGAATCAGAAAATCCAACAAGTTTAAGGGATGCACCTTCAGGATACCATAGTCCAACATTAACTGTTCCCTTAAGGTACTTCAGAATCCTTTTGGCAGCGGTAAGATGTGATTCCTTTGGATTTGCCTGAAATCTTGCACAAAGGCACACACTAAACATAATGTCAGGTCTACTAGCAGTTAGATACAGTAGTGAACCAATCAAACCTCTGTATTTAGTTTGATCAATAGGTTTTCCTTTTTCATCTAAGTCTAGACAGCAGTTAGTAGACATGGGTGTAGAGGATTCCTTGTAATTGTGCATATCAAATTTCTTTAACAATTCATTGCAATATTTAGATTGACTAAGAAAAATGTCATTTCTTAATTGTTTAACCTGGAGACCAAGGAAGAAATTCAATTCTCCCATCATAGACATTTCAAATTCACTTTCCATTTCTTTTACAAACTTATTACACATGGCATTATTAGTGGAACCGAAAATGATATCATCCACATACACCTGCACCAGAATAATGTCAGTTCCAGATTTCTTAATGAATAGAGTTTTATCAACCTCACCTCGCTTGTACCCTTGATCAATTAGGAAGTTACTTAACCTCTCATACCATTGTCTAGGTGCTTGCTTTAAACCATAAAGGGCCTTTTTCAATTTGTAGACATGGTCAGGATGCTTGTGATCTTCAAACCCAGGAGGTTGAGAAACATATACTTCTTCATTGATGAGTCCATTCAGAAAGGCACTTTTTACATCCATCTGTAGTAATCTGAAACCACTTATACAGGCATAAGCTAATAATAATCTAACAACTTCAAGTCTAGCTACAGGTGCAAAGGTTTCATCAAAATCGATACCCTCTTGTTGGTTATACCCTTTGGCTACCAACCTAGCTTTATTTCTAGTAATAATGCCGTGTTCATCTAGCTTGTTTTTGAATACCCACTTAGTACCAATTACATTGATATCTTTGATTTTAGGAACTAATTCCCATACTTTATTTCTTTCAAATTGATTAAGCTCATCATGCATGGCACTAACCCAGTATTCATCATTTAATGCTTCTTTAACTGTCTTAGGCTCTATTTGTGAAATGAATGCCATATGATTACAGAATTGGTTAAGAGAATGTCTAGTAGATACTCCCTTATTGATTTGCCCGATGACATTGTCTAGAGAGAGATCTCTTGGGACAATCCACTCTTTAGGAAGCTCTTCCGAACATCTTCTTCCCTGTTCTTCAGTAATTGTTGGAGAATTAGCTTTTGCAGGGTCCACTCGATGGATCATCTTCTTCAATAGTACACTCGATCTGTGTTTCTGGCATGTTTCAACTGATAAGAATTATCAGTTAAATCTTCTTCATCTGCAGTACCTATTGTTTTATTCTGCACCACTCGAGGAGACTCATTAAACACAACATGTACTGATTCTTCAACTGATTTCAATCTTAAATTGTAAACTCTATATGCATGACCGTGAGTTGAGTAACCAAGAAAAATTACTTTATCAGATTTTTCATCAAACTTGCCAATATTTTCTTTCCCATTGTTTAAAACAAAACATGTACATCCAAAAACCCTGAAATAGTTTATGTTGGGTTTTCTTCCTTTGTACAGTTCATATGGGGTTTTCTTAAGCATGGGTCTAATCACGATTCTATTCAAAACATGACAAGCAAGTGTTGATCGCATCTCGCCCAAAAGTATTTTGGTAAAGAATTTTCACACAAGCATTGTTCTAGCAAGTTCCACAATGGATTTGTTCTTTCTTTCCACAACACCATTCTGTTGAGGAGTTCTTGGAGCAGAAAAATTGTGTTTTATGCCAAACTTTTCACAAAAAGATTCAAACTTTTCATTTACAAATTCTCCACCATTGTCACTTTGAATAGATGTAATGAAATACCCTTTTTCATTATGTAAAACCTTGGCAAGCTTTTTGAAAGATTTGTAAGAATCAAATTTGGCTTTAAGAAAAACAATCCAGGTAAATCTGGAGAAATCATCAACAATTACTATGATATAAAGATTACCACCTAGGCTTTTGTTCCTTGAAGGACCAACCAAATCCATGTGAAGTAGTTCCAAAGGTCTAGAAGTTGAAACAATGTTTTTGTTTGAAAACGATTTTCTAGTTTGTTTGCCTTTCAAACAAGCTTCACAGATTTTGTCTTTCAAGATTTGAAGCTTAGGCAGCCCAGAAACTAATTCTTTTGAAATCAGTTTATCAAGATGGTTAAGATGTATATGAGCAAGTCTTCTATGCCACAACCAAGATTCTTCTTCTTTAGTAAGAAGACAACTTTGAGATGATATAGACTGCTTGATATCTAACATGTATATGTTGTTTAACCTCTTACCTACCAACATTACCGTGTCAGATTCTGGCTCACAGATAAGACACTTTTCTGGTTTGAAAATGACTTTGTGACCAAGATCACATAACTGACTTATGCTTATCAGATTGTGCTTGAGACCTTCAACAAGAAGAACATTGTGAATGATTACTGATTCACCATCACCAATATCTCCATGTCGCCGCCGTCCCTTTCCGACGTCCTGGGGACGTCTCAAAACGTTTATGCGAGCGGTCGCGAAAAGATGGTTTAGACTCGCGTTTTTATTTTAAAAGGTTTTCGAAAAGGGGTTCTTATGGAGTCGCCACCAATGTTTTGACCTTAAACATTGGAAAAGGAAAAAATGTTGATTTTAAGAAAAACCGCACTTGGCCATTATAACCAGAGTTGGGTAAGGGAGTTAGTTACGTGTGGGGAAGGTGTTAGCACCCCACAACGCCCCTTTCGGGTTCCCTATGACAGATTAATTCATTTAAATAAATACTACGATAAATTACGCGATTACCCTATTTTATTACATAATATTAAATGGCTATCTACATGATTTTATTCTATGTTGCATGCATAAAATGATGAATAAAGCTAAATAAAGCAATAAAAGAGATATTAAAATAGCTATCTACATGATCCTATTTTACATGATATAATCAAGCTAAATAAAACAATAAAACAATAAATAAAACAATAAAAGAGAAGGGAATTGAAAAGAACCTCCGTAGCAAGCTTTATATTGAGAATCTCGAACTGTGAGGATGCGTTTTGGCAACCCCTCTCTCTACACAGTCTCTCCTCACCAATACAAGATCGACTCTACTAAAAATTTAAAGAAGAATCAAATGCCGGAATATAATTCCTTAACCGATTGTTACCTATTTAAGGCAATCGGAAAGATCATTCGAGAGAGGGAGAGAAGTAGACAAGTGCTCTAAAGTGTTTCAGAGCTCTCTGGAGTGTCTGTGGTGTGAAAAAGTGACAAATGAGCCTCCTATTTATAGTTTTCGCAGCTGGCGCACTTTGGGACGGCCGTCTGGGTTGGGACGGCCGTCTGGACTGGGACAGCCGTCCCAAATGACAAATTTACACAGAGCGGGACCACCTGGGGGGCCGGGACGGCCGTCCCACTTAAACTGGGACTTGGGACGGCCGTCCCAACTTCGGGACGCGCATCCCAACTGGCTGGGGCAGGTTGGGACGGCCGTCTCGACTTGTTCTGGCCAGTTTCGCGCGTTTCGGGACTCCGGGAAGCTTTCCTTGCCTGTTTTGGACGTTAGTTGATGCTGATATGTGTCTGTTGAAGCTTTATCTTCATATGGGAAGTCTCCTTGGCTCTTATTTGTAGTGCTAGACGGGCTTTATCTTGTTACGGGTGATCTCCTTTATCTTTATTTGAGAGACCGGGCAAAATTAGGGGTCTACACTCCAGAACCTAGAATTCTTCCTTTGTTGTTGTCTCCATAAGTCACATGACCTCCATTCTTCAATTTCAGCTTCTGGAATTTTGAAATGTCACCTGTCATGTGCCTTGAGCATCCGCTGTCTAGGTACCAAAGGGACTCTTGTTGCTGTTCCTGAAAGATTAAACATCAAGTATTTGGTACCCTTACGAATTTTGGGTCCTTAGGTGTCAAATTTTTTGTTCAACATGCTTTGGAACCCATCTCTTCCTACCTTGTGGCACAAAATATTTTCTAGCATGACAGAATTTTATAGTATGTCCTTTCTTCATGCAGTAATGACAAGATGAGAAAGGGGATGCTGTTGTTTTTCTGTATGAAAAGAAGTTTAAATATTTTTTTAGTTTTTACCCCATTCTTAGGTTTGTACCCGATTCCACTATGTTCAAACACACAGTTTTGAGACCCAAGAAGTGCATCTAAATTCTCTTTACCTTGAGTAAATTTTGTCAAGGTTTTAGTCAAGTAATCAACCTTATTTTGTAAAACAATACATTTTTCACAATTCTTATTAACAACAACATTATCCGCAGATGAATAGATAATATCTAGATGTTCTAAATCTGTTTTGCTCTCTAGTAGTTCTTTTTCCAGAATTTTAACTCTATTTTCTAACCAGTTATTTAAACCTTTCAACCGATTATTTTTCTGGCTTCACTATGCATTTCATTGAAAGCATTTAGTAATGTGCTGTAATTCATTTCATTCTCTCGTAGGAGTTGAACTTACATGTGATGAAGAGGATTCACAACTGACCATCAAACACGAGTTCACCTCTTCACTTTCGGATTCGGAGCTGGAAGATGAATCATTGTCTATCCAGGCTATATAGGCCTTTTTTCCTTTGTGTCTTGATTCTTTCTTGTTCGATTCTTGGTCTTTTCCGGACAATCACTCTTTATGTGACCCTGTTTACCACAAGAATAACAAGTAATAGAATTTTGAACAGATTCAGTCTTTTTATCATTGTACCTTTTTACTTGGCCAGTTCGTTTCTTTCTTCTAAGAAATTTCCCAAATTTCTTAACCAAGAAAGTCGAGTTCTCCGATTCATCTTCTTCAGATCCACTGTTTTCTTCAATCGTCTTGAGAACAATATTTCTACTTTTCTTTTCTCGCATTCTCTTGTTCTTTGAACCGATTGATTTCCAACTCATGTTCCCTCAACTTACCAAAAAGTGAAGCAAGTAGTCATTTCAGTAAAGTCTCTTGATTCTCGATATAGCTGTCACCTTTGGTTGCCATGTTCTGTCCAAACACTTTAAGATTTTGATGTTCAACTCTTCTTTGTCAAAAGTCTTTCCTAACCCAATTAGATGATTAACTATGTGCGTGAACCTTTTCTCGCACATCCGCAATTGTTTCTCCTTGCTGCATTTTAAACGACTCATAGTCCCCGATTAACTCATGCTTTCTTGCCCTTTTCACATCGGATGTTCCTTCATGTGTGACCTCTAAAATTTCCCACATTTCTTTGGCGAGAGGCACACTGAGACACCCCGAAAAACTCATCAAGATTTAAAGCGAGAGGTAATAATATTTTTTGCAAGTATAATCATATTGGACTCTCCTATTTTCTACATCAGCTTAATTCAGCCCAATCTTTTTCAACTAATTTACCATCTAGTGTATGAGTTGGTTTGTAAGGACCATTAACAATTGTTTCCCAAATGACTCTATCAAGAGATTCAATAAAGATTTTCATTCTAACCTTCCAGAAAGAATAATTCACACCAGAAAAAAGTGGAGGCCTGCTTATGGAGGCTCCTTCTGAAAAAGTCATCTTTCCCTCAGCCATTGGACCGATTTCTTGAGTAACTTACAAGAACCAGCTCTGTTACCAATTGAAAGAATTAATGGTTGAGTTCAAGAGGGGGGGTGAATTGAACTTTAAAACTTTTTCGCAAAACTTACTTTCTTTTGGAAGAATGAGTTATCTTTATTCAATCTTTGCGAAGGTAGTTTGGTTTAAACACAGCAAGTTTCTAAACAGAAAAATAAAAGAGATGAAAGAAGAATATTAACACACAAATTTATACTGGTTCACTCTAATCCAGAGCTACATCCAGTTCTTGACAAACCAGTCAAGTTTCACTAATACCAAGTGAAAATTACAACCAGTAGATACTCACCAATCTATCCCAAGAACTATCTTGCAAACCCACAAGACAGAATCTTGAAAACCACCCAGTAACCAAATCTAGTTACTGTACCAAGTGCAGATTACAATCCAACCTGCACAATCAAACTTTTACAAAAGAATATGGAAAGAAAAACCTGGACTTGAAGTTTCTAATTGTCCAGAACAAATTCTAACAACACTTTCTCTCTTTGAATGACCACAATTCTGATCACAACACCTTATGATATGAAAAAGATTCTTGAATGCAGAGAAAGTCACGTATGAAAGTTTCACAGATTGATTTCACAAGTTTTCTCAAGTAGTGTGTTGTTATGTATGTCAAAAGATAGATCAAATCTGTATATATAGAGTAAATCATAGAATCAGAATGTTTCATCTGTCAAAAAACCGTTTCAGAGAGTCAAAAGATCGATTAGATTGAAGTATAACAGGTTAGAACAGATTATGATCGATTAGAACTGAAGTATGATCGATCAGACCGAGTTATGATCGATCAGAATGAAACTATGATCGATCAGAATACATTTCAATCGATTAAAACGTCGATTCAATCGATTGATTTCATTTAAAGCTCCATTCAATCGATTGATTCGAGTTTTTAATGGATTGAAACAGCTTTATGAAAAATGACAGCTCTTTGTTTCAATCGATTGAAAGTCATTTCAACGATTGAAATCCTGCAAATACTTAGTTAAAAAAATAGTCTCTCTATTTCAACAAATTGAAAAATATTTCAACAGATTAAAAATGTGAAACTTTGATATTGAAAAATTCATTTATTTTAACTTGTTGATTCCGCAAATCAATCAATTGAATTTTCGACTATGTATGACCATTTATTATGTTAAGTGATTTTAACAGATTGAAAATCCTTTTCAACAGATTGAAAAAAAACTTAGTTTATTCTTTTAATACTTAAACGTAAGTTTTTCATGCAGAAAAATGATTTTCAATGATATGCAATATTTTAAGGTGCTTATCACAAAATATAATGGCCTATGAAGAGATTAAGTGCTTAAACTTAAAAACCCAATCATCTACACACCCACAACCTAAGTTATATCTATGTCTTCATCAAATCCACCAAGTGCTTCACAACTCCTTGATTGTCTGAGCCTGTTTTGCTGATTCGGCCTCAAGGCGTGCTGATTTCGCAGTTATGTCTTGAAGTTGGCTATCCGAGCTGGTTTTGGCATCTTTGGATGCTCGGATAGCTTGCTCATTAGAGTCAGCACACTGGTCCTTGAGGCGCTCTATTTCATGATCCTTTTTCTTGCATTGCCTTTGCAGACCATCAATGGTGAGGATAGATTCCTGCTCTCTCTCTTCAAGGGCTCTTATCTGGGCTCCCATGATTTCTATCCTCTGGGTCAAGGCATCGACTTGAGCTTGCAGCTCTTCACTATTAGCGCTTGTAATGAGTGAGGTGGATGGTGGAGGCATCCCTCTTCTTCTTCTCCACACCTCATAGTCACTGGAGACAGCCACTCGAGCTTTTCCTAGCTCTCTAACTCCCATAAAGACCAGTTTCTCCCATGCTTTTCTCACGGCTAGTGAGTTGGCGATTGCGCATGGGTCTCCGAAGAAACACAATCCTCCGAGTTCCCCTCGAGAAATGGTAGTTTAGGTCCTCATGAGCTGTCTCATAGCTACTGTAGGTGAGTAGGCTATGCAACCCCTGAGTCCTATCAAGGGTACGTTCGGATAATCTCCACATCAGATGAGGACTGGACCGGGTCGGAACCATGGGCAGACCCAGGATAAATTGTTGGCGTCCCAGTGTTCCAACTCGTCCTTCCATTCTAAAGTTAAGCGTCGTTGGAGAGGGATTTTGGAGAAGCTTCTTAAAGGGTCGGGGAACATCCCCATGTGACTAGAGGCATACAAATGTGTGATGCCCCACACAAAAAGCAGTGAAGAGCAACAACAAAGTGTTTTTCCTTGCTTCTGGTGGCAGAAGTCCACCGAGAGCAAGGTGTCGGCAAGAATTGCAGGCAAGGGACTCTTCGAATTTACGTCCCAGGCGAAGAAGGCGTCCATGACGGCTTGATCCACTGTGTCGAGGTGGAAGGGAAACAAGATTGTTCCGAATATGATTAAGGCCAGGGTTTTGTTAAAAGCGACCCATTCTGCCCTTTCAGCTAAATTAGACAGATGGTCTTCTAACATTGAGACTTTCCAACCCTGGATGTTTCCTTTTCCTATCAGGGTAGTCTGCCGGAATAGTAGTTGAATGATGGCAGCGACTTGTGCTGCAGGAGTATACGCCCCGTGGCGTATATGGACCCCGGCTGACTTGGGCCATTTCAACATGATTTCGTACTCCTCCAAGGTGGGCACCATATCAAACTGCGGAAATTCGAACCAGCACAGACTGGAGTTCCAAAAATGGACTAAAACCCTGATGAAAACTTGGTCGACACAGATCTTCAGCAAGTCGAGAATCCGTCCATAGGATTTCTCAAAGTCGGAGCGGACCTCAAGGGGCATTATCACGCTAGTATGGTATCAGGGAATGTCCACCTTCTTCAATTATCTACTAGTCCCCTCCATTTTCTAAAACCAAAATGCATGTTTTATGAAAATGATGCCTATTGGATGAATGTGAGTGTTTATTTTCTATTTATCATGTTTTGTATGATATTTGCGTATTTTTTAAAGAAATAAACTACCTATACGAGGGTAATATTTTTGAACAAGGTCCCATTTTTTATTTGATTTTATTTCTATTTTATTTTATAGCCTTTTATCTCTTCTGTCGGACTACGTGGTTACTTAGCTTACAAAGAACCTGAAACCAAGCTAGCTAAAAGGCAGACTGTCCGAGATAAAAAATGGCTTTATGCGAAAGGATAGTTAGCGTCCCTTATCTCTTCTGTCGGACTGCGTGGCTACTTAGCTTACAAAGAACCTGAAACCAGGCTAGCTAAAAGGCAGACTGTCCGAAATATGGGCATTTATTGCAAAAATATATTTTTTTTTTATTTTTCTGTTGTTTGGTTATGCTATGCAACAGACAAATGCAACAAACCGATGCACACACAATTCGATCATCCACGAACAGGCGAGAAGGCGTTTTAATCACGAGGTAGGGCTTTCCTACAAAAAAGTGCATTGGCGAAGGTAGGTTCTAAGTGTTCTCACCAAGGCTAAGGCCCCCAAGGTGCCCCCATTATAGGGTCCCCACTCTCCAGCCTTTCGACCATGCTTAGCACTAAGGCCATAGTCAGTCTTTGTGCCAAAAGAGGAAGGTTATCACCTTGAGTGGTGGTTTCTGATCACACCGGTGGGCACAAGGCCATCACTACAGCGAACCGTACCTGCCACCCACTCACTATGGATTTCTCACTTGCCCCCGGGTATAGAGGGAACTGTAGTGTGCAAGGGTTTGTGTACAGTTTGTATTTCAAACAATTGCGTAAGTATAAACAAACAACAGTTATTAAAGCCAAGCAATAAAACATGTTATAATAAAAGGTGGGGTAAAAGCGTAATTTTTTTGGTTTATTTATTTTTAAGCTGGCTCGTCACTAAATGGGATCAACTCTCTAGGCTTCCCCAGTGAAGTCGCCATCTGTCACCGCCGTCAAAACGAGGCGGTCAGAGCAACGCGATGGTTCTGACTTTCCAATTTTCGCGTTTTTATTGGTGTGGTTACAACGCCTTAAGGTTGTCCGATAACCGGGCTGAACCTAGGGGCGAGGTTTCCGAAAAGGCGTTCTTCGATTATCCGATAACTGGGCTAAACCAAGAACTAGTTTTTGAAGGGTTCTTTTGGAGTCGCCACCGATGTTTTTACCGGAAACATCAGAAAAGGAGTTTAAAGGCGTTGGTTTTCGAAAAACTAACTTTGGTCATCAGAAGGCGGTCTCGACCTTAAAAGGCGAAAATCCTTATTTTTAAGCCAAAAATTCCTCCTATCCTATTATGGGGCCTAATAGTCTCTCCTAGTGGCTTCTTAGGCTTCATCCATCTTCGAAAAGGACCAGAGAACTCACCACGACCAGGCACCACCATAAGCACCACGATCGGCACCATGGCACCAGGCACCAAGACCAGGACCAACACCACCATAAGCACCACGATCGGCACCATGGCACCAGCACCAAGACCGGACCGACCAAATCCGACCAGTGCCAGAGAACTCACCAGGACCAAGCACCACCATAAGCACCACGATCAAGCACCATGGCACCAAGCACTAAGACCGCGACTAGCACCACAGTAGCACCAAGACCAAGCACCACCAACACCGACCGTGGCACCATGCACCAGCCAAATCTAACCGTGCCAGAGAACTCACCAGGACCAACACCACCATAAGCACCACGATCAGCACCATGGCACCAACACCACCATAAGCACCACGATCAAGCACCATGGCACCAAGACTCGAGACCGGACCAAGACCACAACAGCACCAAGACCAACGACCACCAACACCGATCGTGGCACCATGCACCAACCAAATCCGACCGTGCCAGTAGAACTCACCACGACTAGCACCACCATAAGCACCACGATCAAGCACCATGGCACCAAGACCAAGACCAAAACCGAACCACCATAAGCACCACGATCAAGCACCATGGCACCAAGCACCAAGACCGGACTAGCACCACAACGCACCAAGACCAAGCACCACCAACATTGACCGTGGCACCATGCATCAACCAAATCGACCGTGCGTGAGAACTCACAAGGACCAACACCACCATAAGCACCACGATCAAGCACCATGGCACCAAGCACCAAGAACAGGACCGAGCACCACGAGTGCACCAAGACCAAGCACCACCAACACCGACCGTGGCACCTTGCACCGACCTAAATCGACCGTGCCGGAGAACTCACCAGGACCAAGACCACCATAATCACCACGATCCGCACCATGGCTCCAACACCAAGACCGACCAAGCACCACCATAAGCACCACGATCAAGCACCATGGCACCAAAGCACCAAGACCGGAGCAAGCACCACAAAGCACCAAGACCAAGCACCACCAACACCGACCGTGGCACCATGCACCGGCCAAATCGACCATGCCGGAGAACTCACCAGGACCAAGCACCACCATAAGCACCACTGGCCGACACCATGGCACCAAGACCGAGACCAGGACTAGCACCACCATAAGCACCACGATCAAGCACCATGGCACCAAGCACCAAGACCAGGACTAGCACCACAACAAGCACCAAGACCAAGACCACCAACACCGACCGTGGCACCATGCACCAGCCAAATATGACCATGCCGGAGAACTCACAAGGACCAACACCACCATAACCACCACAATCAAGCACCATGGCACCAAGCACCAAGACCAGGACCAAGCACCACCATAAGCACCACGATCAAAACCATGGCACCAAGCACCAAGACCAGGACCAAGCACCACAGCAGCACCACCAACACCGACCGTGGCACCTTGCACCAGCCAAATCCGACCGTGCCGTAGAACTCACCAGGACCAAGCAGCACCATAATCACCACGATCTACACCATGGCTCCAACACCAAGACCAGGACGAGCACCACCATAAGCACCACGATCATCACCATGGCACCAGCAGCAAGACTGGGACCAGCACCACAAAGCACCAAGACCAGCACCACCAACACTGACCGAGGCACCACACACCAGCCAAATCTGACCGTGCCAGAGAACTCACCAGGACCAGCACCACCATAAGCACCACGATCAGCACCATGGCACCAACACCAAGACCGGAACCAGCACCGCACCAAGACCAACACCACCAACACTAATCGTGGCACCATGCACCAGCCAAATCTGACCGTCCCAGAGAGCTCACCAGGACCAACACCACCATAAGCACCACGATCAGCACCATGGCACCAGCACCCAGACAAGGACCTGCACCACCATAAGCACCACGATCAGCACCATGGCACCAACACCAAGATCGGGACCAACACCACAGCGCACCAAGACCAGCACCACCAACACTGACCATGGCTCCATGCACCAGCCAAATCTGACCGTGCTAGAGAACTCACTTGGACCAGCACCACCATAAGCACCACAATCAGCACCATGGCACCAGCACCAAGACCGGGACCAGCACCACAGTGCACCAAGACCAGCACCACCATCACTGACCGTGCCACAATGCACCATCCAAATCTAACCGTGCCAGAGAACTCACCAGGACTAGCACCACCATAAGCACCACGATCAGCACCATGGCACCAGCACCAAGACCAGGACCATCACCACCATAAGCACCACGATCAGCACCATGGCACCAACACCAAGATCGGGACCAGCACCACAGCGCACCAAGACCAGCACCACCAACACAGACCGTGGCACCATGCACCAGCCAAATCTGATCGTGCCAGAGACTCACCAGAACTAGCACGACCATAAGCACGACGATCGACACCATGGCACCAAGTACCAAGACCAGGACCAAGCACCACCATAAGCACCACGATCAAGCACCATGGCACCAACACCAACACCAGGACCAAGCACCACCATAAGCACCAAGATCAGCACCATGGCACCAAGCACCAAGACCGGACCAAGACCACAGCGCACCAAGACCAGCACCACCAACACTGACCGTGGCACCATGCACCAGCTAAATCTGACCGTACCAGAGAACTCACCAGGACCAACACCACCATAAGCACCACAATCAGCACCATGGCACCAACACCAAGACCAGGACCAACACCACGATAAGCACCACGATCAGCACCATGGCACCAGCACCAAGACCGGGACCAGCACCACAGGCACCAAGACCAGCACTGAAGCACTTGGTGAATTTGATGAAGACATAAATATAAATTGGTGAAGACGTAGATATAGTTTAGTGTGTGAATGTGTAGATGCATAGGCTAAGTATAGTACTTAATCTCTTGATAGGCCAATTTATTTTGTGATAAGCGCCTTAATATGATGCATCTCATTAAAATCATTTTTCTGCATGAAAAACTAACTGTTAAACATTAAAAGAACAAACTAAGTTTTTCAATCTGTTGAAAATGATTTTCAATCTGTTAAAATCACTTAACAGAATAAGTGGTCATACATATTCGTAACTTCAATTGATTGATTCGCAAAATCAACAGGTTTAAATCACTTAAATAAATTTTTCAATATCAAGGTTTCGCATTTTCAATCTGTTGAAATATTTTTAAATCCATTGAAACAGAAAGACTATTTTTAAGTCTAAGAGTTTTCAGAAAATCAATCTGTTGAAATATTTTTTAATCTGTTAAAACAGAGAGGCTATTTTTTTAACTAAGTGTTTGCAGGATTTCAATCTGTTGAAATGATTTTCAATCGATTGAAATAGAGAGCTGTCATTTTCCATAAAGCTGTTTCAATCCATTAAAAACTCGAATTAATCGATTGAATGGAGCTTTAAATGAAATCAATCGATTGAATCGACGTTTTAATCGATTGAAATGCATTCTGATCGATCATAGTTTCATTCTGATCGATCATAACTTGGTCTAATCGATCATATTACAGTTATAATCGATCAGAATCGATTCTAACCAGTTTTACTTTGTTTCTGATCGATCATTTATCTCTCTGATTCTGTTTTTAATTAATGAAACGTTCTGGTTCTCTTTTTTACTTTATAAATACAGATTTGATCTATCTTTTACATAACAGAACTTGAGAAAACATTCTGCAATCAATCTGTAAAGCTATCATACTGTGACTTTCTCTGCATTCAATAACTTTGCATTATCATAAGGTGCTTTGATCAAGATAGTGGCCAATCAAAGAGAGAAAGTGTTGTGTTAGAATCTGTTCTGGACAATTTTATTGATAGAGCTGCAGTCCAGGTTTTTTCTTTTCATATTCTTTTGTAAAAGTGTGGTTGTGCAGGTTGGAATTGGGATCTGCATTTACAGTAACTGGATTTGGTTACTGGGTGGTTTTCAAGAGTCTATCTTGTGGGTTTGTAAGATATTTCTTGGGGTAGATTGGTGAGTATCTACTGGTTGTAAATTTCACTTGGTATTAGTGGAACTTGGCAGATTTGTCAAGAACTGGACGTAGCTCTAGTATAGAGTGAACCAGTATAAATTTGTGTGTTTAATTTCTTCTTTCATCTCTTTTATTTTCTGCCTATATACTTGCTGTCTTTAAAATCAATCTACCTTAGCAAGAATTGAATAAAGATAAATCATTCTTCCAAAAGAAAGTAAGTTTTGCGAAAAAGTTTTATAAAGTTCAGTTCACCCCCCCTCTTGAACTCAACCATTAATTCTTTCAATTGGTACCAGAGCTGGTTCTTGTAAGTTACTCAAGAATTCGGTCCAAGAATGGCTGAGGGAAAGATGAATTTTTCAGAAGGAGCCTCCATAAACAGGCCTCCGCTTTTTGCTGGTGTGAATTATTCTTTCTGGAAGGTTAGAATGAAAATCTTTATTGAATCTCTTGATAGAGGTATTTGGGAAACAATATGGTCCTTTCAAACCAACTCATACAGTAGATGGTAAAGTTGTTGAGAAAAGTTGGGATGAGTTAACTGATGCAGAAAATAGGAGAGTCCAATATGATTATACTGCAAAAAATGTTATTACCTCTGCTTTAAATCTTGATGAGTTTTTCAGGGTGTCTCAATGTGCCTCTGCCAAAGAGATGTGGGAAATTCTAGAGGTTACACATGAGGGTACATCTGACGTAAAGAGGGCAAGAAAGCATGAGTTGATTAGGGACTATGAATTGTTCAAGATGCAGCAAGGAGAAACAATTGCAGATGTACAGAAAAGGTTCACACACATAGTCAATCACTTAATTGGGCTAGGGAAGACCTTTGACAAGGAAGAGTTGAACATCAAAATCCTGAAGTGTTTGGACAGAACTTGGCAACCAAAGGTGACAGCGATATCTGAATCAAAAGACCTGACTGAAATGACTACTGCTTCACTTTTTGGTAAGTTAAGGGAACATGAGTTGGAGATCAATCGGTTCAAAGAACAAGAGAATGCGAAAAAGAAAAGCAGTGAACATTGTTCTCAAGACGATCGAAGAAAACAAGTGAATCGAAGAAGATGAATCCGAGAATTCGACTTTGCTCGGTTAAGAAATTTGGGAAATTTCTTAGAAGGAAAAACAGAACTGGCCAAGTAAAAAGGTACAATGATAAAAAGACTGAATCTATTCAAAATACTATTACTTGTTATTCTTGTGGTAAACAGGGTCACATAAGGAGTGATTGTCCGGAAAAGACCAAGAATCAGAACAAGAAAGAATCAAGATACAAAGGGAAAAAGGCCTACATAGATTGGCAAGATAATGATTCATCTTCCAGTTCTGCATCCGAAGGAGAAGAGGTGAACCTGTGTTTGATGGCTGGCTGTGAATCCTCTTCATCTCATGTAAGTTCAACTCCTACGTGAAAATGAAATGAATTACAAGCACATTACCGAATGCTTTCAATGAAATGCATAGTGAAGCCGTAAATTTATCTCATATGAATAATCGGTTGAAAGGTTTAAATAACTGGTTAGAAAATAGAGTTAAAGTTCATGAAAAAGAACTACTAGAAAGCAAAACAGATTTAGAACATCTAGATATAATCTATGCATCTGCGGATAATGTTGCTGCTACTAAGAATTGTGAAAAATGTATTCTTCTGCAAGATAAGGTTGATTACTTGACTAAAACCTTGACAAAATTTACTCAAGGTAAAGAGAATTTAAATGCACTCCTTGGGTCTCAAAACTGTGTGTTTGAACATAGTGGAATTGGATACAAACCTAAGACTGGGGTAAAAACAAAAAAATATTTGAACTTCTTTTCATTTAGAAAAGCTACAGCATCCCCTTTCTCATCTTGTCATTACTACATGAAGAAAGGACATACTATAAAATTTTGTTATGCTAGGAAATATTTTGTGCCGCAAGGTAGGAAGAGATGGGTTCCAAAACATGTTAAACAGAAAATTTGACTCCTAAGGACCCAAAATATTTAAAGGGTACCAAATACTTGATGTTTGATCTTTCAGGAACAGCAACAAGAGTCCCTTTGGTACCTGGACAGTGGATACTCAAGGCACATGACAGGTGACATTTCAAAATTTCAGAAACTGAGATTGAAGAATGGAGGTCACGTGACTTATGGAGACAACAACAAGGGAAGAATTCTAGGTTCTGGAGATATTGGAGATGGTGAATCAGTAACCATTCACAATGTTCTTCTTGTTGAAGGTCTCAAGCACAATCTGATAAGTATAAGTCAGTTATGTGATCTTGGTCACAAAGTTATTTTCAAACCAGAAAAGTGCCTTATCTGTGAGCCAGAATCTGACACGGTAATGTTGGTAGGTAAGAGGTTAAACAACATATACATGTTAGATATCAACCATTCTATATCATCTCAAAGTTGTCTTCTTACTAAAGAAGAAGAATCTTGGTTGTGGCATAGAAGGCTTGCTCATATACATCTTAACCATCTTGACAAACTGATTTCTAGAGAGTTAGTTTCTGGACTACCTAAGCTTCGAATCTTGAAAGACAAAATCTGTGAAGCTTGTTTGAAAGGCAAACAAACTAGAAAATCTTTTTCAAACAAAAACATTGTCTCATCTTCTAGACCTTTGGAACTGCTTCACATGGATTTGGTTGGTCCTTCAAGGAATAAAAGCCTAGGTGGTAATCTTTATATCATGGTAATTGTTGATGACTTTTCCAGATTTACTTGGACTGTTTTTCTTAAAGCCAAATCTGATTCTTACAAATCTTTCAAAAAGCTTGCCAAGGTTTTACATAATGAAAAAGGGTATTTCATTACATCTATTCAAAGTGACAATGGTGGAGAATTCGTAAATGAAAAGTTTGAATCATTTTGTGAAAAGTTTGGCACAAAACACAATTTTTCCGCTCCAAGAACTCCTCAACAGAACGGTGTTGTGGAAAGAAAGAACAAATCAATTGTGGAACTTGCTAGAACAATGCTGTGTGAAAATTCTTTACCAAAATACTTTTGGGCAGATGCAGTAAACACTGCCTGTCATGTTTTGAATAGAGTCTTGATTAGACCCATGCTTAAGAAAACCCCATATGAACTGTACAAAGGAAGAAAACCCAACATAAACTATTTCAGGGTTTTTGGATGTACATGTTTTGTTTTAAACAATGGAAAAGAAAATATTGGCAAGTTTGATGAGAAATCTGACAAAGGAATTTTTCTTGGTTACTCAACTCACGGCCATGCATATAGAGTTTACAATTTAAGATTGAAATCAGTTGAAGAATCAGTACATGTTGTGTTTAATGAGTCTCCTCGAGTGGTGCAGAATAGAACAACAGGTACTGTAGATGAAGAAGATTTAACTGATAATTCTTATCAGTTGAAACATCCCAGTAGCACAGATCAGCATACTGTTGAAGGAGGTGATCCAATAGTTGATCCTATAAAAGCTGATCCACCAAGAATTACTGAAGAACAGGAAGAAGATGTTCTGGGAGAGCTTCCTAAAGAGTGGATTGTCCCAAGAGATCTCTCTCTAGACAATGTCATCGGGCAAATCAATAAGGGAGTATCTACTAGACATTCTCTTAACCAACTTTGTAATCATATGGCATTCATTTCACAAATAGAACCTAAGTCAGTTAAAGAAGCATTAAATGATGAATACTGGGTTAGTGCCATGCATGATGAGCTTAATCAATTTGAAAGGAATAACGTGTGGGAATTAGTTCCTAAAATCAAAGATATCAATGTAATTGGTACTAAGTGGTGTCGCCGCCGTCCCTTTCCGACGTCCGGAGGAGGACGTCTTAGAAACGTTTATGCGAGTGGTCGCGAAAAGATGGTTTAGACTCGCGTTTTTGTTTTAAAAGGTTTTCGAAAAGGGGTTCTTATGGAGTCGCCACCAATGTTTTGACCATAAACATCGGAAAAGGAAAAAATGTTGATTTTAAGAAAAACCGCACTTGGCCATTATAACCAGAGTTGGGTAAGGGAGTTAGTTACGTGTGGGGAAGGTGTTAGCACCCCACAACGCCCCTTTCGGGTTCCCTATGACAGATTAATTCATTTAAATAAAAACTACGAGAAATTACGCGATTACCCTATTTTATTACATAATATTAAATGGCTATCTACATGATTTTATTCTATGTTGCATGCATAAAATGATGAATAAAGTTAAATAAAGCAATAAAAGAGATATTAAAATAGCTATCTACATGATCCTATTCTACATGACATAATAAAGCTAAATAAAACAATAAAACAATAAATAAAACAATAAAAGAGAAGGGAATTGAAAAGAACCTCCGTAGCAAGCTTTATATTGAGAATCTCGAACCGTGAGGATGCGTTTTGGCAACCCCTCTCTCTACACAGCCTCTCCTCACCAATACAAGATCGACTCTACTAATTTTAAAGAAGAATCAAATGCCGGAATATAATTCCTTAACCGATTGTTACCTATTTAAGGCAATCGGAAAGATCATTCGAGAGAGGGAGAGAAGTAGACAAGTGCTCTAAAGTGTTTCGCAGCTCTCGGAGTGTCTCGTGGTGTGAAAAAGTGGCAAATGAGCCTCCTATTTATAGTTTTTCGCAGCTGGCGCACTTTGGGACGGCCGTCCTGGGTTGGGACGGCCGTCCGGACCGGGATGGCCGTCCCAAATGGCAAAATTACACGAACGGGACCCCCAGAAGGCCGGGACGGCCGTCCCACTTAAAATGGGTTTGGGACGGCCGTCCCAACTTTGGGACGCGCGTCCCAACTGAATTTAAGAGGTTGGGACGGCCGTCCCAACCCCGGGACCGGTGGTCTCGGCCTCGTTTTGTCCAGCCTTCGCGTTCCGGGACCCCGGAAGCTTTCCTTTCCTTTTTCTGGACATAGATTGATGCCGATGTGTGTCCGTTGAAGCTTTATCTTCATATAGGGAGTCTTCTTGGCCTCCAATAAGATGTCGGGCGAGCTTTGTCTTTGTGTAGGAAGTCTCTTTTGGCTTTTATCGTGTGAATGAGTGAACTCCGTCTTCCGTTGTGGGAGGTCCTTCTCGATTTGGGAAGCCGGATGAACTCCATCTTCGGGTGAAGTTCCTCTAGCTCTTATTTTGAGAGGCCGGGCAAAATTAGGGGTCTACAGCTGCCCCCTTCGCCTATCTAACTAATTCGTCTGGCTTTAATATGCCGACAAAATTAGTTGGTAGGGGAAGGAGTTAACCCTTTTGCCTCGGTTATACTTTGGATGTCGCTTCTTATTGATCCTCCGGATGATAAATATTTTGATAGGTACCAACCCCTATCTCGGTTTAAGCCTCCTTTTATAAGGCTCGGTGAGTACTTACCCTCACCCGGTACAAGTCTCGCATTTTGCTCGGACTTTAGTGAGTACCTACCCCCACTTGGTATGAACCTTGTTCTGTAAGGTTTTGGCGAGTACCAACCCTCACCCGGTATGAGTTCGTATTTTGCTAAACTCTTGTGGGTACTTACTCCCGAGGTGCTCATTATTGAATCCTCTAAAAGAAGTAAGGTCTTTGCAACCCATTTTTGAAATGCTTAGGTGAGTATTTTTACTCCACCTAATGCATTTTGCAAAGTTTTGATGAGTACGTACCCTCATCCGAGATAAACCTTATTTTTGATATTTTGGTGGGTATCTACCCCCACCCGGTGCGAATCTGTATTTTTGCTAGATTCTGATGAGTACTTACCCTCATCCGGCTCGAACCTCGTTCTGCAAGGTTCCGTGGGTACCTACCCCCACCCGGTCCGAATCCCGTTCTGTAAGATTCTGATGGGTACCTACCCCCACCTGGTCTGAACCCCGTTCTGCAAGGCTCTGATGGGTACCTACCCCCACCTGGTCCGAATCTCGTTCTGCAAGATTCTGATGGGTACCTACCCCCACCTGGTCCGAATCTCGTTCTGCAAGATTCTGATGGGTACCTACCCCCACCTGGTCCGAATCTCGTTCTGCAAGATTCTGATGGGTGTAGACCCCTAATTTTGCCCGGTCTCTCAAATAAAGATAAAAGAGATCACCCGTAACAAGATAAAGCTCGTCTAGCATTACAAATAAGAGCCAAGGAGACTTCCTACATGAAGATAAAGCTTCAACAGACGCATATCGGCATCAACTGACGTCCAAAACAGGCAAGGAAAGCTTCCCGAGTCCCGAAACGCGCGAACCGGCTGTAACAGCCGAGACGGCCGTCTCGAAGGTGGGACGGCCGTCCCAACTTGCTCCAGCCTAGGCTGGGACGCGCGTCTCGAAGCTGGGACGGCCGTCCCAAGCCCCGTAAAAGTGGGACGGCCGTCCCGGTCCCTGTGGGGTCCTACCTGTGTAATTTTGCCATTTGGGACGCGCCGTCCCGAGCCCGCACGGCCGTCCCGAGCCCGCACGGTGGTCCCGAAGTGCGCCACTTCGAAAACTATAAATAGGAGGCTCATTTGTCACTTTTTCACACCCTGCACATCCCGCAGAGCTCAAACACTTTCTAAAACTCAGAGCACTTGTCTATTTCTCTCCCTCTCTTGAATGATCTTTCCGATTGCCTTAAATAGGTAACAATCGTTAAGGAATTATATTCCGCATTCGATTCTTCTTTAAATTTTTAGTAGAGTCGATCCCGTATTGGTGAGGAGAGTCTCGTGTAGAGAGAGGGGTTGCCAAAACGCATCCTCACGGTTCGAGATTCTCAATATCAAGCTTGCTACTGGAGGTTCTTTTCAATTCTCTTCTCTTTTATTGCTTTATTTATTGTTTTATTTAGCTTTATTTATGCCATGTAGAATAAAATCATGTAGATAGCTATTTTGTCTCTTTTATTGCTTTATTTAGCTTTATTAATCATTTTATGCATGCAATATAGAATAAAATCATGTAGATAGCCATTTAATATTATGTAATAAAATAGGGTAATCGCGTAATTTCTCGTAGTCTTTACTTAAATGAATTAATCAGTCATAGGGAACCCGAAAGGGGCGTTGTGGGGTGCTAACACCTTCCCCACACGTAACTAACTCCCTTACCCAACTCGGTTATAATGGCCAAGTGCGGTTTTTCATTAAAATCAACACTTTTTCCTCCTTTTCCAATGTTTATGGTCAAAACATTGGTGGCGACTCCATAAGAACCCCTTTCGAAAACCTTTTAAAACAAAAAACGCGAGTCTAAACCATCTTTTCGCGACCGCCGCATAAACGCTTCTAAGACGTCCCTCCGGACGTCGAAAGGGACTAGCGGCGACGTATGGCGACTCCACCGGGGAAGCTAGAGAGTTGATCCCATTTAGTGACGTATAAATTCAAACTAAGTAATGATTTGAAATTACGCCTTTACCCTTCCGTATGTTTTTACCGTATGGCTTTAATAACCGCCGTATGATTATTTCGCAAATTGTTTGAAATATAAACCGCACACAAAAACCCTTGCACACAACAGCCCCTCTATACCCGGGGCAAGAGTGAATATCTATAGGGAGTGGGTGGCGTATACGATCGGTTAGTTGGCACACGGGCTACCGCCGTTGCTCGAAAACCACCAACTCAAGGTGATAACTCTCTTCTTTTGGTCTAAGGGTGTCGCCACTGAGTTCCGTGCATGACCCGAGGATTGAGAGATTGAGAGGTCCCTATAATGGGGGCACCTTGGGGACCTTTGGCCTGGTGAGAACAGCTAGAACCACCTAAACCAAGCACGTTTCTGCAGGAAAACCCTACCTCGTGATTAAATAAGCGTGGCTCGCTCGTGGATGTACGAATTGTGTGTGCATACGTTTGCCGCATTTGTATTGATACATTAGCATAGGGTAATCATACAACAAAAAAAAGTGAAAAACCCTAAAAATCATAAAAATATACAATCAAATAAAAATCATAAAAATACCCTTGTTATAAAATAAAAATTAGTAAAAGTCTCATAATTCATATCACCTTTTCTTCATCAAAAATAAAAAAGGGAAGAAAACAGGACTCTCTTCATCAAAATCCATAAACATTCATATAGATAAGTTTTCTTTTCAAGAAAAACCAAGTACTACCATGAATCATATTAGGAACAAAACATGATAATACGTAGAAAAACAAACACTTGCATACACACATTTACAAAAATTCATCCTCATATCATGCATTTTCATTTCTCGCTAGACAATGGAGGGACCCAAGTAATAGACAGCTTAAAGAAAGTGGAGATCCTTCTATGCCGTGTAGAGAAGTTAAGGCATTTGTGTACATATATGCCGCGGAGGTCTATGCTAACTTTGAGAAGTCTTACTGAAGAATTCTTGACCTCCCGAAAATCAGCATTGATCCAATATTTGTTAGAGTATTGGTCCACTTCTGGAATCCCGATTTACACCGCTTCGAATTCTCGCAGCTTGACTTGGTACCGACATTAGAAGAATACGAACTTATGGTGAGATGGCCTCAATCAGCTTGGGGTTTATGTCCCAGGAGAATATACTGCCGTGAGTAAGGTTGCTACTATTATACGACCGCCTCCTCATCAATCTATCCTAGAGGGAAAAGGGAATATCGAGGTTGGAAAATGGCTATAATAGAAGACCACTTAGTCTCTTTAGCCAAAAAGAAAGACTCGGTCAACATTCAACAAAACTCTAGCACTAGCAATGTTCTGAATCATATTATTCCCATTCCATGTAAACATCGTGGATCATGCCGCAATGGACGCATTCTTCGCCCGGGATGTATACTCTAAGAGCCCTATACCCGCGATCCTCGCCGATACCCCGCTTTCGTAGAATTTTGCCGACGTAAACAGGGAAAAACACTCGATGTTGTATTCCATTGCTATATATATGGGGTGTTACTCACTTTTACGCCTCAAGCCACATGGGTGTATTTCCCGACCCTTTAAGAAGTTTCTCAAAAATCCCTCTTCAACATCGTCAAGCCTTAGAGTGGAAAATCGAGTTAGAAAACTCGGAACATAGAGCATGTATCATGGGTTTGCCCTTGGCTCCGACCCTGTTATATTCTCATACGATGCGAGATTACCCGAGTATACCACTTCTAGGTCTCGTAGGCCGTATAGCCTACTCTCCTAAAATGGCTATGAGACAACTTATGAGAACTCAAACCGCGCCAACCCAAGAAGAGCTCGTAGAGCCGAGTCTATGCCACTATTCCCATAACTTTGAAGAAGTATCTCGCTGTCCGAAAGCATGGGAAAGACCAGCCTACCCGGGGATAAAGAACTCTGAAAGGCTCAAGTATCTACATCCCTTGAATATGAAGAATGGAGGAAAAATAGAGGGATACCCCTACCATCTTCTCGCATTCACTAAAGCGTTAGCCAGCCGAAGAGCTACAATTACAGTGTCAATGCCTTAAACAAAAGGGTTGAAGTCATGGAAACTCAACTGAGGACTTTTGAAGAAAAAGAGCAAGAATCAACCATTATAATAGATGGTCTAAAAAGGCAATGCAAAAAGAAGGACCATGAGATAGAGCTTCTCAAGAATGATTATGCCGACTACCAAGAAGAGGCTAAACAAACACCGAAAGTTCCGAGGCTTGAACAAGATAGTCTTTTCCAGGACATGAATGACGAAATAGCACGTTTTGAGAAGGCACTTGCAGAAAGGTGCAAAAATGATCAAGTTGATGCAGGATGACCTAGCGTGAACTCTGGCCTCGAAGCACAAAAGTGGCAAGAAACCGCTGAAAAATACAAGAAAAGCCCGAATGAGCTGCATGATAAAGAAAAGGATGGTTTAGCTCAAGACGGCCATTTACTTCGTGAAAGAGACCAAATAAGAGAGAGGTCTCGACCAACAACACGCTTTGATCGTTCATCTAGAAGAAAAGATGAGAGAGGCTCGTCGATATAGTGAAGATATGAGTCAAGCGGTACATGAGCAAATCAAGATACTCTGAAACCATGTGAGAATAGTCGAAGACGAATTACGAAGAAAACCTAATTTACCTATAGGACTCTTCAAGCTTTTCCGTTTTTGTCAAGACTTGCTCCAAAGCATTGTATAGAAGGATTTACACTTTCTAATAAAAGGATTTATTTTTCTCTCCTTAAATTGTCTATTGCATTCATAAGTTGCATACATTCATATATCCCTCCTCATTTTAATAATAAAGATAATAAAAAGAAAGGATTAATTGATGTGATTTCCACAAATCGAAAAATGGAAAAGAAGCCTTTCGTCATCAAAATCTCTACGACAGCCGATAAACCCGAAGACGATAACAAACAAGCACCGTTAATCATTCCAAGGGAGAAGGAAATAACACCTATACGTTTATTCGTGCCTCGTCCTTTCCCTTACTTATCAAATAAAGTCGTACCTTGGAGATATTCGAAGAATCGCCACCAATCAAGACATCTCCAACATAGCCTAGTATTGGGGGCATGACTCGAAGTGGAAGAATATATTCCCCCAAGGAATTACAAGAAAAAACTTCTAAAGAAAAGGTGAAAAATAAGGCCGAAGAGGAAAAAGAATCCAAGGAGGAGACAAGATGAGTTACTCCAATACATAAGACAAAGTGAGTACTCCATCATCGATCAACTCAATCGTACTCAAAGAAAGATAACTTTGTTATCACTCATAATGAGTTCGTAACCGCATCGAAACGCACTGTTAAAGGTTTTGAATGAATCATTCGTTCCACATGCAATATCCCAAGACAAGTTTGAAGGAATTATTGGCAATATCACAGCCAATAATCACCTTACTTTCACTAACGAAGAATTCCCTTTGGAAGGGTCAAATCATAATAAACCTTTGCATATCTCTCATCAAATGCAAGGAATATCTCATTTCCAAAGTTCTTGTGGATAATGGATCATCCTTAAATGTTATGCCTAAAAGTACACTCGACAAGATAACAAGTGCAAGGAACACACATGCGTCCAAGTAATACAATTGTTCGAGCCTTTGATGGATCAAGACGAGAAGTAGTAGGAGAGATCAGCCTACCAATCCAAATCGGCCCTACTATCTTCAACATAGACTTCCACGTGATGGATATCACACCAAAGATACGCTTGTCTCCTTGGTAGACCTTGGATTCATAGCGCTAAGGCAATACCTTCAACGCTCCACCGTAAAGTCAAATTTGCGACAAATGATAAACTAGTCACAGCTCAAGCCGAAGAAGACTTTCTAATTAGTAAACCGTCTATCCAACCATATGTGGATGCGGCCGAAGAGGCTCTTGAAACATCTTTTCAAGCACTCGAAATTGCCTATATCGAAAGACTCCCTAGTAACATGAAGGTGGCCCATATGATGAAAAGATATGGATATCGCCCAGACAGGGGCTTGGAAAGAACGCTCAAGGAATAAGAGAGCCACCGCATTTCAAAGATAATCCGCTAAAGTATGGGTTAGGGTATGACCCTACGAAAGATCAAACCATACGAAAAGCAGAGAAGTCTTATCCCTCGAAGACGATTTTTCGAAAAGGAGGGATATTAGCGCAAAGGGTAGCGTTAGTCGTTAGGTGTCCTTCTTTCGATTCTAAGGGATGTAAACCTAATGACTATTAGAGATCACTCCTCGGGTATGCCCGTCCCCCGAGCATCTCTAGGGCACACATTTATCCAAAATTACAAAAAGAATGCTATTCTTACTATCTCGTTTCTCTTCTTGCTAAATATGTCTATACCCCATCTTCAATAAACAAGATTTAGATAGATGTTTTGTTCCAAATGCGTCCGAATAATTAAAGCGCCGCAAAGTAAAGTAAAATTGATTGATTAACTAGAAACACAAATGAAATCTATATTCACAAAGTCAAGTTTCGACAATGTTGTGCAAAAATATAATAATATATACGCATATAAAAAGAAAGCCCGTCAAGGTCAAAGACCAAGACAAGAAAATAAAAGGGCAAAATACCCTAGCAGAAACCCACAAAGGGGGCTGCGCAAAAATTAGGGTAAACCCTACAGAGACCCGAACAATAATAAAGGGTAGCCTGGGCAAAAGTTAGGGTTATCAAAAGTCCGCTAGGTATTCCTTAAAAATAAATATAAAAAGGGAAAACCTAGACAAAAGTTAGGACATAAGCACAAAGATCCCGCATCGAAAACCCGAAAGGGCGGCCTAGGGAAGTTAATCAATCGCAAAAAGGCGCCATAAACCAAGCAAACAATGACGCCACATCATAAGAATGAAACGTTTATCTAAACTAGCCTAAACACCGACCAACCTTGGCCAGCCCATTCTTACGAGACCTCTATTATAAAAAATATCCCTCTAAAACACAAGCCCTTGTTGTGAATCCTTTTCTTTCTTTTCTCTTGACCATTTCATCATAAAGCATTCAAGTAATAAGGAGAATGTGGAAATATAGTGATCAATAGGAAGGTTGAAATTCCTAAGGAAAGGAAGGGGGGCATTGATATGGCAAGCTACCCCGTGAACAACGGATTGCTCTTCAAGCAAAAGCAAGAAAAAATCCACGACGACAAATTATGTACGACCCAAGCTTGTTAATCGAAGAAACATGATGACAAAAAGGAACAACACCAAGAATGCGTCCGTAGCCAAAGCATATCGCTTAAAACTTTCGAAATATTAACTAAAATAGATCATAGGATGCATATCATGAAGCATTACATGCATTAAAACATAAATGAAGGGAATCCTATCTTCAAACTTATCAAAAAACATGAAAATTAACTCAAAAAAATCGAAAATCCCTCCAAGCAGCCTCGAGACGGCCGTCCCAAAGTCCGGGACGGCCGTCCCAAGTCCCCAAATTCAATTGGGACGCGCGTCCCGGTGGGACGGCCGTCCCACTTCCCCGCCGATGGCCCCCGTGTTTTTTTTCGATCGAGACGGCCGTCCCAACCCGCACGGCCGTCCCAATGGTCCCGGCGCGCTCTATAAGTGCCGTGCGCGGATTTGAGCTTCGCACCCCATTCCAAGCCTTCTATCTTGCTTCTTCTCCCTTTCTACACATTTCTAGCATTCTTAAGCAAGTATGGAGCACCTGAGAATCTTCATCCAGGAGAAAACGCTCTAGAAACCCCGCTAGAGGAACTACTACAGCCGCACTCAACTAGCAGTAATCGCACCAACTACGTCTAGTAAATATCCAAGAATTCTCCCGGTACCCCACACCGCAATTGGACTTCGAAATCCTAGCTACATTTGGCCGGGATCAAGATGTCGAAGATACATCCACAACATAGGATGGGACTTTCGCTCCGCGAGCTACCTACTCGGATCCATCGCACCGCCACGATGGAATTTCTTGCTTCGTCAACATGGTGGAAATGCCATCTTCAATTCCTCGGGGTGCCACCAACTCAAGCCGTCTCCTACCGGATGGATGGAGCCTACCGGACCACCGCTCCGGATGACTTTAATGTCATTATGGGCTTCTCGCCAACGAGCAGTATACAAGAACTCCGCAGTACCGGCCCGCATATTTGGAGAAGCCCGCCGCTCTCACCACCGCTACCATGTGGAAGGAGATCACCGGGGCCGCCATTCCGCCATCAAATCCGAAGGGTGCAGCTTTTTCTCCCCCACTCCGCGTATGTCATAAATTGTTGGCCGGACCATACACAACTGAAGGAGAGCCAAGGAAAGGTAACTCGGCCGACCTTTTCATTGTTTACCGTATGCACCAGGGGCATAGGTGCAACCCAGTGGTATGCCTTTCTCAAAGCCGTCAAGGATTGCGGCACTCGCGGTCCAAGCAGAGCGATCATAATAGCTCCCTTTCTCACCCCTCTAGCCGAGTATTGGGGATGTAGCGACGGAGAAGACATCCCAGCCTAGTCTTCGACCGGAGCCGATCAATGGCGGAGTGCCGGCCCATATGAACATCCTCGCAGGCAAGGTACAGTGGTTTATCTTAAACCCAATCCTCTCTATCTCGATGGACATGCGGGATTTCGACACACCACAGATATCCCCACCACTTCGTAATCCCGACAGCTAGCCTTACGACCCCGACTACGCCGCTTATACAGCGCCCTGGATGATGAGCATGCCTACATGGAAGGGCAATTCCAGCTCATGCGACAGCAGCTTGGTCACCGACCATGAGGCAAGACAGATCGGACCGCCAAATAGAGAATCTGGTCCGCACCTGTGCGAGGTTCCAACGCCGCTTGCTCCGCCGCTTCCCTTCGCCAGCACCATCCGCTCACTCTGAGCTCCCGAGGCGTACGATTAGGAGGTTTTATGATGCTTTCTAGAAGTTCAAAAATGTTTGAATGTATTATCCAAAAAATATATATATAAAAGTTGTTATTTCCATTTGCATCTTGAAAAGCCTACGTGTAAAATAAAAAGGCACACGTAATATAGCAAAAAGCCGATTTCAAATAACTCGCGTTGATCGCGAAAGAAAAAGGCGAAATCAAAACTATCTCAACAGAATAAAGAAGCTTCGAAAAAATAGCACCAATAAAAGAAGGAAGCCATCAAAACGAAAAATGGCCAACTGAAAAGCTTGATCATCCCCAAGCGGATCCTTGCTTACTCCGGAGGCAAGACAAAAAGATTACTTCGCGACTCAGCCTTCATCACCACATGAATCACCAAGCACACTCACGCAAGAGTCTCCATTTCATTCCCCAAAGAAGAATAAGGACTACACAAGAGTCCATCGAAAGAAAGCACAGTAATCAAATCACCCAAATCACTCGGGGGCAACAAAAAGAAAGAAGAGAAAAGCCTTTCATCCTCTAACAAAGGCCACCGCATGAAAAAGCCAAAAGAAAATCCCTAGGAAGAACACATCAAGAAAAATCTACAAAAGCGTAAAAGGAGAAATTTCCATCCCCAGGAAGCCAATAAAATTCCCCAGGGATCATTACAAAGAGAAGAGAAAATATATATCTTTCCATCTAACGTGCATAAAAGGCGCACATACAAACCCATTCTCCAACAGAAATAAAAGCATAGACAAAAGCCAGCTTCAAGCAATAAGGAGTCAAAAACTCCATTTTCCCTCTAAGGGGGCAATTCAAAAGAGATCTCAACCGTAGCAATCAAATTCTCAAAAGAAAAATTTCACCTAGTGAGCTTACAACAGTAACTACCGTTTGCTCAAAATAAGCAAAGAGCTAATATCCCAAAGAAATGGGAAATCAACCTATGCGAGAGGTAATGCAAGCCCAAAAGCATAAAAGTCTTCACCATCGCCGAAGCAATTGCCTAATCAAGAGGCACAATCAAAGTCCCCAATAAATTCCCGCCCAAAAGGCAACCAACGAAGAATCCTCGTAAAACCGGATAACTAAAATAGAAAAGTCAAAAGGAAAGAAAATCAATCATTCCTCATGGAATAGGCGCATGATCGAGACAATAAGTCGCCGTAAACCGGTGGGGGTACGTACTCACCTAAGCCTTGCAAAACTGGGCTTACCAAAAACTTCATACCAGGTGGGGGTACGTACTCACCTAAGCCTCGCAAAACGGGGCTTACCAAAAACTTCATACCGGTGAGGGTACGTACTCACCTAAGCCTTGCGAAACTGGGCTTACCAAAAACTTCATACCGGTGGGGGTATGTACTCACCTAAGCCTTGCAAAACTGGGCTTACCAAAAACTTCATACCGGTGAGGGTACGTACTCACCTAAGCCTTGCGGAACGGGCTTACCAAAAACTTCATACCGGTGGGGGTATGTACTCACCTAAGCCTTGCAAAACTGGGCTTACCAAAAACTTCATACCGGTGAGGGTACGTACTCACCTAAGCCTTGCAAAACGGGGCTTACCAAAAACTTCATACCGGTGAGGGTACGTACTCACCTAAGCCTTGCGTAACTGGGCTTACCAAAAACTTCATACCGGGTGAGGGTACGTACTCACCTAAGCCTTGCAAAACTGGGCTTACCAAAAACTTCATACCGGTGAGGGTACGTACTCACCTAAGCCTTGCGTAACTAGGCTTACCAAAAACTTCATACCGGTGAGGGTATGTACTCACCTAAGCCTTGCGTAACGGGGCTTACCAAAAACTGCATACCGGTGAGGGTACGTACTCACCTAAGCCTTACAAAACTGGGCTTACCAAAAACTTCATACCGGTGAGGGTATGTACTCACCTAAGCCTTGCGTAATCTGGGCTTACCAAAAACTGCATACCGGTGAGGGTACGTACTCACCTAAGCCTTACAAAACTAGGCTTACCAAAAACTTCATACCGGTGAGGGTATGTACTCACCTAAGCCTTGCAGAACCAGGCTTACCAAAAACTGCATACCGGTGAGGGTACGTACTCACCTAAGCCTTACAAAATGGGGCTTACCAAAAACTTCATACCGGGTGGGGGTACGTACTCACCTAAGCCTTGCGTAACCGGGCTTACCAAAAACTTCATACCGGTGGGGGTACGTACTCACCTAAGCCTTGTAGAACGAGGCTTATCAAAAACCTTGCAGTAACCGGGTTCATACCGGATGGGGGTAAGTACTCATCGAGTTAGTCAAAATGCAGACTCCTACCAGGTGAGGGTAAGTACTCACCGAACATTATATAGTGAAACTCAAAAACTAGATGGGGGTTCGTACTCATCAAACACCAGATGGGGGTATATACTCATCAAGCCTTACAAAAAGGAGCTCACCCGACGAGGGTTCATTCTCATCAAACCAGATAGGGGTTGGTACCTATCAAAACTATTCATCATCCGGAGGATCAGCAACGTCAGCAAAGCAAAGATCCGAAGGATAACCGGCAAAAGGGTTAACTCCTTCTTCCTACCAGCCTAATTTTATCTGCATATTAGGCCAATAAATTAGCTAGGCAGAGAAGGGGGGCAACTGTAGACCCCTAATTTTGCCCTGGCCTCTCAAATAAAGATAAAAGAGATCACCCGTAACAAGATAAAGCTCGTCTAGCATTACAAATAAGAGCCAAGGAGACTTCCTACATGAAGATAAAGCTTCAACGGACGCATATCGGCATCAACTCGACGTCCAAAACAGCAAGGAAAGCTTCCCGAGTCCCGAAACGCGCGAACCGGCCGTAACAGCCGAGACGGCCGTCCCGAAGGTGGGACGGCCGTCCCAACTTGCTCCAGCCAGCTTGGGACGCGCGTCCCGAAGCTGGGACGGCCGTCCCAAGCCCCGTAAAAGTGGGACGGCCGTCCCGGTCCCCGTGGGGTCCCAGCCTGTGTAATTTTGCCATTTGGGACGGCCGTCCCAGCCCGGACGGCCGTCCCAAGTCCGCACGGTGGTCCCGAAGTGCGCCAGCCTTCGAAAACTATAAATAGGAGGCTCATTTGTCACTTTTTCACACCCTGCACATCCCGCAGAGCTCTGAAACACTTTCTAAAACTCGGAGCACTTGTCTATTTCTCTCCCTCTCTTGAATGATCTTTCCGATTGCCTTAAATAGGTAACAATCTAGTTAAGGAATTATATTCCAGCATTCGATTCTTCTTTAAATTTTTAGTAGAGTCGATCCCAGTATTGGTGAGGAGAGTCTCGTGTAGAGAGAGGGGTTGCCAAAACGCATCCTCACGGCTCGAGATTCTCAATATCAAGCTTGCTACTCGAGGTTCTTTTCAATTCTCTTCTCTTTTATTGCTTTATTTATTGTTTTATTTAGCTTTATTTATGCCATGTAGAATAAAATCATGTAGATAGCTATTTTGTCTCTTTTATTGCTTTATTTAGCTTTATTAATCATTTTATGCATGCAATATAGAATAAAATCATGTAGATAGCCATTTAATATTATGTAATAAAATAGGGTAATCGCGTAATTTCTCGTAGTCTTTACTTAAATGAATTAATCTGTCATAGGGAACCCGAAAGGGGCGTTGTGGGGTGCTAACACCTTCCCCACACGTAACTAACTCCCTTACCTAACTCTGGTTATAATGGCCAAGACTGGTTTTTTATTAAAAACAACGCCTTTTCCTCCTTTTCCAATGTTTATGGTCAAAATATTGGTGGCGACTCCATAAGAACCCCTTTCGAAAACCTTGCTTTTTCAATGTTGAAGCAATGAACACCTTTTAAAACAAATACGCGAGTCTAAACCATCTTTTCGCGACCGCTCGCATAAACGTTCGAGACGTCCCCCCGGACGTCGAAAGGGACGGCGGCGACAATGGGTACCTACCCCCACCTGGTCCGAATCTCGTTCTGCAAGATTCTGATGGGTACCTACCCCCACCTGGTCCGAACCCCGTTCTGCAAGGCTCTGATGGGTACCTACCCCCACCTGGTCCGAACCCCGTTCTGCAAGGCTCTGATGGGTACCTACCCCCACCTGGTCCGAATCCCGTTCTGCAAGATTCTGATGGGTACTTACCCCCACCTCGGTCCGAACCCCGTTCTGCAAGGCTCGATGGGTACCTACCCCCACCCGGTCCGAACCCCGTTCCGCAAGGCTCCGGTGGGTACCTACCCCCACCTGGTCCGAATCCCGTTCCGCAAGATTCTCGATGGGTACTTACCCCCACCCGGTCCGAACCCCGTTCTCGCAAGGCTCTGATGGGTACCTACCCCCACCTGGTCCGAATCCCGTTCTGCAAGATTCTCGATGGGTACCTACCCCCATCCGGTCCGAACCCCGTTCTCGCAAGGCTCGGTGGGTACCTACCCCCACCCGGTCCGAATCCCGTTCGCAAGATTCCGATGGGTACCTACCCCCACCCGGTCCGAATCCCGTTCGTAAGATTCCGATGGGTACCTACCCCCACCTGGTCCGAACCCCGTTCTGCAAGGCTCGATGGGTACCTACCCCCACCCGGTCCGAATCTCGTTCCGCAAGATTCTCGATGGGTACCTACCCCCACCTCGGTCCGAATCTCGTTCGCAAGATTCCGATGGGTACCTACCCCCACCTGGTCCGAATCTCGTTCCGCAAGATTCTCGATGGGTACCTACCCCCACCCGGTCCGAATCCCGTTCGCAAGATTCCGATGGGTACTTACCCCCACCCGGTCTGAACCCCGTTCTGCAAGGCTCTGGTGGGTACCTACCCCCACCTGGTCCGAACCCCGTTCTGCAAGGCTCTGATGGGTACCTACCCCCACCTGGTCCGAATCCCGTTCTGCAAGATTCTGATGGGTACCTACCCCCACCCGGTCCGAACCCCGTTCTGCAAGGCTCTGGTGGGTACCTACCCCCACCTGGTCCGAATCCCGTTCTGCAAGATTCTGATGGGTACCTACCCCCACCTGGTCCGAACCCCGTTCTGCAAGGCTCTGATGGGTACCTACCCCCACCTGGTCCGAACCTCGTTCTGCAAGGCTCTGATGGGTACCTACCCCCACCTGGTCCGAATCTCGTTCTGCAAGATTCTGATGGGTACCTACCCCCACCTGGTCTGAACCCCGTTCTGCAAGGCTCTGGTGGGTACCTACCCCCACCTGGTCCGAATCCCGTTCTGCAAGATTCTGATGGGTACCTACCCCCACCTGGTCCGAATCCCGTTCTGCAAGATTCTGATGGGTACCTACCCCCACCTGGTCCGAACCCCGTTCTGCAAGGCTCTGATGGGTACCTACCCCCACCTGGTCCGAATCCCGTTCTGCAAGATTCTGATGGGTACCTACCCCCACCTGGTCCGAATCCTGTTCTGCAAGATTCTGATGGGTACCTACCCCCATCCGGTCCGAACCCCGTTCTGCAAGGTTCTGATGATGCACTTTTTGGTAGTTAATCCTGTGATTATCTGTTTTTGGAGATGTGTTGGCGGCTCATTGTTTTTGTTCATGCGCCTATTCTGTAGGGAATATCTGGTTTTACTGGGGATTTTTGTTGTTTTTGGCTTCTTAGCCATCCGGCTTTGCCGGGGATTTTTGTTGATTGCCTCTTTTCAGGCGGGAATCCTTTGGAGATTTTTGAATTCTCTTCTTGATTGTGCCTCTTGATTAGGCTAAGATCCACTTGTGCCTCTTGATTAGGCGGGAATCTACCGGGGATTCGTTGATTTTTTGATTGTGCCTCTTGATTAGGCGGGTGCTTCAATAGTGACGAAGGCTTTCCTCTCGAATAGGCCGATGTTCTATTTGAGGATATTTGTTCTTGATAATACCTCTCGAGTAGGCGAATGCTTCTTTGAAGCTTTGTGCTTGTATTGCCTTTTGTATATGTTGATTTCCCGCTTCTCGGGGATATCGGCTCTTTGCTTGTTTCTGAGTGAGCCTAGTCATTCTTGGGAGTGAAGGTGTTGCCTTTCACTGGGGATATTCATATTAGGTGCTTAACTCCCTGTGGATTTGTAATTTGCTTTTGCGGATAGGCTTACTGGGGAGAAATTTTTCTTTTTGGTGATCCACTGGGGGGGATTTTATTGGCTTCCTGTGGATGGAAATTTCTTTCGGCTTTTTCATGCAGTGGCCTTTGTTAGAGGGTGAAAGGCTCTTCTCTTCTTTCTTTTTGTTGCCCCCCAGTGATATGGGGATTTTGATTCTGTTTTTTCTTTGATGGACTCTTATGTAGTCCTTGTTCCCCATTGGGGGATGCAACGGAGACTCTTGCATGAGTGTGCTTGATGACTCATGTAGTGATGAAGCTGAGTCGCGAGGTAATCTTTTTGTCTTGCCTCTGGAGTAGGCAAGGATCCGCTTGGGGATGATCAAGCCTTTCCGTTGGCCATATTTTTTTCCGTTTTTGACGTATCTTCTTTTATTAGTGTAGAAGGTTGATGGTTGGAGCTAATTTTGCTGGAGTGGGTGTAGACCCCTAATTTTGCCCGGCCTCTCAAATAAAAGCTAGGGAAACTTCATACAGTTCACCCGGCTTCATATCAAAGAAAAACCAAGAAAGACCTCCCACAACAAAGACGGAGTTCACCCATTCACACAATAAAGACCAAAGAGACTTCCTACACAAAGACAAAACTCGCCCGGCATCTTAATGAAGGCCAAGAAGACTTCCTATATGAAGATAAAGCTTCAACGGACACACATCGGCATCAATCTACGTCCGAAAAGGAAAGGAAAGCTTCCCGGGTCCCAAAACACGAAAACCGGACAAAACAGCCGAGACCACGGTCCTGAAGTGGGACGGCCGTCCCAACCGCTATTTTACAGCTTGGGACGCGCGTCCCGTATGTGGGACGGCCGTCCCAAACCCATTTTAAGTGGGACGGCCGTCCCGGCTTCCCCGGGGGTCCCGTTCGTGTAAATTTGCCATTTGGGACGGCCATCCCAGTCCGCACGGCCGTCCCAACCCGGACGGCCGTCCCAAAGTGCGCCGACTGCGAAAAACTATAAATAGGAGCCTCATTTGCTCATTTTGACACCACGTACACTCCGCAGAGCTCTGAAACACTTTAGAGCACTTGTCTACTTCTCTCTCTCTCGAATGATCTTTCCGATTGCCTTAAATAGGTAACAATCTGTTAAGGAATTATATTCCGGCATTTGATTCTTCTTTAAATTTTTAGTAGAGTCGATCTTGTATTGGTGAGGAGAGACTGTGTAGAGAGAGGGGTTGCCAAAACGCATCCTCACAGCTTCGAGGTTCTCAATATAAAGCTTGCTACGAGGTTCTTTTCAATTCCCTTCTCTTTTATTGTTTTATTTATTATTTTATTGTTTTATTTAGCTTTATTATGTCATGTAGAATAGGATCATGTAGATAGCTATTTTAATATCTCTTTTATTGCTTTATTTAGCTTTATTCATCATTTTATACACGCAACATAGAATAAAATCATGTAGATAGCCATTTAATATTATGTAATAAAATAGGGTAATCGCGTAATTTCTCGTAGTCTTTATTTAAATGAATTAATCTGTCATAGGGAACCCGAAAGGGGCGTTGTGGGGTGCTAACACCTTCCCCACACGTAACTAACTCCCTTACCCAACTCTGGTTATAATGGCCAAGTGCGGTTTTTCTTAAAATCAACATTTTTTCCTTTTCCAATGTTTATGGTCAAAACATTGGTGGCGACTCCATAAGAACCCCTTTTCGAAAACCTTTTAAAACAAAAACGCGAGTCTAAACCATCTTTTCGCGACCGCTCGCATAAACGTTTCTAAGACGTCCCTCCGGACGTCTGAAAGGGACGGCGGCGACGATGGCGACTCCACCGGGGAAGCTAGAGAGTTGATCCCATTTAGTGACAGATAAATTCAAACTAAGTAATGATTTGAAATTACGCCTTTACCCTCCGTATGTTTTTACCGTATGGCTTTAATAATCGCTGTATGATTATTTCTGCAAATTGTTTGAAATATAAACCGCACACAAAAACCCTTGCACACAACAAGTCCCTCTATACCCGGGGCAAGAGTGAATATCTATAGGGAGTGGGTGGTAGATACGATCGGTTAGTTGGCACACGGGCTACCGCCGTTGTCGGAAAACCACCAACTCAAGGTGATAACTTTCTTCTTTTGGTCTAAGGGTGTCGCCACGGAGTTCCGTGCATGACCCGAGGATCGAGAGATTGAGAGGTCCCTATAATGGGGGCACCTTGGGGACCTTTGGCCTGGTGAGAACAGTTAGAACCACCTAAACCAAGCACGTTTCTGCAGGAAAACCCTATCTCGTAATAGCGTGGCTCGCTCGTGGATGTATGAATTGTGTGTGCATACGTTTGCTGCATTTGTATTGATGCATTAGCATAGGATAATCATACAACAAAAAAAATGAAAAAACCTAAAAATAATAAAAATATATAATCAAATTAAAGTCATAAAAATACCTTATAAAAAAATTTTTCTTGACAAAGTCGTATCATTCATACCATATCATTCAATAAGTGGTAAAACCAAGAGAGAGAACCAATGCATTAAGAAAGGTATGCATAAACATCATCATAATAAAATCTCTCATACATAAACACATTCATCCTAGGACATATCTATTCCACACTAATCATTTAAAATAAAAGTTATAATAAGAATCATTAAAATCATTTAGAAGGTGGTCGGTCTTCCGCCCGTCCTCACTCGTGCTCAAAAAGCCAAGAAGATGGAACAAGCTAGAAGAACAAAACCGAAAGCTCACCGCGGAGCTTAATACGCCGAAAGAGCAAATGGCTCAAATGTTAGATATGATGCATCAACAAAATATTCATCAGAGGGTCCTCGTAATGGACAAGCCTCTCACCAGGAAGAAGAAGAGGAACCTCGGAGTGAGCATGATCCATCTAGCACAAGAGCAAGACATATTCATGCTCCCGAAATATCAAAACAACAAATCATTGCTCTTGAAGAGAGGCTCGAGAGCTATGGAAGGACATAACTTTGATATAAGAGAGGCTACTGATATGTGCCTCGTTAAAGACATCCAATTCCCTAACAAGTTCAAAACTCCGACTTCCCGAAATACATAGGGTTAACTTGTCCCAAAAACCATCTTACAATGTACTCGCCGTAAGATGGCTGCATATGCCGATAATGAGAAACTCCCGATCCATTGCTTTCAGGAGAGTTTAGTCGAATCGGCCTTAAACCGGTATATGCAACTAGAAGGGGGCCAAATCCAAACCCGGAGACACCGGCAGATGCCTTTCTTCGTCGATATAAATACAATATAGATCTCGACCCTCGAAAGAGCAGATCTACAACTATTAAGCAAGAAAGATGATGAATCCTTCAAAGCATATGCCCAAAGATGGAGGGAATTGGCAAGACAAGTGGAACCTCCTTTATCCGACAAAGAGACTACATCCCTGTTCATCAATTCTTTGACGGGTCCTTATTATGACAAAATGATAGGGAACACATCAACACTCTTCGCAGATGTAGTCATTATAGGAGAAAGAGTAGAGCAAGGTCTCGAAGAGCGGAAGGATTGCACAGCAGAACTCCTCCAACTCCTCTACTCCATTCATTAAAAAGAGCCTCGGGAAAAAGAAAGAAGGAACCGTAAATGCAATCAACTTAGCCATTCCTTCTTCCTCCTCTCAAGAAACTAAGTCACGTAGACCGTAAAGGAAGTTCACCCCAATACCCACTTCTTATGCAAGCTTGCCGTTAAAATTACTAGACGCCAAGCTCCTCGTACGCATCCCTCCCAAGAAGATGGAGCCACCATATCCAGAATGGTATAAGCTTAATGAAAAATGCAACTATCATTCGGACGCTCCAGGACATTCTACAAATAACTGCATAACCTTAAAGCATAAGGTCCAAGATTTAATAGATGCGGGATGGATCACCTTTGACGCATCTACTCCAAAGGTGGACGACCAGCCCTTATCAAAGCCTGAGTAAAAGACGGGATAAGGGAGACCAGCAGATTAGGGCTCATCATTTTTACTTTTTTTTTGCAATAAAAATAAAGAAATAATAAAAGCTTCCGATGTATTTCTCGTGATCCTTGTCCATGATCATGAGATTTTTGGTTAAATTGGGCTTTGTAAATATTTTCTTCTATCAATACAATGAGGCATTTTTTTTAATATACATATTCTCTTTCATTCTTTTCTCTCTCATACATTTAATAAAAGAATCTAAAACAAAGCATAACCCATACAAGTCATGTCTCGTGATTGAAAACTCCTTGGAAGATCCGAAAGTCGAAGACGAATGGATTGAGTCGACACAGTGAGGAGGGGACCATTTCCCGGATATGCAAAGACTCGTTAGAAAAAGAAGCTCAATCAATACAGCCCCATCGAGAGAAAATCGAGGCTATCAATTTGGGATCGAAGACGATAAGAAAGAAGTAAACATCGGTACCCAAATTAATAATGACGTCAGGGAAAGGTTAATACAATTACTAAGAGAATATATGGATGTGTTTGCTTGGTCCTACCATGATATGCCTGGGATTGACAAGAGCATAGTAGAGCATCGGTTACCAATAAAAGAGGGAATTCGACCCGTCAAGCAAAAACTCGAAGAGTAAAACCAGAATGGTCCTTAAAAATTAAAGAAGAAGTAGAAAAACAATTGGATGCCAATTTTCTAATTGTATCAAAATACCCCGAATGGTTGGCCAACATTGTGCCAGTCATAAAGAAAAATGGAAAAATCGGAGTATGCGTAGATTACAGTGGATTTAAACCGTGCAAGTCCGAAAGATGATTTTCCCTTACCACATATCGATATGCTGGTAGATCATACTGCTACAAATACTCTCTATTCTTTCATGGATGGATATGCGTGGTATAACCAGATTAAATTGGCTCGTCGAAGATAGAGAAAAAACTTCCTTCATTACACCATGGGGTACATTCTCGCTATAGAGTAATGCCTTTTGGACTCAAGAACGCAGGGGCTACTTACCAAAGGGCTATGGTCACACTATTTCATGATATGATTCACAAAGAAATCGAAGTATATGTGGATGATATGATCACCAAGTCCAAAAATGAAATAGATCACCTCCAATATTTAAAGAAGTTATTCAATCGACTTCGAAAATACCGCATTAAGCTCAACCCTGCTAAATGCACATTCGGAGTACGATCAGAAAACTCCTTGGGTTTATTGTTAGTAAAAGAGGAATTGAGGTGGACCCCGATAAAACAAAGGCAATCATAGAAATGCCCCCACCAAGGACGAAAAAGAAATCAGAGGATTCTTGGGTCGAATAAACTACATCGCACGGTTCATCGCGCAATTAACTGGACAAGTGCATGCCTATCTTCAAGCTATTGCGTAAAAACCAACCGAAAGTTTGGAACGACGAATGTCAACAAGCTTTCGAAAAAATCAAAATGTGCCTAACCAATCCCCCGATACCGGTACCACCTCGTGGAAGGAAAGCCCCCGATTCTTTACCTTTCAGCATCTCGACGAATCCATGGGATGTGTGCTCGGTCAACAAGATGATACGGGTAAAAAGAACAAGCCATATATTACCTCAAGAAAAATTTCTAAACTATGAGACTCGTTATACACCACTCGAAAAACATGTTGTGCATTGGTGTGGGCAACTCAACGTCTTCGACAATATATGGCCGGACATACAACTTGGTTGATTTCCAAAATGGACCCAATCAAATATCTGTTTGAAAACCCGTTTTGACCTGAAGGATAGCCGGATGGCAGGTACTCTTATCGAATTTGATATCGTTCATGTCACTCAAAAAGCTATCAAAGGAAGCCCTTTAGCAGATTATCTAGCACATGGACCAATAGACGAATATCAATCCCTACAAGATGATTTTCCGGATGAGCACATAATGCACATCCAACATGAAGAACTAGAGAATAATGAGTGGATCATGTTCTTCGATGGAGCTTCAAATTTACTAGGACACGGGATCGGAGCTATTTTAATATCTCCCGAAAAGAAGTATATACCAAGAATGACCATGATTAAACTTTGATTGCACAAACAATATGGCAGTAATACGAAGCTTGTGCTCTAGGTATTCAAACAGACTTTGGATCATGGGGTAACTAGACTCAAAGTATTCTAGTGACTCTTCCCTTGTTATTTACCAACTCAAGGGTGAATGGGAAACTAAAAATTCCAAGTTAATCCCTTATCTCGGAACACATTCGTAACATGACTTCAAAAATGGAAAACATCGGCTTCGAGTATGTCCCTCTGGAAGACAACCAAATTGCAGATGCATTGGCAACATTATCATCCATGTTCACATTAGAACAAGAACATGAGATGCCCATCATCCAAGTCAAAAGGTACAATAAACAAGCCTTTTGTATGATGATAGACAAGTGAAAAAGATGAAACCCCTTGGTATCATGACATAAGGCGATACTTAACAAAGGGTGAATACCCCGAGGGAATCAAGTGACAATGATAAAAGGATTATTCTGAAAAGGGCCGTAGGGTTTATGTTGATAGGAGAAACCCTTTATAAAAAGAATTTTGACTCCACTTTGCTAAGATGCGTCAATCTCAAAGAATCTCGTAAACTCGATTAGGGAAATACATGAAGGAGCCTTCAGGACGCACGCCCCAGGGCATATCATGGCTAGGAAAATCCTCGGGCAGGATATTTTTGGTCCACAATGGAAAAGGACTCGTCATCGGTATGCCAGAAAATGTCACAAATGTCAAGTACATGCGGACAACGTGCATGTTCCACCGGTACCTCTCAATGTTATGGCTATCCCATGGCCATTTGCCATGTGGGGCATGGATGTTATTGGTCCCATTGAACCTAAGGCATCCAATGGTCATCGATTTATTCTGGTGGCTATTGACTACTTCACTAAATGGATAGAAGTCGCATCCTACGCGCATGTGACTAAAAAGGTAGTGGTCACCTTCGTTCAAAAGAATATCATATGTCGATATGGTACCCCGCATCGTCTCATTACCGATAACGGGTCCAATTTGAATAATAAGATGATGGAAGAATTATGTCAAGATTTCAAAATTCAACACCATAATTCTTCTCCTTATCGGCCCAAAATGAATGGCGCGATCGAAGCGACCAATAAAAATATCAAGAAGATTGTTCAAAAGATGGTTAAAACCTATAGAGATTGGCATGAAATGTTACCTTTTGCTCTTCATGGTTATCGAACATCCGTACGGACTTCAACAGGGGCTACTCCATTTTCCCTGGTATATGGTGTGGAGGCCGTGTTACCAATAGAAGTCGAAATACCTTCCTTGCGAATCATAATGGAAGCAAAACTAACGAAGCCGAATGGATTCAAAGTCGATACGATCAATTAAACCTTATCGATGAAAAGCGGCTGAATGCTATATGTCATGGACAAGCCTATCAAAAGAAGATCAAGAAGGCTTATGATAAAAAAGTCCACCCTCATACTTATCAAGAAGGGGATCTAGTTATAAAGAAATTGCTTCCAACCCGTAAGGATAAAATTGGAAAATGGGCAAAGCAAATTACGAAGGACCCTTTGTGGTCAAAAGAGCTTTCTCAGGAGGGGCACTTATCCTCACCAATATGGATGGAGAGGAATTTTGACACCCAATCAATTTAGACGCGGTGAAGAAGTATTATGCTTGAAGACATTGCTCAAGACCCGTCAGAATGAAAATCCACAAAGGACGTTCCTGGGCAAAAGATAGGGTCCATATTCCTCGCTAGGATACGTCCTAGGCAAAAAGTAGAGGTAAAAAAAAAAAAAAAAAATCTAACTAAGAGCAATGGTTACTTTAGTCGAAAACCGAAAAGGCGGCTAAAGTAACATTCTTCCGTAAGCAAGTACTCGCATAGTCTTCACTCGAGCTCAGGCATCTCAACCGAAGTAATTAGGAGAACCAGGGGCAGATATCATGGACATGACTCGTATAAGCCTAAACAAGACAGACCAACCTTGACTACCCATTCTTCTAAATACCTTTTGTAATCCTTCTATAAAAGAAATAAAATTTTGCTCATTTATCAATAAAATTCCCTTTCATTTCCTTTCTCTTGACCAAATATTATGGAAATGCCTCTTTATTGATATGCGCAAAGACTTTTAATCAAAGATCAAACATGCATCTAAAAAAGGGAAGCGTATAAAAATAATAAGAGAATAAACGCCTGCTAGAATATTCTTAGGTAAAAACTAGGGTAGCCTCGCTAGATCGCAAACCCCAAAAAAGACTGGTCTAGGCAAAAAATAAGGCAAAAGCCCCCTAAGATATCCTAGGCAAAAATTGAGGCAGCCCGCTAGATCGAAAACCCGTAAAGGGCGGTCTAGGCAAAAGATAGGGCTAAAACCAAAAGATGAGTAAAAGATGAGCCCATCATTAAGGTCATAAAAAGAGGAGCCCATAGGCATATTCATAAGAAGCCAACGGAGAAGGCCAGTTACTTTCTAAATGCATTAAAAATAAATAAACAATAGATTGCATTTAGGACATTCACACACAAAATAGTTGCATAATATGACTTTGTCAAAATCAAGAAAAATAATTTTCTTCAAACAAAAATATTAAACATGCATATAAGGAGGTTAGTCTCCGCACTTGTGATTGAAAATAGGAAGCGCCATAATCCAGTCTCCATATGAAAATCAAAATCGCGAAAAACGAAATCAAAATCATTTCAAGCAACATAAGGAACTTCAAAGAAACTAGTTCCAACCATCAACCTTCTACAATAATAAAAGAAGGTACATCGAAAGAAGAAAGGCTAACTGAAAGGCTTGACCATACCCAAGCAACGGATCCTTGCCTACTCCAGAGGCAAGACAAAAAGATTACCTCGCGACTAAGCTTCATCACCACATGAGTCATCAAGCACACTCACGCAAGAGTCTCCATTTCATTCCCCAAAGAAGAATAAGGACTACACAAGAGTCCATCGAAAGAAAGCACAGTAATCAAAACATCCCAATCACTAGGGGGCAACAAAAAGAAAGAAAAGAAAAGCCTTTCATCCTCCAACAAAGGCCACTCGCATGAAAAAGCCGAAAGAAAATCCCCAAGAAGAGCACATCAAGAAAAATCTACAAAAGCAGAAAAGGAGAAATTTCCATCCCCAGGAAGCCAATAAAATTCCCCAGGGATCATTACAAAGAGAAGAGAAAATATATATCTTTCCATCTAACGTGCATAAAAGGCGCACATACAAACCCATTCCCCAGCAGAAATAAAAGCATAGACAAAAGCCAGTTCAAGCAATAAGGAGTCAAAAACTCCATTTTCCCTCTAAGGGGCAATTCAAAAGAGATCTCAGTCGAGCAATCAAATTCTCAAAAGAAAAAATTTCACCTGGTGAGCTTACAACGAACTACTCGTTTGCTCAAAATAAGCAAAGAGCTAATATCCCGAAGAAATGGGAAATTAACCTATGCGAGAGGTAATGCAAGCCCAAAAGCATAAAAGTCTTCACCATCGCTGAAGCAATTGCCTAATCAAGAGGCACAATCAAAGTCCCCAATAAATTCCTCAACGAAGAATCCCTGGTAAAACAGGATGACTAAAATAGAAAAGTCAAAAAGAAAGAAAATCAATCATTCCTCACGGAATAGGTGCATGATCAGAGACAATAAGTCGCCAGGAACCGGGTGAGGGTACGTACTCACCTAAGCCTTGCAAAACGGGGCTTACAAAAAACTTATACCGGGTGGGGGTACATACTCACCTAAGCCTTGCAGAACGGGGCTTACCAAAAACTTCATACCGGGTGGGGGTACGTACTCACCTAAGCCTTGCAAACCGGGGCTTACAAAAAACTTCATACCGGGTGGGGGTACGTACTCACCTAAGCCTTGCAGAACGGGGCTTACCAAAAACTTCATACCGGGTGGGGGTACGTACTCACCTAAGCCTTGCGAACGGGGCTTACCAAAAACTTCACACCGGGTGGGGGTACGTACTCACCTAAGCCTTGCGTAACGGGGCTTACCAAAAACTTCATACCAGGTGGGGGTACGTACTCACCTAAGCCTTGCGAAACGGGGCTTACCAAAAACTTCATACCGGGTGGGGGTACGTACTCACCTAAGCCTTGCAAAACGGGGCTTACACAAAAAAAACTTCATACCGGGTGGGGTACGTACTCACCTAAGCCTTGCAAAACGGGGCTTACAAAAAACTTCATACGGGTGGGGGTACGTACTCACCTAAGCCTTGCAAAACGGGGCTTACAAAAAACTTCATACCGGGTGGGGGTACATACTCACCTAAGCCTTGCAAAACGGGGCTTACAAAAAACTTCATACCGGGTGGGGGTACATACTCACCTAAGCCATGCAGAAAGGGGCTTACCAAAAAACTTCATACCTAGTGGGGGTAAGTACCCACAAAAGTCTAGTCAAATACGGACTTAAACCGAGATAGGGGTTAGTACCTATCAAGATATTTATCATCCGGAGGATCAGCAAGGAGCGATGATCCGAAGGATAGCCGGCAAAAGGGTTAACTCCTTCCCCTACCAACTAATTATGTCGGCATGTTAAAGCCAACGAATTAGTTAGGCAGGTGAAGGGGGGGCAGCTGTAGACCCCTAATTTTGCCCGGCCTCTCAAATAAAAGCTAGGGAAACTTCATACAGTTCACCCGGCTTCATATCAAAGAAAAACCAAGAAAGACCTCCCACAACAAAGACGGAGTTCACCCATTCACACAATAAAGACCAAAGAGACTTCCTACACAAAGACAAAACTCGCCCGAGCATCTTAATGAAGGCCAAGAAGACTTCCTATATGAAGATAAAGCTTCAACGGACACACATCGGCATCAATCTACGTCCGAAAAGGAAAGGAAAGCTTCCTGGGTCCCGAACACGAAACTCGGACAAAACAGGCCGAGACCACGGTCCCGAAGTGGGACGGCCGTCCCAACCGCTATTTTACAGTTGGGACGCGCGTCCGTATGTGGGACGGCCGTCCCAAACCCATTTTAAGTGGGACGGCCGTCCGGCTTCCCCGGGGTCCCGTTCGTGTAAATTTGCCATTTGGGACGGCCATCCCAGTCCGGACGGCCGTCCCAACCCGGACGGCCGTCCCAAAGTGCGCCAGCTGCGAAAAACTATAAATAGGAGCCTCATTTGCTCATTTTGACACCACGAGACACTCCAGAGAGCTCGAAACACTTTAGAGCACTTGTCAACTTCTCTCTCTCTCTCGAATGATCTTTCCGATTGCCTTAAATAGGTAACAATCGGTTAAGGAATTATATTCGGCATTTGATTCTTCTTTAAATTTTTAGTAGAGTCGATCTTGTATTGGTGAGGAGAGACTGTGTAGAGAGAGGGTTGCCAAAACGCATCCTCACAGCTTCGAGGTTCTCAATATAAAGCTTGCTACGGAGGTTCTTTTCAATTCCCTTCTCTTTTATTGTTTTATTTATTATTTTATTGTTTTATTTAGCTTTATTATGTCATGTAGAATAGGATCATGTAGATAGCTATTTTAATATCTCTTTTATTGCTTTATTTAGCTTTATTCATCATTTTATACACGCAACATAGAATAAAATCATGTAGATAGTCATTTAATATTATGTAATAAAATAGGGTAATCGCGTAATTTCTCGTAGTCTTTATTTAAATGAATTAATCTGTCATAGGGAACCCGAAAGGGGCGTTGTGGGGTGCTAACACCTTCCCCACACGTAACTAACTCCCTTACCCAACTCTGGTTATAATGGCCAAGTGCGGTTTTTCTTAAAATCAACATTTTTTCCTTTTCCAATGTTTATGGTCAAAACATTGGTGGCGACTCCATAAGAACCCCTTTTCGAAAACCTTTTAAAACAAAAACGCGAGTCTAAACCATCTTTTCGCGACCGCTCGCATAAACGTTTCTAAGACGTCCCCCTCCGGACGTCGGAAAGGGACGGCGGCGACAGATGGCGACTCCACTGGGGAAGCTAGAGAGTTGATCCCATTTAGTGACAGATAAATTCAAACTAAGTAATGATTTGAAATTACGCCTTTACCCTCCGTATGTTTTTACTGTATGGCTTTAATAACTGCTGTATGATTATTTCTGCAAATTGTTTGAAATATAAACTGCACACAAAAACCCTTGCACACAACAGTCCCTCTATACCCGGGGGCAAGAGTGAATATCTATAGGGAGTGGGTGGTAGATACGATCGGTTAGTTGGCACACGGGGCTACTGCCGTTGTCGGAAAACCACCAACTCAAGGTGATAACTTTCTTCTTTTGGTCTAAGGGTGTCGCCACGGAGTTCCGTGCATGACCCGAGGATCGAGAGATTGAGAGGTCCCTATAATGGGGGCACCTTGGGGACCTTTGGCCTGGTGAGAACAGTTAGAACCACCTAAACCAAGCACGTTTCTGCAGGAAAACCCTACCTCGTAATAGCGTGGCTCTGCTCGTGGATGTATGAATTGTGTGTGCATACGTTTGCTGCATTTGTATTGATGCATTAGCATAGGATAATCATACAACAAAAAAAAATGAAAAAACCTAAAAATAATAAAAATATATAATCAAATTAAAGTCATAAAAATACCTTATAAAAAATGGTCGTCTTAGCATAGGAAATGCATCTGTCGCCGCCGTCCCTTTCCGACGTCCGGAGGAGGACGTCTTAGAAACGTTTATGCGAGCGGTCGCGAAAAGATGGTTTAGACTCGCGTTTTTGTTTTAAAAGGTTTTCGAAAAGGGGTTCTTATGGAGTCGCCACCAATGTTTTGACCATAAACATCGGAAAAGGAAAAAATGTTGATTTTAAGAAAAACCGCACTTGGCCATTATAACCAGAGTTGGGTAAGGGAGTTAGTTACGTGTGGGGAAGGTGTTAGCACCCCACAACGCCCCTTTCGGGTTCCCTATGACAGATTAATTCATTTAAATAAAAACTACGAGAAATTACGCGATTACCCTATTTTATTACATAATATTAAATGGCTATCTACATGATTTTATTCTATGTTGCATGCATAAAATGATGAATAAAGTTAAATAAAGCAATAAAAGAGATATTAAAATAGCTATCTACATGATCCTATTCTACATGACATAATAAAGCTAAATAAAACAATAAAACAATAAATAAAACAATAAAAGAGAAGGGAATTGAAAAGAACCTCCGTAGCAAGCTTTATATTGAGAATCTCGAACCGTGAGGATGCGTTTTGGCAACCCCTCTCTCTACACAGTCTCTCCTCACCAATACAAGATCGACTCTACTAATTTTAAAGAAGAATCAAATGCCGGAATATAATTCCTTAACCGATTGTTACCTATTTAAGGCAATCGGAAAGATCATTCGAGAGAGGGAGAGAAGTAGACAAGTGCTCTAAAGTGTTTCGAGCTCTCGGAGTGTCCGTGGTGTGAAAAAGTGGCAAATGAGCCTCCTATTTATAGTTTTTCGCAGTCGGCGCACTTTGGGACGGCCGTCCGGGTTGGGACGGCCGTCCGGACCGGGATGGCCGTCCCAAATGGCAAAATTACACGAACGGGACCCCAGGAAGGCCGGGACGGCCGTCCCACTTAAAATGGGTTTGGGACGGCCGTCCCAACTTTGGGACGCGCGTCCCAACTGAATTTAAGAGGTTGGGACGGCCGTCCCAACCCCGGGACGGTGGTCTCGACCTGTTTTGTCCAGATCTTCGCGTTCCGGGACCCGGGAAGCTTTCCTTTCCTTTTTCGGACATAGATTGATGCCGATGTGTGTCCGTTGAAGCTTTATCTTCATATAGGGAGTCTTCTTGGCCTCCAATAAGATGCCGGGCGAGCTTTGTCTTTGTGTAGGAAGTCTCTTTTGGCTTTTATCGTGTGAATGAGTGAACTCCGTCTTCTGTTGTGGGAGGTCCTTCTCGATTTGGGAAGCCGGATGAACTCCATCTTCGGGTGAAGTTCCTCTAGCTCTTATTTTGAGAGGCCGGGCAAAATTAGGGGTCTACAAGTGGGTATTCAAAAACAAGCTAGATGAACATGGCATTATCACTAGAAATAAAGCTAGATTGGTAGCCAAAGGGTATAACCAACAGGAGGGTATTGATTTTGATGAAACCTTTGCACCTGTAGCTAGACTTGAAGCTGTCAGATTATTACTAGCTTATGCCTGTATAAGTGGTTTCAGATTACTACAGATGTATGTAAAGAGTGCCTTTCTTAATGGACTCATCAATGAAGAAGTGTATGTTTCTCAACCTCCTGGGTTTGAAGATCACAAGCATCCTGACCATGTCTACAAATTGAAAAAGGCTCTTTATGGTTTAAAGCAAGCACCTAGACAATGGTATGAGAGGTTAAGTAACTTCTTAATTGATCAAGGGTACAAACGAGGTGAAGTTGATAAAACCCTATTCATTAAGAAATCTGGAACTGACATTATTCTGGTGCAGGTGTATGTGGATGATATCATTTTCGGTTCCACTAATAATGCCATGTGTAAGAAGTTTGTCAAGGAAATGCAAAGTGAATTTGAAATGTCTATGATGGGAGAATTGAATTTATTCCTTGGTCTCCAGGTTAAGCAATTAAGAAATGGCATTTTTCTAAGTCAATCTAAATACTGCAATGAGTTGTTAAAGAAATTTGATATGCACAATTGCAAGGAATCCTCTACACCCATGTCTACTAACTGATGTCTAGATTTAGATGAAAAAGGGAAATCTGTTGATCAAACTAAATATAGAGGTTTGATTGGTTCTCTGCTATATCTGACTGCTAGTAGGCCTGACATTATGTTTAGTGTGTGCCTTTGTGCTAGATTTTAGGCAAATCCAAAGGAATCACATCTTACTGCTGCCAAAAGGATTCTGAAGTACCTTAAAGGAACTGTTAATGTCGGACTATGGTATCCTGAAGGTGCATCTCTTAAACTTGTTGGATTTTCTGATTCTGACTTTGCAGGATGTAGATTGGACAGAAAAAGTACCTCTAATACATGTCATTTGCTGGGAAGCAGTCTCATATCTTGGCACAGCAAAAAGCAAGCGTGTGTTGCTCTTTCAACTGCAGAAGCTGAATACATTGCAGCTGGGAGTTGTTGTGCTCAAAGCATCTACCTTAAGCAACAACTGACAGACTATGGAGTGACTCTAAACAAGGTACCTCTGGTTTGTGATAATACTAGTGCAATAAACTTAACTAAGAATCCTATTCAATACTCTAGAACTAAGCATATTGAAATTCGACATCACTTTATTAGAGAACATGTATCTAGGGGTGACTGTGAAATTTTATTCATTGAATCTGAAAAACAGTTAGCTGATTTATTCACTAAACTACTTGCTAGAGACAAACTTAATATGCTTAGGACTGAATTAGGAATTCTAGATATATCTAGTATTGAATAACTGATTCTTTATGATGATTATTTGCTTTTTAACAGAATTATAGCAAGTTCAATCGATTAATAATTGTTTGAAAAACCTGAAATTATATGTTTTAATCGATTAAAACTGCAAAATAATCTGTTGATTTCCTGATTCTTACTCTCTGTTATTGAAATGTTATCAGTTCAATCGATTAAATAAGCTTTTTATTGATTTATTTCACTAACCTTGCAGCTCTGCATATTTTCTTCTATAAATCAATCGATTAAATCTTCGATTCAATCGATTGAATTCACTTATGATACTTTGCATGATTTTCTTTTGCAAAAACAATCAATTCAATCTTCGATTCAATCTTCGATTCAATCGATTTATTTCACTTCTGAGTATCTGAAATTGAAGAATCAATTGGTTTCACGAAAAATCAATTGATTAATTTTTCTAGGGCTAGCTATGTATACCCTGTCACTAAAAACAATTACTGCAGAGTGGATTGAATGCATTTACAATGAGATAAACTTCAGCTACTCTCTTTAATATCTAAGATTTCCAATAAAAGCTGATTGACCCTGATTGGATATCTACTGTAAGGGTAATTAAAGTGTACAGTAGCAATTCTCTCTCTCTCTCTCCTCTTTTATCATCACTGCGCGAAGCGATAATGCAATAAAGACAAATCGGTGAAGTTGAAAGGATTGTGGATTCTCATTCCTTAAAGAAACTGTTGTATTTTTCCTCCTTGAATCATTTTCTCTTCTCGGTTTTTTTTTTGTTCATTCCAAAAATTCAAGCATGCTCAAACGCACAAAGTCAGGTAGGAAGAAGTCCGAGCAGAGGCGAGTCTTCTACTCGCAAGGCAAGAAACGAATATTGAAGGACGGATTGAAACTTGGTTCAATGGGAACCAAGAGAAAATGGATTTGTTTATCCATGAAATGAGCAGGAAGCAAATCAACATTCCCAAGGTCTTAAAGTTCTCCTGGTTTGATGCTCGAAGGATTCGGAGGCATTCGGAAGTTATCGCAACATCAAAAACTTCGAAGTTTCCGGAGTTGAATGGTAGGATTTACCCCGACTTAATTAAAGTCTTTTTCACTAACTTGTCCTTTGAAGGTTCCACTCTAATAACTCAAGTCAAAGGAGTAGACATTGAGATAACACCTAATGTCTGGAAGGAGGTTGCTGGAATAAAGGATGTAGGTGTGAAAGTCACCAAAGGGTGTACTTCGGATGTTGAAGAATTTAATAAAGTTCAGTATTTCCGCTCTTGCCTGAAGAATAGGCATGATTCTGTAAGTTCATTCAACACTGGGAAGTTGAAACTGGAAGAAAGGATTCTCGCTTTCATCGTTTCCTGGCAGCTCACACCCAGGGGGAGCAATCATGCAGTGCTAAATGAAGGAGATTTAGTAATGATGTCCTGCATTCACCACAGAATAAGGGTAAACTGGGTTTTTGTCCTCAAGGACCACATGATCAAAGCCAAGAGGCTAAGTGATTTCAGGTATCCTTATGCTATTCTGATTTCTAAGTTTTTAACACATTTTGGTGTTGATCTGGAAGGGGAACTTGTTGAAACTGTTCGACCAACAAATGAAATAAATAATTCTGTTCTTCACAAAATGGGGTTCATTAAAATTGATGGTGAATGGATTTCCAAAGAAGAAGCTGGAAGAGGAGAAGAAAGTGAAGAAGAAGAACAAGAGGAAAGAGTCAACACTGATGTTCCAGGAACTTCAACAGTAAGACCATCTGATCCCATGGAAGAGGTGTCTCCACTAGAAATGATTCCATACACTCCACAGCCTGACGGTGGCACGCCTCTGTCTCAGTTCGAGAGAACCATGCTATATCAGATGGGCGAACTGCAAACCAACCAAAGAAGGCACATGGAGATGACGGTTGCTCTGCGGGCTCGTCGGCATTATCTGGATGAAAACTTCATTGCCAGATTTCAACATATTGACAACCAACTAGAAGACATCTACAATAGGATTGTTGAACTGCAATTTAATCAAGGTCCCGGGGATGAATGAAGGCTTATGTCTATGTTTCTGTTATCTTGTTCTTTGTTTTTATTTGTTCTGTTTTATTTTGGGGTACCTCCGTGGTACTACTGGACTGTAACTAAAAACACTATTATTTGATGCAGTCAAATAGGGGGAGAAGTATTTTGCTTAAAACTATCACTACACACACACCACAAAATATATGTCTCTGGTCTGTTAATTCTTGTGCAGGTGCAGTGGTTATTTGTCTCCATCAAATAGGGGGAGATTGAAGCACTTGGTGAATTTGATGAAGACATAAATATAAATTGGTGAAGACGTAGATATAGTTTAGTGTGTGAATGTGTAGATGAATAGGCTAAGTATAGTACTTAATCTCTTGATAGGCCAATTTATTTTGTGATAAGCGCCTTAATATGATGCATCTCATTAAAATCATTTTTCTGCATGAAAAACTAACTGTTAAACGTTAAAAGAACAAACTAAGTTTTTCAATCTGTTGAAAATGATTTTCAATCTGTTAAAATCACTTAACAGAATAAGTGGTCATACATATTCGTAACTTCAATTGATTGATTCGCAAAATCAACAGGTTTAAATCACTTAAATAAATTTTTCAATATCAAGGTTTCGCATTTTCAATTTTTTGAAATATTTTTAAATCCATTGAAACAGAAAGACTATTTTTAAGTCTAAGAGTTTTCAGAAAATCAATCTGTTAAAATATTTTTTAATTTGTTAAAACAGAGAGGCTATTTTTTTAACTAAGTGTTTGCAGGATTTCAATCTGTTGAAATGATTTTCAATCGATTGAAACAGAGAGCTGTCATTTTTCATAAAGCTGTTTCAATCCATTAAAAACTCGAATCAATCGATTGAATGGAGCTTTAAATGAAATCAATCGATTGAATCGACGTTTTAATCGATTGAAATGCATTCTGATCGATCATAGTTTCATTCTGATCGATCATAACTTGGTCTAATCGATCATATTACAGTTCTAATCGATCAGAATCGATTCTAACCAGTTTTACTTTGTTTCTGATCGATCATTTATCTCTCTGATTCTGTTTTTAATTAATGAAACGTTCTGGTTCTCTTTTTTACTTTATAAATACAGATTTGATCTATCTTTTACATAACAAAACTAGAGAAAACATTCTGCAATCAATTTGTAAAGCTATCATATTGTGACTTTCTCTGCATTCAAGAACTTTGTAATATCATAAGGTGCTTTGATCAAGATAGTGGTCAATCAAAGATAGAAAGTGCTGTGTTAGAATCTGTTCTGGACAATTTTATTGATAGAGCTGCAGTCCAGGTTTTTTCTTTTCATATTCTTTTGTAAAAGTGTGGTTGTGCAGGTTGGAATTGGGATCTGCATTTACAGTAACTGGATTTGGTTACTGGGTGGTTTTCAAGAGTCTATCTTGTGGGTTTGTAAGATAGTTCTTGGGGTAGATTGGTGAGTATCTACTGGTTGTAAATTTCACTTGGTATTAGTGGAACTTGGCAGATTTGTCAAGAACTGGACGTAGCTCTGGTATAGAGTGAACCAGTATAAATTTGTGTGTTGAATTTCTTCTTTCATCTCTTTTATTTTCTGCCTATATACTTGCTGTCTTTAAAATCAATCTACCTTAGCAAGAATTGAATAAAGATAAATCATTCTTCCAAAAGAAAGTAAGTTTTGCGAAAAAGTTTTATAAAGTTCAATTCACCCCCCCCCCTCTTGAACTCAACCATTAATTCTTTCAAGCACCACCAACACTGACCGTGGCACCATGCACCAGCCAAATCTGACCGTGCCAGAGAACTCACCAGGACCAGCACCACCATAAGCACCACGATCAGCACCATGGCACCAGTACCAAGACCAGGACCAACACCACCATAAGCACCATGATCAGCACCATGGAACCAGCACCAAGACCGTGACCAGCACCACAGCACACCAAGACCAGCACCACCAACACTGACCGTGGCACCATGCACCAGCCAAATCTGACCGTGCTGGAGAACTCACCAGGACCAGCACCACCATAAGCACCACGATCATCACCATGGCACCAGCACCAAGACCAGGACCAGCACCACATAAGCACCATGATCAGCACCACGGCACTAGCACCAAGACCCGGACCAGCATCACAACGCACATAGACCAACACCACCAACTCTGACCGTGGCACCATGCACCAGCCAAATCTGACCGTGCCAGATAACTCACCAGGACCAGCACCACCATAAGCACCACTATCAACACCATGGCACCAGCACCAAGACCGGGACCAGCACCACAGCGCACCAAGACCAGCACCACCAACACTGACCGTGGCACCATGCACCAGCAAAATCTGACCGTGCCAGAGAATCACCAGGACTAACACCACCATAATCACCACGATCAGCACCATGGCACCAGCACCAAGACCAAGACCAGCACCACCATAAGCACCACGATCAGCACCATTGCACCAGCACCAAGACCGGGACCAGCACCACAGCGCACCAAGACCAGCACCACCAACACTGACCGTGGCACCATGCACCAGCCAAATCTGACCGTGCCAGAGAACTCACCAGGACCAGCACCACCATAAGCACCACAATTAGCACCATTGTAGACCCCAAATCTTGCCTGGACTCCTAATAAAGCCGCAGATCGCCCATTCTGAAGATGGTTAAGACTTTATCATTTCCCTGGTAGATTGTTCTAGGTTCCATTTAGGATAGGAAGGGTTTTTAGAGGCATTAAAAAGGGGAAATCCGCCGGAAGCAGCAGATGGTCGTCCAGAGCAGGCAGACGACCGTCCATGACAAGCAGACGGCCGTCCATGGCCACTTTAAGGCTATGGACGGCCGTCCACTTAGCTTGGACGACCTTCCATGGCAAAAAGTCGCCATGGACGGCCGTCCACACTACATGGCACCAGAACCAAGACCAGGACCACCACCACCATAAGCACCACGATCAGCACCATGGCACCAGCACCAAGACCGGGACCAGCACCACAGTGCACCAAGACCAGCACCATCAACACTGACAGTGGCACCATGCACCAGCCAAATCTGACCATGCCAGAGAACTCACCAAGACCACCATAACCATAAGCACCACGATCAGCACCATGGCACCAGCACCAAGACCAGGACCAACACCACCATAAGCACCATGATCAGCACCATGGCACCAACACCAAGACCAGGACCAGCACCACCATAAGCACCACGATCAGCACCATGGCACCAGCACCAAGATCGGGACCAGCACGACAGCGCACCAAAACCAGCACCACCAACATTGACCGTGGCACCATGCACCAGCCAAATCTGACCGTGCCAGAGAAATGACCAGGACCAGCACCACCATAAGCACCACCATCGAGTACCATGGCACCAACACCAAGACCGGACCAAGCACCACAGCAGCACCAAGACCAAGCACCACCAACATCGACCGTGGCTCCATGCACCGACCAAATCGACCGTGCCAGGAGAACTCACAGGACCGAGCACCACCATAAGCGCCACAATCAGCACCATGGCACCAGCACTAAGACCATAACCAACACCACCATAAGCACCACGATCAGCACCATGGCACCAACACCAAGACCGGACCAGGCACCACGACGCACCAAGACTAGCTCCACCAACACCGACCGTGGCACCATGCACCGACCAAATCAGGCCAGTGCCGGAGAACTCACCAGGACCAAGCACCACCATAAGCACCACGATCAGCACCATGCCACCAGCACCAAGACCGGCACCAGCACCACAGTGAACCAAGACCAGCACCACCAACACTGACCGTGGCACCATGCACCAGCCAAATCTGACCATGCCAGAGAACTCATCAGAACTAGCACCAGCATAAGCACCACGATTAGCACCATGGCACCAACACCAAGACAAGGACCAACACCACCATAAGCACCACGATCAGCACCATGGCACCAGCACCAAGACCGGACCGAGCACCACAGCAGCACCAAGAGCGAGCACCACCAACACCGACCGTGGCACCATGCACTAGCCAAATCGACCGTGCCGGAGAACTCACCAGGACCAAGCACCACCATAAGCACCACGATCAGCACCATGGCACCAACACCAAGACCAGGACCAACACCACCATAAGCACCACCATCGGCACCATGGCACCAAGCACCAAGATCGAAACTAGCACCACGAGTGCACCAAGACCAACACCACCAACATCGACCAGTGGCACCATGCACTAGCCAAATCTGATCGTGCCGGAGAACTCACCAGGACCAGCACCACCATAAGCACCACGATCAGCACCATGGCACAAGCACCAACACCAGGACCAGCACCACCATAAGCACCACGATCAGCACCATGGCACCAACACCAAGACCGGGAGCACCACCATAGCGCACCAAGACCAACACCACCAACATTAACCGTGGCACCATGCACCAGCCAAATCTGACCGTGCCAGGGAACTCACCAGGACCAACACCACCATAAGCACCACGATCAGCACCATGGAACCAGCACCAAGACTAGGACCAGCACCACCATAAGCACAACGATCAGCACCATGTCAGCAGCACCAAGACCGGGACCAGCACCACAGCGCACCAAGACAAGCATTACCAACAATGACCGTGGCACCATAATCCAGCCAAATCTGACCGTGTCAGAGAACTCACCAGGACCAACACCACCATAAGCACCACGATCAGCACCATGGCTCCAGTACCAAGACCAGGACCAACACCACCATAAGCACCATGATCAGCACCATGGAACCAGCACCAAGACCGTGACCAGCACCACAGCGCACCAAGACCAGCACCACCAACACTGACCGTGGCACCATGCACCAGCCAAATCTGACCGTGCTGGAGAACTCACCAGGACCAGCACCACCATAAGCACCACGATCATCACCATGGCACCAAGCACCAAGACCAGGACCAAGCACCACATAAGCACCATGATCGAGCACCACGACACCAACACCAAGACCCGGACCAGCACCACAGCGCACATAGACCAGCACCACCAACACTGACCGTGGCACCATGCACCGGCCAAATCGACCATGCCGGATAACTCACCAGGACCAAGCACCACCATCAGCACCACGATCAAGCACCATGGCACCAAGCACCAAGACCAGGACCAACACCACCATAAGCACCACGATCAGCACCATGGCACCAAGCACCAAGACCGGGACCAAGCACCACGAGCACACCAAGACCAAGCACCACCAAGCACTGGCCGTGGCACCATCCACCGACCAAATCGACCGTGCAGAGAACTCACTAGGACCAGCACCACCATAAGCACCACGATCAGCACCATGGCACCAGCACCAAGAATAGGACCAACACCACCAGAAGCACCACGATCAGCACCATGGCACCAGCACCAAGACCGGGACCAGGAGCACAACGCACCAGGACCAGCACCACCAACACTGACCGTGGCACCATGCACCAGCCCAATCTGACCGCGCCAGAGAACTCACCAGGACCAGCACCACCATAAGCACCACGATCAACACCATGGCACTAGCACCAAGACCGGGACCAGCACCACAGCAGCACCAAGACCAGCACCACCAACACTGACCGTGGCACCATGCACCAATCAAATCTGACTGTGCCAGAGAACTCACTAGGACCAGCACCACCATAAGCACCACGATTAGCACCATGGCACCAGCACCAAGACCGTGACCAGCACCACAGCGCACCAAGACCAGCACCACCAACACTGACCGTGGCACCATGCACCAGCCAAATCTGACCGTCCTGGAGAACTCACCAGGACCAACACCACCATAAGCACCACGATCAGCACCATGGCACCAGCACCAAGACCGGGACCAGCACCATAGTGCACCAAGACCAGCACCACTAACACTGACAGTGGCACCATGCACCAGTCAAATTTGACCGTGCCAGAGAACTCAGCAGGACCAGCACCACCATAGGCACCACGATAAGCACCATGGCACCAGCACCAAGACCGGGACCAGCACCACAACGCACCAAGACTAGCACCACCAACACTGACTGTGGCACCATGCACCAGCAAAATTTTACCGTCCCAGAGAATTCACCAAGACTAGCACCACCATAAGCACCACGATCAGCACCATTGTAGACCCCAAATCTTGCCCAGACTCCTAATAAAGCCGAAGATCGCCCATTCTGAAGATGGTTAAGACTTTATCAAGTCCCTAGTAGATTGTTCTAGGTTCCATTTAGGATAGGAAGGGTTTTTAGAGGCATTAAAAATGGGAAATCCGCCGGAAGCAACAGATGGTCGTCCAGAGCAGGCAGACGGCCGTCCATGGCCACTTTAAGGCCATGGACGGCCGTCCACTTAGCTTGGACGGCCTTCCATGGCAAAAAGTTGCCATGGACGGTCGTCCACACTACATGGCACCAGAACCAAGACCAGGACCACCACCACCATAAGCACCACAATCAACACCATGGCACCAGCACCAAGACCGGGACCAGCACCACAGCACACCAAGACCAGCACCATCAACACTGACAGTGGCACCATGCACTAGCCAAATCTGACCATGCTAGAGAACTCACCAGGACCAGCATAACCATAAGCACCACGATCAGCACCATGGCACCAGCACCAAGACCAGGACCAGCACCACCATAAGCTCCATGATCAGCACCATGGCACCAACACCAAGACCAGGACTAGCACCACCATAAGCACCACGATCAGCACCATGGAACCAGCACCAAGATCGGTACCAGCACCACAGCGCACCAAGACCAGCACCACCAACACTGACTGTGGCACCATGCACCAGCAAAATCTGACCGTGCCAGAGAAATCACCAAGACCAGCACCACCATAAGCACCACGATCAGTACCATGGCACCAACACCAAGACCGGGACCAGCACCACAGCGCACCAAGACCAGCACCACCAACACTGACCGTGACTCAATGCACCAGCAAAATCTGACCGTGCTAGAGAACTCACCAGGACCAGCACAACCATAAGCACCACAATCAGCACCATGGCACCGACACTAAGACCAAGACCAGCACCACCATAAGCACCACGATCAGCACCATGGCACCAACACCAAGACCGGGACCAGCACCGCAGCGCACCGAGACCAGCACCACCAACACTAACTGTGCCACCTTGCACAAGCCAAATCTGACCGTGCCAGAGAACTCACCAGGACCAGCACCACCATAAGCACCACGATCAGCTCCATGGCACCAGCACCAAGACCAGGACCAGCACCACCATAGGCACCACGATCAGCACCATGGCACTAGCACCAGGAACGGGACCAGCACCACAGTGCACCAAGACCAGCACCACCAACACTGACCGTGGCACCAAGCACCAGCCAAATCTGACCGTAGCAGAGAACTCACCAGGACCAGCACCACCATAAGCACCACGATCAGCACCATGGCACCAGCACCAAGACCAGGACCAACACCACCATAAGCACCATGATCGAGCACCATGGCCCGAGCACTAAGACCGGACCAAGCACCACAACACAGTAAGACCAGGCACCACCAACACCGACCGTGGCACCATGCACCGACCAAATCGACCATGCCGGAGAACTCTCCGAACCAAGCACCACCAAAAGCACCACGATCAGCACCATGGCACCAGCACCCAGACCAGGACCAGCACCACCATAAGCACCACGATCAGCACCATGGCACCAGCACCAAGACCGGACCAAGCACCACAGCGCACCAAGACCAGGCACCACCAACACCGACCGTGGCACCATGCACCGACCAAATCGACCGTGCCGGAGAACTCACCAAGACCAAGCACCACCATAAGCACCACAATCGAGCACAATGGCACCAAGCACCAAGACCAGGACCGAGCACCACCATAAGCACCACGATCAACACCATGGCACCGAGCACCAAGATCGGGACCCAGACCGCAGCCGCACCGAGACCAAGCACCACCAACACCGATCGTGCCACCTTGCACAAGCCAAATCGACCGTGCCGGAGAACTCACCAGGACCGAGCACCACCATAAGCACCACGATCAGCTCCATGGCACCGGAACCAAGACCAGGACCAGCACCACCATAGGCACCACGATCGGCACCATGGCACTAGCACCAGGAACGGGACCAAGCACCACAGTGCACCAAGACCAAGCACCACCAACACCGACCGTGGCACCAAGCACCAGCCAAATCCGACCGTAGCGGAGAACTCACCAGGACCAAGCACCACCATAAGCACCACGATCAGCACCATGGCACCAAGCACCAAGACCAGGACCAACACCACCATAAGCACCATGATCGAGCACCATGGCCCGAGCACTAAGACCGGGACCAAGCACCACGAAGCACGAGAAGACCAGGCACCACCAACACTGACCGTGGCACCATGCACCAGCCAAATCTGACCATGCCAGAGAACTCTCCAGAACCAGCACCACCAAAAGCACCACGATCAGCACCATGGCACCAACACCAAGACCAGGACCAGCACCAACATAAGCACCACGATCAGCACCATGGCACCAGCACCTAGACCGGGACCAGCACCACAGCGCACCAAGACCAGCACCACCAACACTGACCGTGGCACCATGCACCAGCCAAACCAAACCATGCCAGAGAACTCACCAGGACAAGCACCACCATAAGCACCACGATCAACACCATGGCACCAGCACCAAGACCAGGACCAGCACCACCATAGGCACCACGATCAGCACGGTGGCACCAACACCAAGACCTGGACCAGCACTACAGCGCACCAAGACTAGCACCACCAACATTGATCGTGGCACCATGTGCCAGCCAAATCTGACCTTGCCAGAGAACTCACCAGGACCAGTACCACGATCAACACCATGGCACCAGCACCAAGACCAGGACCAACACCACCATAAGCACCACGATCAGCACCATGGCACCAGCACCAAGACCGGGACCAGCACCACAGCACACCAAGACCAGCACCACCAGCACTGACCGTGGCACCATCCACCAGCCAAATCTGACCGTGCAGAGAACTTACTAGGACCAGCACCACCATAAGCACCACGATCAGCACCATGGCACCAGCACCAAGAATAGGACCAACACCACCAGAAGCACCACGATCAGCACCATGGCACCAGCACGAAGACCGGGACCAGGACCACAACGCACTAGGACCAGGACCACCAACACTAACCGTGGCACCATGCACCAGCCAAATCTAACCGTGCCAGAGAACTCACTAGGACCAGCACCACCATAAGCACCACGATCAACACCATGGCACTAGCACCAAGACCGGGACCAGCACCACAGCGCACCAAGACCAGCACCACCAACACTGACCGTGGCACCATGCACCAGCCAAATCTGACCGTGCCAGAGAACTCACCAAGACCAGCACCACCATAAGCACCACAATCAGCACAATGGCACCAGCACCAAGACCAGGACCAGCACCACCGTAAGCACCACGATCAGCACCATGGCACCAGCACCTAGACCGGGACCAGCACCACAGCGCACCAAGACCAGCACCACCAACACTGACCGTGGCACCATGCACCAGCCAAACCAAACCATGCCAGAGAACTCACCAGGACAAGCACCACCATAAGCACCACGATCAACACCATGGCACCAGCACCAAGACCAGGACCAGCACCACCATAGGCACCACGATCAGCACGGTGGCACCAACACCAAGACCTGGACCAGCACCACAGCGCACCAAGACTAGCACCACCAACATTGATCGTGGCACCATGCGCTAGCCAAATCTGACCGTAGCAGAGAACTCACCAGGACCAGCACCACGATCAGCACCATGGCACCAGCACCAAGACCAGGACCAACACCACCATAAGCACCACGATCAGCACCATGGCACCAAGCACCAAGACCGGGACCAAGCACCACGAGCACACCAAGACCAAGCACCACCAAGACTCGACCGTGGCACCATCCACCAGCCAAATCCGACCGTGCAGAGAACTCACTAGGACCAAGCACCACCATAAGCACCACGATCAGCACCATGGCACCGAGCACCAAGAATAGGACCAACACCACCGTAAGCACCACGATTAGCACCATGGCACCAAGCACCAAGACCGGGACCAGGACCACAACGCACTAGGACCAAGCACCACCAACACTAACCGTGGCACCATGCACCAGCCAAATCTAACCATGCCAGAGAACTCACTAGGACCAGCACCACCATAAGCACCACGATCAACACCATGGCACTAGCACCAAGACCGGGACCAGCACCACAGCGCACCAAGACCAGCACCACCAACACTGTCCGTGGCACCATGCACCAATCAAATCTGACTGTGCCAGAGAACTCACTAGGACCAGCACCACCATAAGCACCACGATTAGCATCATGGCACCAGCACCAAGACCGTGACCAGCACCACAACGCACCAAGACCAGCACCACCAACACTGACCGTGGCACCATGCACCATCCAAATCTGACCGTCCTGGAGAACTCACCAGGACCAGCACCACCATAAGCACCACGATCAGCACCATGGCACCAGCACCAAGACCGGGACCAGCACCATAGTGCACCAAGACCAGCACCACTAACATTGACAGTGCCACCATGCACTAGCCAAATTTGACCGTGCCAGAGAACTCAGTAGGACCAGCACCACCATAGGATTCACGATAAGCACCATGGACACTAGCACCAAGACCGAGACCGGCACCACAACGCACCAAGACCAGGCACCACCAACACCGATCGTGGCACCATGCACCAATCAAATCTGACCGTCCCAGAGAATTGACCAAGACTAGCACCACCATAAGCACCACGATCAGCACCATTGTAGACCCCAAATCTTGCCCGGACTCCTAATAAAGCCGAAGATCGCCCATTCTGAAGATGGTTAAGACTTTATCAAGTCCGTAGTAGATTGTTCTAGGTTCCATTTAGGATAGGAAGGGTTTTTAGAGGCATTAAAAATGGGAAATCCGCTGGAAGCAACAGATGGTCGTCCAGAGCAGGCAGACGGCCGTCCATGACAAGCAGATGGCCGTCCATGGCCACTTTAAGGCCATGGACGGCCGTCCACTTAGCTTGGATGGCCTTCCATGGCAAAAAGTTGCCATGGACGGTCGTCCACACTACATGGCACCAGAACCAAGACCAGGACCACCACCACCATAAGCACCACGATCAACACCATGGCACCAGCACCAAGACCGGGACCAGCACCACAGCGCACCAAGACCAGCACCATCAACACTGACAGTGGCACCATGCACTAGCCAAATCTGACCATGCTAGAGAACTCACCAGGACCAGCATAACCATAAGCACCACGATCAGCACCATGGCACCAGCACCAAGACCAGGACCAGCACCACCATAAGCACCATGATCAGCACCATGGCACCAACACCAAGAACAGGACTAGAACCACCATAAGCACCACGATCAGCACCATGGAACCGGCACCAAGATCGGGACCAGCACCACAGCGCACCAAGACCAGCACCACCAACACTGACTGTGGCACCATGCACCAGCCAAATCTGACCGTGCCAGAGAAATCACCAAGACCAGCACCACCATAAGCACCACGATCAGTACCATGGCACCAACACCAAGACCGGGACCAGCACCACAGCGCACCAAGACCAGCACCACCAACACTGACCGTGACTCAATGCACCAACCAAATCTGACCGTGCTAGAGAACTCACCAGGACCAGCATAACCATAAGCACCACAATCAGCACCATGGCACCAACACTAAGACCAGGACCAGCACCACCATAAGCACCACGATCAGCCCCATGGCACCAGCACCAAGACCAGGACCAGCACCACACCGCACCAAGACCAGCACCACCAACACCGACCGTGCCACCTTGCACCAGCCAAATCTGACCGTGCCAGAGAACTCACCAGGACCAGCACCACCATAAGCACCACGATCAGCTCCATGGCACCAGCACCAAGACCAGGACCAGCACCACCATAGGCACCACGATCAGCACCATGGCACTAGCACCAGGAACGGGACCAGCACCACAGTGCACCAAGACCAGCACCACCAACACTGACCGTGGCACCATGCACCAGCCAAATCTGACCGTAGCAGAGAACTCACCAGGACCAACACCACCATAAGCACCACGATCAGCACCATGGCACCAGCACCAAGACCAGGACCAACACCACCATAAGCACCATGATCAGCACCATGGCTCTAGCACTAAGACCGGGACCAGCACCACAGCACAATAAGACCAGGCACCACCAACACCGGCCGTGGCACCATGCACCAACCAAATCGACCATGCCGGAGAACTCACCAGGACCAGGCACCACCAAAAGCACCACGATCAGCACCATGGCACCAAGCACCAAGACCAGGACCAAGCACCGCCATAAGCACCACGATCAGCACCATGGCACCGGCACCAAGGCCGGGACCAAGCACCACAGCGCACCAAGACCGAGCACCACCAACACCGGCCAGTGGCACCATGCACCGGCCAAATCCGGCCGTGCCACGAGAACTCACCAAGACCAGCACCACCATAAGCACCACAATCAGCACCATGGCACCAACACCAAGACCAGGACCAGCACCACCATAAGCACCACGATCAGCACCATGGCACCAACACCAAGACCGGGACCAGCACCACAGCGCACCAAGACCAGCACCACCAACACTGACCGTGGCACCATGCACCAGCCAAACCAAACCGTGCCAGAGAACTCACCAGGACCAGCACCACCATAAGCACCACGATCAACACCATGGCACCAACACCAAGACCAGGACCAGCACCATCATAGGCACCACGATCAGCACGGTGGCACCAACACCAAGACCTGGACCAGCACCACAGCGCACCAAGACTAGCACCACCAACATTGATCGTGGCACCATGCGCCAGCCAAATCTGACCTTGCCAGAGAACTCACCAGGACCAGCACCACGATCAGCACCATGGCTCAGCACCAAGACCAGGACCAGCACCACCATAAGCACCATGATCAGCACCATGGCACCAACACCGAGACCGGGACCATCACCACAGCGTACCAAGACCAGCACCACCAACACTCACAGTGGCACCATGCACCAGCCAAATCTAACCGCGCCAGAGAACTCACCAGGACCAGCACCACCATAAGCATCACAATCAACACCATGGTACCATCTCCAAGACCGGGACCAGCACCACAGTGCACCAAGACCAGCACCACCAACACTGACCGTGGCACCATGCACCAGCCAAATTTGACAGTGCCAAAGAACTCACCAGGATCAGGACCACCATAAGCACCACGATCAGCACCATGGAACCAGCACCAAGACTAGGACCAGCACCACCATAAGCACCACGACCAGCACCATGGCACTAGCACCAAGACCTGGACCAGCACCACAGCGCACCAAGACCAGCACCACCAACACTAATCGTGGCACCATGCACCAGCCAAATCTGACCGTGCTAGAGAACTCACCAGGACCAGCACCACCATAAGCACCACGATAAGAACCATGCTTGTCGCCGCCGTCAAAACGAAGGGCGGTCGGAGCGATGCGACAGTTTTGACCCTCTCAATTTTCGCGTTTTTTGTTGGTGATTACAACGCCTTTAGGTTGTCCGATAACCGGGTTGAACCTAGGGGCGAGGTTTTAGAAAAGGCGCTCTTGGATTGTCCGATAACCGGGCTAATCCTAGAGCTAGTTTTAAAGGTTATGTGGAGTCGCCACCGATGTTTTTACCGGAAACATCGGAAAAGGAGTTAAAAGGCGTTGGTTTTCGAAAAACCAACTTTGGTCATTAGAACCAGAGTTGGGTAAGGGAGTTAGTTACGTGTAAAGGAAGTGTTAGTTCCTTTACGACGCCCCTTTCGGGTTCCCTATGACAGGCCAACTATTTTAAAAATATTTAAACCGGTGAGAATTACGCTTTTACCCTTTTTATTTTGCGGAATTTAGAATTAAGACTACATGGCCCTAGCAGCTATTGCACAATTTATATAAAGCGGTAAATAGGCAAAGAGAAAGAGAAAAACCTTCGGAGCGAGCTTTTCTATTAATTCTTAAAAAAATAGGGTTCTTTGTGGCAGCCCTTCACTCTACACAGCGTCGGAAACCTCTCGAAACGCCGAAAAACACTCACAGAAACACTCAGAAGCTCCGGAAATGCGTCGAAGGGATTCTAGAGGGAAGATCTAGTGATTTTTTAGAGAGAAGGAGGAGAAAAACTGTGTGGAAATGAGGGAATGGCGCCCCCTATTTATAGGTTTTCGCGCCTGACAGGTCGAGATCGCCGTCTCGTCTGACAGGGTCGATGTAAGAATTAATGGTTGAGTTCAAGAGGGGGGTGAATTGAACTTTAGAAAACTTTTTCCAAAACACACTTTCTTTGGGAAGAATGATTTATCTTTATTCAATTCTTCTATAGGTAGATTTGATTTTAATCACAGCAAGAATATAAACAAGAAATAAAAGAGATGAAAGCAGAAATTCAACACAAAAGTTTATACTGGTTCACTCTTTACCAGAGCTACATCTAGTTCTTGACAAATCTGCCAAGTTCCACTAATTTCAAGTGAAAATTACAACCAGTAGATATTCACCAATCTACCCCAAGAACTATCTCACAAACCCACAAGATAGACTCTTGAAAAACCACCCAGTAACTAAATCCAGTTACTGTAACCAGTGCAGATTTAAACCCAATCTGCACAATTCACACTTTATACAAGTAAATGAAAAGAATAAACCTGGACTACAGCTTTAACACTATAGAAGTCCAGAAGCAATTCTAACTCAGAACTTTCTCTCTTTGATGAACAACAATCTTGATCAAAGCACCTTATGATATGAACAGTTTTTGAATGTACAGAGAAAGTCACGGATATGATAGTTCTAAGATTGCTCTCAAATGTTTTCACAAATTGTATATTTCAAAAGATAGATCAAACCTGTATTTATAGAATAAAAGAGAGAACCAGAATGTTTAAACTGATAAAAACTGATTCAGAGAAGCAAATGATCGATCAGAATAACAATATAATAGGTCAGAATCAGTTATGATCGATCAGAATAGCTCTATGATCGATCAGAACCAGTTATGATCGATTAGAAACAAATTGTGATCGATCAGAATTCTTTTCAATCGATTAAAATGACGTTTCAATCGATTGATTTTATTTAAAACTTCATTCAATCGATTGATTCGATTTTTCAATGGATTGAAACAGCTTAGAAAAAAATGATAGCTCTCTGTTTCAACAGATTAAAAAACATTTCAACAGATTGAAATCCTGTGAACTCTTAGACTGAAAAAATGGTCTCTCTGTTTCAACAGATTAAAAAATAGTTCAACAGATTGAAAATGCGAAACCTTTAATATTTGAAAAAATCATTAAGAACATTTTTAACCTGTTGATTCTGCGATTCAACCAATTGATATTTCGACTATATATGAACACTTCTTACGTTAAGTGATTTTAACAGATTGAAACTCCTTTTCAACAGATTGAAAAAACTTAGTTTGTTCTTTTAATGCTTAAAGGTTAGTTTTTCATGCAGAAAAATGAGTTCAATGAGATGCATCATTTCAAGGTGCTTATCACAAGATCTATTGGCCTATCAAGAGATTAAGTTTTAAACCTCTAACCTATCCATCTACACACCCACAAACTAAACTATATCAACTCAATATGTCTTCATCAAATCCAACAAGTGCTTCAATCTCCCCCTATTTGATGGAGACAAATAATCACTGCACCTGCACAAGAAATAACAAAACAGAGACATATATGATTTTGTGGTGTGTGTGTAGTGACAGTTATAAGCTATAAGCAAACACTTCTCCCCCTATTTAACTTCATCAAATAAAGTGTTTAGTTACAGTCCAACAGTACCACATAGGTACCCAAAACAAAAAAAAAACAAGGAAAAGAAACAAGAGATCAAAAACATAAAAAAAATAAGACTTCATTCATCACCATCCCAGGGACCCTGATTGAATTGAAGATCACCAATTCTGTTGAAGATATCTTCCAGTTGATTGTCAATGTGTTGAAATCTGGCAGTGAAATGTTCATCCAAATGATGCTGGTGAGCTCGCAGAGCAAATGTCATCTCCATGTGCCTCCTTTGATTGGTTTGCAGTGTATTCATCTGATGCAACATAGTCCTTTCGAACTGTGAGAGAGGCGTGCCACGGTCAGGTTGTGGAATATACAGAATCATTTCCAATGGAGACTGCTCTTCCATGACATCTTCCATAGGGTCTGTTGGACTTGCTTCAGCAGCACCTGGAACACCAGTATTATCATCATCTCCCTCTTCTTCTTCTTCTTCGACTTCTTCTTCTCTTCCTGCTTCTTCTTTTGAGATCCACTCACCGTCAATTTTGATGAATCCCATTTTATGAAGGACAGTGTTGTTAACTTCATTTGTGGGGCGAACAGTTTCAGCCAATTCTCCTTCCAAATTAACACCAAAATGAGTTAAAAATTTAGAAATCAATATTGCATATGGATACCTAAAATCACTTAGCCTTTTTGCTTTGACCATATGGTCCTTAATGACAAAAACCCAGTTCACTCTTATTCTGTGGTGAATACAATACATCAGTACCAAATCTCCTTCATTTAGTACTGCATGATTGCTCCCCCTGGGAGTAAGCTGCCAGGCCACTATGAATGCAAGGATCCTTTCTTCAAGCTTCAACTTTCCAGTGTTGAAGGAACTCACTTGTTGACAATTCAAGGACTTGATGTTGCACTTGATGAATATGAAGAATGTTGATTTTGATGATGATCCAAGAACTAAAGACTTAGAATATTGAAGATTGAAGATTGGTGATAATTGTATTGTAATAACTCTGTTTTATTTAAGATTGAGTCTGTATTTTTAGAGTCTAAGATAGCCGGTACATAGTCTGTAACTTAGAAGCTTCAAAAAGCTCAAATTTATCATTTAGGCTCGGCTTTAATCAATTATATAGGTAAATAATCGATTAAAACAGTGAGAAAACACTTTCTATACAAACTCACTGTTTTAATCGATTAAAACAGCAAAATAATCGATTGTTTTGTACAGTTCCGTACAGATAATCGATTATTTCACTAAATAATCGATTATTCCAGAGAGGTTTGGGTTCTGACGTATTTGGCTCTGTTTTAATCAATTATCACTCCAAATAATCGATTATTTCAATCTGTTTTTCATTTTAAATTTCAAATTAACCCTATTTTCGAAAACCCAATTACCAAGAACCCTAATTTCGAAATCCCCAATTCCTAAACCCTAATTTCCCTACTTAAACTCTGCTTTGGCACTCAAAAAAGAAGAACAACTCTTTCCATACAAAAGTTAAGTGCTGTGAGTGCCAGAGAACTGTTTGTTGCAAGGAAAGGGGGCTTTTGGAAACCTGGTGTGAGGCTAGAAGCGATAAGAATCACTAAGTGGAGTTCTTAGTGGATTGTGTGTTGTGCCGTCTCTGGGGAAAGTTGTTCATCATCTCTTGTGGATTTCAAGAGAGGTGTTTTCTTATCTTTATCTTTTCATTTGTAATCTGTTTGTAACAATTTGTTCTTAGTGACAGCGTTAATCCTCTTTTGAGTGATTAGCAACTCGGACGTAGGGTCTTTTGATCCAAACCGAGTATAAACCTACTGTGTAATCTTCTCTACTCTTCTCTATTTACATTTACGCAGTTTTTAATCGGTAAAATTTGGGGAAAATTTTGAAAACCTAATTTTTATTAAGAAACCAATTCACCCCCCTCTTGGTTTTTGTCCGACCACGCGAACATTCTCGCTGCGCGATTCTAACAAGTGGTATCGAGCTTGCTTTGATAGTCATTCAAATATTTTCGAAAATGGCCGGACAAAATCAAACTTTTGCCGAAGGTGCGTCTATCAACGGACCCCCACTTTTTGCGGGTCAAAATTATCCTTTTTGGAAAGTACGTATGCAAATATTTTTAGAGTCTGTTGATAGAGGCGTTTGGGACGCAATTTTAAACGGTCCATTTGTTCCTAAAATTACAGAGAATAGTGTTGACGTTCTTAAACCTATTTCTAGATGGACTGCAGAAGAAAGTCGAAAAGCACAATTTGATGTTAGGGCTAGAAATATTATTTCATCTGCTCTAACCCTTGATGAGTTCTACAGAATTTCTATTTGTAAAAGTGCACAGGAAATGTGGGAAATGCTTAGAGTAACCCACGAAGGAACTGACGACGTCAAAAGAGCACGTAAAAATTCTTTAATCCAAGAATACGAGATGTTCCGGATGCAACCAGGCGAAACGATATTTGACGTACAGAAACGTTTCACTCATATCGTGAACCATCTCACCGGACTAGGTAAAATTTTTGACGTTGATGAATTAAATGTTAAAATTTTGAAATCTCTGGATAGGAAATGGCAACCAAAGGTGACGGCCATCTCGGAGTCACAAAATCTTGCCACTATGTCTATGGCGGCGTTATTTGGAAAGCTTAGGGAGCATGAACTTGACCTTGGAAGACTAAATGAGGAAGAGGGTCAATATCAAAAGAGGAACCTAGCTTTTAAGACCGAGATTTCAAAAAGCAAAAATAAGAAAGAAGAAGAAGAAGACTCCGAATTTGATGAAGAAGAGATGAGTCTTTTTATAAAGAAGTTCACCAAGATGATGAAAGTAAAAGGAAGACATCCTTTCAAAGGTAAGGGAAAGGTAAAAGAAAATTCTTCCGTTAATATAAAATGCTTTGGTTGTGGTGAAGCAGGGCATATGAAGACCGAATGCCCAAACAAGAAAAATGATGAACACAAGGGCAAAAAGCAATTCAAGAAGAAAGCATATATTGCTTGGGATGACAGTGATTCAAATTCAGAATCAAGCGACTCGAAATAGAAGCAAACATTTGCTTGATGACAAATGACAACATTTCTTCGGATTTTGAGGTTAGTGATTCCGATTCATCCTCTAGTGAAGAAAATGATCATGATGAATTGTAAAATGCTTATAATGAGTTATTTACTGCATTTATGGATATGAAAAAAGAATATAAAGTTGTAAAGAAAAATCTAAGAAGATCCGAAAAGGAAAATGAGTCCTTAAAATTGAAAATTGCATGTTTAGAAGAAAAGGAGGTAGCTAATACGAAAATTGTATGCTTAGATGAGAATAAGGACTTAGCTTGTGCAAATTGTAAAGAGCATGAATATGACATAGATATTCTTAACCATTTGCTTGACAAAGCCGAAAAAGAAATTGATGATCTTAAGAAGCATGAAATGGTAATTGCTCAAAATAATGTAAATCAAAGAGTTCCTTTGAAAAAGAGTAAAACTAAAAAGAAAAGAGTATGGGTAGAAAAAGGAACTAGAGCATGTCATGTTAATAATGTGTCTTGTTCTAAAACTACTTCAAATGCATGCTTCTATTGTATGAAACAAGGTCACACTTCAAATAAGTGTAAAATTAAACATTTTGGTGTTCCCAAAGGTAAATATATTTGGGTTCCAATTGTTAAATAATTTTGTTTGTCTCTAACCCCAAGGACCCAAAAGTTATGGGGACCTAAGTTTACTATGTTCTTGTTTTGTAGGAAACTTCCAAATCAAAGAAGTCTATGTGGTATCTTGATAGTGGATGCTCAAAACATATGACTGGAGATAAAACGAAATTTGTAAGTTTCAAAGCCAAAGAACAAGGATATGTGACTTATGGGGATAACAACAAAGGGAAGATTCTCGGAATTGGAAACATAGGTGGTGCAAATACATTGGAGATTAAGGATGTGCTTCTTGTTGATGGATTAAAGCATAACCTTCTTAGCATAAGCCAATTGTGTGACAAAGGATTCAAGGTAACTTTTGAAAGCAAATTTTGCACCATACATTTAGTAGATTCCGAAAAAGTAGAATTAAAAGGCATTAGGCATAACAACATATATTGGATTGATTTGGATTGTTTACATGAGTCTAGTATAACATGTTTAGTTGCTAAGGAAGAGAACCCTTGGTTATGGCATAAAAGAGCGGCTCATATAAATATGCATCACTTGAATAAATTGATATCAAAAGACTTAGTTATTGGATTGCCTAAGTTAAAATTTGAAAAAGATAGATTGTGTGATGCATGCCAAAAAGGTAAACAAGTAAAATCGTCTTTTAAATCAAAGAATGTGATTTCCACTTCAAAACCCCTAGAATTATTACATTTAGATTTATTTGGACCTTCTAGGATAAAAAGCTTTCGTGGAAATTATTATGGACTTGTAATTGTTGATGATTACTCTAGATACACTTGGACATTTTTCTTAACTACGAAAAGTGAAGCTTTTAAGGTCTTTAGAAAATTTGCAAAACAAATACAAAATGAAAAGGACCTAAGAATTAAAGTTTTAAGAAGTGACCATGGTGGTGAGTTTCAAAATGAAAAGTTTGAGAATTATTGTGAGGAAAATGGTATATTACATAACTTTTCTGCTCCTAGGACTCCCCAACAAAATGGTGTAGTTGAAAGGAAAAATAGGTCATTAGAGGAACTTGCTAGAACTATGTTAAATGAATCTAATGTTCCTAAATATTTTTGGGCTGATGCGATTAGCACTGCATGTTATGTTTTAAATAGAATGCTCATTAGGTCAATTATTAAATCTACTCCATATGAATTGTTTAATGGTAGAAAACCTAATGTTGCTCATTTAAAGATTTTTGGATGTAAATGTTTTGTATTAAACAATGGAAAGGACAATCTAGGAAAATTTGATTCAAAAGCCGATGAGGGCATTTTTCTAGGTTACTCATTAACTAGCAAGGCATATAGAGTGTTTAATAGGAGAACTTTGAATATAGAAGAATCTATGCATGTTACCTTTGATGAGATTGTAGACCTTGGGGGAAATCCTCTTGAGTCAAATAAAAGACTTGCAGGTGATGATGAATATATAAGAGAGGCCCTTGATGAATTATACTTGGAAGATAATGTGCCTTCTCAAACTCCTCAATTAGCAAAAGAATGGCAATCACCTAGAGGACTCTCAATGGACAATATCATAGGTGATATCTCAAATGGGGTAAGAACTAGAAATATGAATAATTTCTGTATGTCTGTTGCTTTTGTGTCACAGATTGAACCTAAAAACATTGAGGAAGCACTTAAAGATGATCAATGGTGCATAGCCATGCAAGAAGAACTTAATCAATTTGAAAGGAATCAAGTCTGGAAACTAATCCCAAGAGAAGAGTCACATCAAGTTATTGGAACTAAATGGGTATTCAGAAATAAGCTTGATGAAGATGGTAATATAACAAAGAATAAAGCCAGACTTGTTGCAAAGGGCTATTGTCAGGAGGAAGGTATAGATTATGATGAAACTTATGCTCCTGTGGCCAGGTTAGAGGCTATACGCCTACTTCTTGCTTATGCATCTATGATGAAATTTAAATTATATCAAATGGATGTTAAGAGTGCATTTTTAAATGGTTTTATCAAAGAAGAAGTGTATGTAGAGCAACCCCCTGGATTTGAAGATTTTAATAATCCTAATCATATTTTCAAATTAAAGAAAGCATTATATGGATTAAAACAAGCTCCTAAATCTTGGTATGAAAGATCAAGTAGTTTCCTAACTGCAAATGATTTTTCAAGAGGAAAAATTGATTCTACACTATTTATTAAGAAAGTTAAAGAACATATCTTATTGGTCCAGGTATATGTTGATGATATTATTTTTGGATCAACTGATAATTCTTTGTGTGTAGAATTTGCTAAGATTATGTAGGGAGAGTTTGAAATGTCTATGATGGGAGAATTAACATTCTTCCTTGGACTTCAAATCAAGCAACTTAAAGATGGCACTTTCATCTCTCAAACCAAATACTGCAAAGAGATTCTCAAAAAGTTTGGTATGGACACCTCAAAGGAAGCTAACACACCCATGGGAACTTCATGCTATTTAGACAAGGATGAATCAGGTTTGGAAGTTAATCAAACTATGTATAGAGGTATGATAGGATCACTGTTATACTTAACTGCAAGTAGACCTGATATTATGCATTCTGTCTGTGTGTGTGCTAGATTTCAGGCTTGTCCTAAAGAATCTCACCTAATTGCAGTAAAACATATTTTAAAATACTTAAAAGGAACTACTGGATTTGGCTTGTGGTATCCGTCTGATGCTTGTATTAGTTTATTAGGATATTCTGATGCTGATTATGGTGGATGTAAAATTGATAGGAAAAGCACTAGTGGAACATGTCATTTGTTAGGTTCATCCTTAATATCATGGCATTCTAAGAAACAAGCATGTGTAGCTTTATCTACCACTGAAGCTGAATATATTGCAGCTGGTAGTTGTTGTGCTCAAATTCTGTGGATGAAACAACAGTTAGAGGATTATAGTATATATTTAAATGACATACCCTTAATGTGTGATAATACGAGTGCAATTAATCTAACTAAGAATCCAGTAATGCACTCTAGGACTAAACATATTGAGATTAGACATCACTTTTTAAGAGATCATATCAGCAAAGGAAACTGTAAGATAGAGTATGTAGACACTAAACGTCAATTAGCAGATATATTTACTAAGCCTCTACTAAAGGATAGATTCTATGATCTTAGAAGAGACTTAGGGATATTAGAAATAGCTTAAATTCTGCTTAATTTGACTGTTTTTGGATGATTGTTATGTTAAAATTCGTGGTGTAGGATATTCATAGGTTATAATGAGTAAAAACCTTCAAAAACTTGATATTGCCTCTGGAATAATCGATTACTGGAAGTAATAATCGATTATTTTTCATCAAAACGTCCAAAATAGAGTATTCTCCTCTGGAATAATCGATTATTTCGTGAAATAATCGATTAAATGCCTCTGATAATCGATTATTTGCTTGAAATAATCGATTAAAGCTGTCAGATATTGAAATAATCGATTATTTTGAGATATAATCGATTAAATGCGACCAGTTTTGCCTCCTAGCCGTTGCCAACGGATATTTTGCCATGGAATCTCTTCTATATGACCGATTGGAAGTGTTTTCTCTATAAATAGAGACCTCTAGTTCAATTATACTCACTTCTAACTCTTGTAATCAAGTTTTATTGCAATCTATACTCTCTTTGCTTCATAATTCCATCACTTATCTCCAAAATCTCTTCAAGTTTATCTACTCTTTCAAATGGCCTCATCCTCTCGCCCTAAGATTCCTACAAAAAGAAGATCAGCACCTTCCTCTCATTCTCATCCTAATTCTGTAGAAGGATGGATCTCTGATGCAGATAGCCAACAAGAGTTTCTAACCTACTAGAAGGAGAAAGCTATTATTTCTCCTAAATTTCTTATAGGTGAGCAATTCATTCGTAGGGGTTTCAATTTTCCTAATCTTCTTGAAATTCAAGGAGTTCTCCCGTTTATCCAAATGCAAGGTACATACTATCCTGACTTAGTTAGGGTATTTTATTCTAGATTCAAGTTTAGGGATCAAATTGCTACATCCCGTGTAAAAGGGGTTAACATAATTCTAGATGATGATATTTGGGAAAATGTTGCTCACTTCCCCATTAGAGAAGATGCTATTAACGTTTATGGTGAGCTAGATGACTTTGACAGGTTTCTAACTTATCGCTCTTTTCTACGGAATCCCTCAATGGAGATTGGACGTATCCTTCATGCTGGACCTTTAAAGAAGGAAGAACGCATGCTTCTACATTTACTTGTATGGATCTTATGTCCCCGGGCTACGAATCATGCCCAATGCTCATCCATTGATCTTCGAATTATTCATGCCATAATGAATAATGAACCTTTAGATTGGGGTGTTCTTGTCACAATGACCATGCTTAAAGCAAAACGTCATCACACCTTCAAAATTCCATATGCCCTTCTTGTATCCCGTATTCTTGAATATAAAGGAGTGAATGTTGAAGGTGAGCAAACAGTTAGAACAAACAACTTAAACCGCATGCTGGATAGCACATTGACTCAACTTCAAATGGTGCGAGTCAATGACATCTATGTTCACAAAGATGACGTTCAAAACCAAGGTGATGCAAATGAAGACTCTGATGAAGATATGCCTCCAGCTACTGATCTTCCCTCTAACCAAATCCAAAGTGTTGGAACATCCTCTTCTCATCAAGAAACAAGACAATCCATGGAAGATATGCTTTCCGACATGAATCAAAGAATGCAATCATTCTTCAACCTTTCTGGTGTACGGCATGATGAAATTATTCGCCGTATATCCGATGTAGATGATAGAGTGGGTAGATTAGAAAATAGATTTGATACTCACTTTAATGATGAGGATAGTGCAGAATTTTAAATTTTATTTTGTTAATATCTTTATATTGTAATGAATGATTATGAAATAAAATTTGATGTTTCTTTCATGCTATAATTGAGGGGGAGCTTTCTCTAACTTATGCATATCTTGAGGGGGAGCTCTTATGATTGATGTTGCAGAGTTCTTTTTTATTATAATCAAAATAGGGGGAGAAAAATTTAAAGCCTATGATTCAATTTTAAAATTTTATCTGGTATGTTTAATGTGTTTGTTAGTATGACAGATAAAATAGGTTATTACAAAGGGCTTTAAAAGAAAATTTTGATCATCATCAAAAAGGGGGAGATTGTTGACAATTCAAGGACTTGATGTTGCACTTGATGAATATGAAGAATGTTGATTTTGATGATGATCCAAGAACTAAAGACTTAGAATATTGAAGATTGAAGATTGGTGATAATTGTATTGTAATAACTCTATTTTATTTAAGATTGAGTCTGTATTTTTAGAGTCTAAGATAGCTCGGTACATAGTCTCGTAACTTAGAAGCTTCAAAAAGCTCAAATTTATCATTCAGGTCTCGGCTTTAATCGATTATATAGGTAAATAATCGATTAAAACAGTGAGAAAACACTTTCTATACAAACTCACTGTTTTAATCGATTAAAACAACAAAATAATCGATTGTTTTGTATAGTTCCGTACAGATAATCGATTATTTCACCAAATAATCGATTATTCCAGAGAGGTTTGGGTTCTGACGTATTTGGCTCTGTTTTAATCGATTATCACTCCAAATAATCGATTATTTCAGTCTGTTTTTCATTTTAAATTTCAAATTAACCCTATTTTCGAAAACCCAATTACCAAGAACCCTAATTTCGAAATCCCCAATTCCTAAACCCTAATTTCCCTACTTAAACTCTGCTTTGGCACTCAGAAAAGAAGAACAACTCTTTCCATACAAAAGTTAAGTGTTGTGAGTGCCAGAGAACTGTTTGTTGCAAGGAAAGGGGGCTTTTGGAAACCTGGTGTGAGGCTAGAAGCGATAAGAATCACTAAGTGGAGTTCTTAGTGGATTGTGTGTTGTGCCGTCTCTGGGGAAAGCTGTTCATCATCTCTTATGGATTTCAAGAGAGGTGTTTTCTTATCTTTATCTTTTCATTTGTAATTTGTTTGTAACAATTTGTTCTTAGTGACAACGTTAATCCTCTTTTGAGTGATTAGCAACTGGACGTAGGGTCTTTTGATCCGAACCAGTATAAACCTACTGTGTAATCTTCTCTACTCTTCTCTATTTACATTTACGCAGTTTTTAATCGGTAAAATTTGGGGAAAATTTTGAAAACCTAATTTTTATTAAGAAACCAATTCACCCCCCCCCCCTCTTGGTTTTTGTCTGACCACGCGAACATTCCGCTGCGCGATTCTAACATCACTGAGTTCCTCTTATTTCGCAAACAAGAGCGAAAGTACTGAACTTTGTTAAATTCTTCCACATCAGAGGTATACCCCTTGGTAACTTTTACTCCTTCATCTTTGAGACCAATAACGTCTTTCCAGACAGTGGGAGTAATCTCTATTACCACTCCTTTGACTTGAGTTTTTAGAGTAGACCCTTCAAATGACAGGTTAGTGAAGAAGACTTTAATAAGGTCAGGATAAATCCTACCATTGAGCTCAAGAAACTTCTGAAGTTTCTGATGTTGTAGCAGTTTCCGAACACCTCTGAACCCTTCAGCGTCCAACCATGAAAATTTTAGAACCTTGGGTATATTGATTTGTTTCCTGCTCATTTCATGAATGAACAAATCCATCTTCTCTTGGTTCCCATTGAACCAGGATTCAATGCGCCCTCCTACAGATGTTTCTTGCACAGCAGCAGAGGATTCTCCTTTGCTGAACTTCTTCCTTCCTGATTTGGTGCGCTTGAACATGCTTATTTGTGAGATGAAACAGAAAAACAGAGAAGAGAGAATGTTTTCAAGAAGAAGTATAAGCTTTTCAAACAACTATTGTATGCTAAGATGAAATGAGAACACTCGGTCCCTTCATCTTCTTTGAATAGACAATTTTGTCTTTAATGATTTACTGTTGTTCTGCTTCAGCGCAGGGATGGTAAAGGTGGAGAGAGAGAATTGTTACTGTGCAACTTAATTACCCTCACATCTGATATCCAATCACAGTCATTCAGCTTTTATTGGATAACTCTGATATTTAAGAGAGTAGCTGAAGCTGATCCCAGTTGTAAATGCACTCAGCACAATCTGCAGTAATTGATTAGAGGCAACGCATACACTACTAACCCTAGGAAAAAATAATCAATTGATTTTCCATGAAATTAATTGATTTTTCAATTTATGATATAGACGCAGATTATCAGGAGTAAAATAAATCGATTGATTTGTGAAAGAAAAACATGCAGAGTATCAAAAGTGAATTAAATCAATTGAATCGAAGATTTAATCGATTGATTTACAAGAGAAAAATATGCAGAGCTACAAGGTTATTGAAATAAATCGATTAAAAGCTTATTTAATCGATTGAACTGGTAACATAACATGAACAGAGATTGAGAATCAGGAAATCAATAGATTATTTCGCAATTTCAATCGATTAAAACACATAATTTCAAGATTTTCAGACAATTTTAATCGATTGAGCTTGTTATCAACCTGTTAAAAAGCACATAATCACAATAAAGAATCAGTTATTCAATACTAGATATATCCAGAATTCCTAATTCAGTTCTAAGCATATTAAGTCTATCTCTAGGAAGTGGTTTAGTGAATAAGTCAGCTAACTATTTCTTAGTTTCAATGAATAAAATTTCACAATCACCCCTAGATACATGTTCTCTAATAAAGTGATGTCTAATTTCAATATGCTTAGTTCTAGAATGTTGAATAGGATTCTTAGTTAGATTTATTGCACTAGTATTATCACAAACCAGAGGTACCGTGTTAAGAGGCACTCCATAATCTTTCAGTTGTTGTTTAAGATAGATACTCTGAGCACAACAACTCCCAACTGCAATGTATTCAGCTTCTGCAGTTGAAAGAGCAACACATGCTTGCTTTTTGCTGTGCCAAGATATGAGACTGCTTCCCAGTAAATGACATGTACCAGAGGTACTTTTCCTATCCAATCTACATCCTGCAAAGTCAGAATCAGAAAATCCAACAAGTTTAAGAGATGCACCTTCAGGATACCATAGTCCGACATTAATGGTTCCTTTAAGGTACTTGAGAATCCTTTTAGCAGTGATAAGATGAGATTCCTTTGGATTTGCCTGAAATCTAGCACAAAGGCACACACTGAACATAATGTCAGGCCTACTAGCAGTCAGATATAGCAGAGAACCAATCAAACCTCTATATTTAGTTTGATCAACAGATTTCCCTTTTTCATCTAAATCTAGACAGCAGTTAGTAGACATGGGTGTAGAGGATTCTTTGCAAATGTACATATCAAATTTCTTCAACAACTCATTACAGTATTTAGATTGACTTAGAAAAATGCCATTTCTTAATTGCTTAACCTGGAGACCAAGGAAGAAATTTAATTCTCCCATCATAGACATCTCAAATTCACTTTACATTTCCTTAACAAACTTATTACACAAGGCATTATTAGTAGAACCGAAAATGATATCATCAACATACACCTGCACCAGAATAATGTCAGTTCCAGATTTCTTAGCGAGACCGCCATCTCGCCATTCTCAGGTGGCAGGACCATCGTCTCGCCACTTGCGTGAGGCGAGACGGCGGTCTCGATTTCGAGACGGCGGTCTCGATTTCGAGACGGCAGTCTCGTCCCCAAAAAGGCGAGAAACCTTATTTTTGTGCCAAAAATCCCTCCTATCCTAGTATGGGGCCTAATAGTCTCTCCTAGTGGCTTTTTAAGCTTCGTCCATCTTCGAATAGGAGGTCTTCTACTCTTTATTTGGAGGCCGGGCAAGATTTGGGGTCTACAGCTGCCCCCCCTTTCCCTGACTAGTCGGTTGTTGGCCTGTTGTGCCAGACAGACTGACAGGAAGGTAAAGGAGTTGACCCACTTGCCCGGTTACCCTTCAGATGTTCCGTCTTTGTGGCGGTTGATCTTCTGGGGAAAAGTGTGTATTCGTGTACCTCCGGGATACTCCTTCTGACGGTAGCCGATCCCTTCGGTGGACGCATGGTAGAACCTCAGGATACTCCTTCTGACGGTAGCCGATCCCTCGGTTGATGGGTATAAACCCCCCATCAGGCTGGCAGTTGCAGTTCGTAGTGTGGGACTGGATGGGTATGAACCCCCCATCAGGCTGGTAGTTGCAGTCCGTTGCGTAGGACTGGATGGATATGAACCCCCCATCAGGGTGGTAGTGCGACTTACTGATCCGGCTCGAGCGCAGATCAGGCGCACCGCGTACACAGGTTGATAGGTATGAACCCCCTATCAGGTTGGTACAGTCCATTGCGTAGGACTGGTGGTGGTGGCGGCTTACTGCTCGGGTGGCTCATGCGCCGGCTCCTTGGGGAATGATTTTTGGTAGATGCGCTTGGACCTTTCTGGAATGGTCATCCGGGTTGTGCCGGGGATTTTTTTGGTGTTCGTCTGACTTTGTTGGTCGCTGGGTTTATCTTTGTTTTTGATCTTTTTGTGGCGATCATCCGACTCTTGCTGGCTAGTCGGGTAATCTTTGTTTGTCTGCTCGACCTTTGGTAGTCGAAGTTTTTGTTCATCAAGGTGAGTGGCTTGTCTTAATCCAGCCTTTTTCTCGCAGTTTCATCTCTTTTTTCTCGCGATTTTGGATCTTTGGCTTTTTTATTGAGCGTATGCCTTTTTTCCTTTTTAAGCTTTTTTGTTACACTGGCTTTTGCAAAGGGTGGCAAAGAGATGCATGAAATAGAATTTTTGTTTATGAGAAAATTTTATTACGACCACATTTTTTTTGGCAAGTACAATCCCTAAGGGCTATCATCTGGAGACGACCCGGGGTGGGGGAATTGCTGGTAGAGGTGATATCAAAAGTCCGCTTGCTCCCGGACTTTGTCGCGGTATTCTTGTTGGAATATTGTCCATTCCTGCCGCATCACCTGCTGGTGCTGATACATCTCCTCCTGCCAAGCGTTGTAGGCTTCCTGCCTTTGGGCTTGTTGTTCTTGCCGCACCGTCATCTGGTCAAACTGTCGGCACAGATCGTTCATGTTATGGTTTAGGCCAGCGAAATTGTCTGTGTACGGTGGTGGTTCTTGTGGAGCCTGTTGGAATTCGGGAGGTGTGGGGATATCTTGCATCGCCACGAGCCCCTGGAGGTCCAGCGCGAAATCCAGCGAGGGATGAAGGACCAACTGGGTCCCACGGCGTATCAACATCCCCATGCTGACCAGGACTGACCCGTTGATGGATTCGGGTCGTAATTTGGAGGCTAGCTCTTCCCGACCAAGGCACCCCCATCTTTCTGCCAAGGGAGTGATAAGAGGAGCCATGAGGACGACCCCCGTTGACCTGTTCCCGAAGTCCTTAAGGGCCCTCAGGAAGAAGTAGCCAGGGTTGCAGCGCCGCTTCTGGCTCATGCAGTAAAGTATGAAGAGGTCTGGGAGGGTTATCTTCCCCTGACTCTCTTTCCTCCCGTGGATGGTCCCCGCCAGCAGCTTGTGGCAGATGTGGAGTGCTGGGGGAAGCGCAGAGCCCCTCATCAGTGTAGGTAGCGTGGTTGCCCCCGTGAGCTCGTGCCACATTTTGGCGGCGGTAAGGTTGGTGGGTCGAGAGCAGATGGCCTCGCGGTATCCCCGAGTCATCACGTCTTCGGGCCGGACGAACCCAATGGCCATATTGAATTCGTCGAGGGTGGTAGTCTGGTATTCTCCACCCATAAAATAGGTTACCATCTTAGTGGGCTGCAGGCCCGGGACCATGGAGGGGACCTCGGCGTAGGAGACGGAGGCCAGGAATTCCAGTACCGCATGTGGGTACACCTGTGTGGGTGGAGGTTCCAGCAGAAAACCCCACCCGATGTTGTCTATGTGGGACCAAACATCGTCCTCCCACCCAAATTCGGCCAGGATGCTAAAGTCGAGCCTAAGCATCGGGTGCCAAGGATAAGTCCGAATGTTCTTGAGGCGGGCTTGATGCTGTGGTGACAGCTGAGAGGGGTGTTGGGGTGGCGGTGCCGCAGAACTGCTGGCACCGGTAGTTCCTCTTCTCTTTCTTGAGGCACTTCTACTGAACATGTTGGCCAGGAAGTGTTTGGGAGTGCAAGATCTGAGAAATGGAGGTTCTGGAGGCAAGGAGAGTTGTGAGGAACCCCCCAAGCGCGCCTCCTGTTTATAGAAAATTTTTCCAGTTCGAGACCGCCGTCTGGGAAGGTAAGACGGCGGTCTCGAGTCCTCTACAAGTCGGGACGGCGATCTGGATCATCGAGACGGCGGTCTCGACGTTGGGTCCAAGCGAGACGGCGTTCTCGTCGAGTGAGACGACGGTCTCGTTTTCGCCTAAGTTGGGACGGCGGTCTCATTTTCGCCTAAATTGGGACGACGGTCTCGTTGTTCGAGACGGCGTTCTTGCCTTGCCAGGGGACCGAGACGGCGGTCTGGAAAATCCAGACGGCGGTCTCGAATTTCGGGGCTTTTTTTTTTTTAAAGAAAGAGAAAATAGGACCTGGGTCAAAAACATTTTATGCATGCAATGTTTTTATGTTTGATGTCCTATAATGCCTACTTTGATTAAATTTTCAGAAGGATTTAACCAACGTGTCTTGTAGCGCCGAGTGCCCTCTGATCTATGCTTTCGTACTTGTTGTACCATGCCGGACTTCTTGTGACCGAAGAATCATTTTGTTTTTCCTTTTTCTTTTTTTTTTCTTCTTCTTCTTCTTTTTCTTTTGTAGAGCACTCTTTGTCATGTAGTGCCCCTTTTTCTTCACTTTAGGAATTTCAATCCTCTTGTTGACTATACGCCTCCATATTCCCAAATTAATTATTAGAATATTGTTGTGAGGGTCAAGAGAAAAGAAGTAGAGAGGTGAATTCAATGGCTTGTGTTTTAGAGGGTTAATTTTTATTGATAAAGGGTTTTGTAAGAATGGTTGGCTAAGGTTAGGCCTAGGTGTTTAAGCTTTGTCTAAGCAAACATTTTCCTTTCTTTTTGTATTTGCGCCCTTTGGTTTTATTTCCATTGCTTTTAATGGCTAGCTGATCTACCTAGATCGCCCTTCGGGTTTTCGAACTAGGATACTGTGTTTTGGCCCTATCTTTTGTCTAGGTTCCCTTCTCTTATATTTTGGAGAATCCTAGCGGACCTTATTTTGTAACCCTAACTTTTGCCTAGGCTACCCTTTATTGTTGTTCGGGTGTCCTACCGGGTCGACCCTATTTTTTGCGTAGCCCCCTTTGTGGGTTTCCTACCAGGTATTTTGCCCCTTTCTTTGGCCTTTGGCTTCTCTGGGCTCTCTTTTTTTTTGTGTGTTTATTTTTTGTTCACAGTATTGGCAATGCATGACTTTCTTTATGGGTGAGGTGAAGTCTTATTTTTATGTGCTTCTAATTAACTAGCTTGACAGCAATAGCAATAGTAAATGTTGATTATTTGGATGCGCTTTTTATTCTTCTCCTTTTTTCCGTTTACTTAGACAGGGTTATTTATGTGGTCTAGTCAGAAATAGAAAGAAGAGAAGCATATAGTAAGAATCATTCTTTATTAATTAATAAGGGAATATGTGCCCTAAAATGCCCGGGAGTCGGGCTAGCCCCGGGGGATAATCTCTAACAATCATGGGGTTTACATCCCTTAAACAAAGAAAAAGATTTCCTAATGACTAAGGTGGCTCTTGACGCTTGCACCCCTCCACTTTGGAAAATTTGCTTGAGTGTGCAGATGGGGGACTTCCCTTTTTTTTTCCCGTTCAGCCCTTAGTAGGGTCATATCCTAGGCCGTACTTGCAAGGATTATCTTTGAATTCTGGGGGTTCCCTCATGCCTTGGGAATCTACCCCCAGTCCTTGGCCAGGATGGTAACCATGCTTCAACATCATGCGGGCTACCTTTGTGTTTCTGGGAAGTCGCTCTATACTGGCAATTTCGAGCGCTTGAAAAGATGTTTCAAGGGCCTCTTCAGCCGCATCCACATAAGGCTGGGTGGATGGTCCACTGATCAGGATATCGTCTTCTGCTTGGACCGTGACCAATTTGTCATCCACTATGAACTTGACTTTCTGGTGGAGCGTTGAAGGTACTACCTTAGCGTCATAATCCAAGGCCTACCGAGGAGACAGGTATACGCGGGAGTAATATCCATGACATGGAAATCGACGTCGAAAATAGTGGGTCCAACTTGAATTGGCAAGTTGACCTCTCCCACTACTTCTCGTTTGGATCCGTCGAAGGCTCGAATGATGGTGCTGCTTGGGCGCAGACGGGTTCCTTGGATAGTCAACTTGTCGAGTGTGCACTTGGGCATCACGTTCAAGGATGACCCGTTATCCACAAGAACTTTGGTGATAAGGTACTCCTTGCATTTAACCGAGATATGCAAGGGCTTGTTGTGGTTTGACCCCTCGAGGGGGAGTTCTTCCTCTGTGAAGGTGAGGTGATCGTTTGCCGTGACGTGACCGACGATCCTCTCAACTTTTTCTTGGGATATGGTATGAGGTACGTGCGCCTCACTCAAGACCTTCAGCAGGGCGTTTCTATGCGGTTCCGAGCTCATTACCAAAGATAACAACGTAATCTTTGTGGGTGTGCGATTGAGCTGGTCTATAATGGAATACTCGCTTTGCCTTATAAACTGGAGTAATTCCTCTGTCTCCTCCTTGGATTCTTTATTTTCTTTCTCTTCAGTATTTTTATTTTTTCCTTTATTTTTGGGAACGTCTTCTTGTGAGTCCTTGGGGGAGTAGACTCTTCCACTTCTAGTCGTGCCCCCAATGCCGGCTATATTTGTTATTTCTTCCTTTGTTGGTGAAGATTCCCCATATCTCCACGGTACAACTTTATTTGTTTTGTAGGGGAAAGGATGTGGCATAAATAGTGCACTGGTATCCTTGCCCCCTCTTCTTTATTCTTGAGGACCAACGGTCGAGGTTTATTTTCCTCTTGCGGCGAGTCGACCGTTGGGGTAAGCTTTATTAGGAGGGGCTTTCTCTCCATTCTTTTGATTTGGAAGACGTGTCAGTTAATCCTTCCTTTTAATTATCTTATTTATTAAGAATGAAGGAGGGGAAATTAAATGTGCAAATGAATATTTATGCATGCAAGTAGACAGTTGTAGAATAAAGAAAAAGATTTCATTCATTCAATAGAATGTGTACATTCCCCTACTCCATACTACGAAGCAACTTTTGGAAAAAACGGAAAAGCCTAAAGAAACCCACAGGCGGGTCTTGATCTCTATGCAACTCTCTTTCGGCTTCCCGGACGTGACGAGCAAGTGCTTCGCTTTGCTTCTGGACCGCCTGGCTCATATCTTCACTGTACTTTTGAGCCTCTTTGATCTTCGCCTCTTGATGAACGACCAAGGCTTGTAGTTCATCGAACTTTGCAACGGCTCGGTCTTTCTCTTGTAGTACCTGGCCGTACTGAGCTAGCCCATCTCTTTCTTTGCAGCGTAGCTTAGCGAGACTTCTGTTGAGTCTCCGGTTGGCCTCTCGCTCTTGGCGTATTTCTAACCGAGTCTTGGTGAGCTCTTGCGACAACTCTTTGATTGTTTGAGCCTGTTTTGCTGATTCGGCCTCAAGGTGTGCCGATTTGACGGTTATTTCTTGAAATTGGCTATCTGAGCTGGTTCTGGCAGTTTTGGATGCTCGGATAGCTTGCTCATTAGAGTCAGCACACTGATCCTTGAGGCGCTCTATTTCATGATCCTTTTTCTTGCCCTGCCTTTGCAGACCGTCTATTGTGAGGATAGATTCTTGCTCTCTTTCTTCAAGGGTCCTCATCTGGGCTCCCATGATTTCTACCCTCTGGGTCAGGGAGTCGATTTGAGCCTACAGCTCTTCATTATTGGCGCTCGTAATGGGTGTGGTGGATGATTGAGCCATCCCTCTTCTTTTTCTCCACGCCTCGTAGTCACTGGTGACAGTCACCCGAGCTTTTCCTAGCTCTCTATCTCCCATGTAGACTGGTTTCTCCCATGCTTTTCTCACAGCTAGTGAGTTGGCGATTGTGCATGGGTCTCCGAAGAAACACAGTCCTCCGAGTTCCCCCCCGAGAGATGGTAGTTTGAGTCCTCATGAGCTGTCTCATAGCTACTCTAGGTGAATAGGCTATGCAACCCTTGAGTCCTATCAAGGGTACGTTCGGGTAGTCTCCACATCTGATGAGAACCGGGCTAGGTCGGAACCAAGGGCAGACCCAAGACAAACTGTTGGCGTCCTTTCGTTCCAACTCGTCCCTCCATTATGAAGTTAGGCGACGTTGGAGAGGGATTTTGGAAAAGCTCCTTAAAGGGTCGGGGAACATCCCCATATGTCTAGAGGCGTAAAGCTGCGTGACGCTCCACACAAACAGTAATGAAGAGCAGCAGCGAAGTGTTTTTCCTTGCTTTTGGTGGCAGAATTCCACCGAGAGCAAGGTGTCGGCAAGGATTGCAGGCAGGGGACTCTTTGAGTTCACGTCCCAAGCGAAGAAGGCGTCCATGACGGCTTGATCTACTGTGTCGAGGTGGAAGGGGAACAAGATCGTTCCAAAAATGATTAGTGCCAGGGTTTTGTTGAAGGCGACCCACTCTGCCCTTTCAGCCAAGTAGGACAAGTGGTCTTCCAACATCGAGACTTTCCAACCCTGGATGTTCCCTTTTCCTATCAGGGTACTTTGCTGGAAAGGTAGTTGAATGAGGGCAGCGACTGGTGCTGCAGGAGTGTATGCCTCGTGGCGGATATGGACCCCGGCTGATTTGGGCCATTTCAACATAGTCTCATACACCTCTAAGGTAGGCACCATGTCGAACTGCGGAAATTCGAAGCATTGCAGAGTGGAGTTCCAGAAATGGATTAATACCCTGAGGAAAACCTGATCGACACAGATCTTGAGTAGATCTAAAATCCGTCCATAGGATTTTTCAAAATCGGCGCGGACCTCTGTTGGCATTACCACGTTAAGCCGTTCCAACCTCTCAGTATGGTATCGGGGAATATCCACCTTCTTTAGCTGTCTACTAGTCCCCTCCATTTTCTAAAACCAAAATGCATGTTTTATGAAAATGATGTGTATTTGAATGAATGTGAGTGTTTATTTTCCTATTTATCGTGTTTTTCTATATGATGTATGGTAATTGCGTATTTTTGAAGAATAAACTATTTATATGAATGTTTTATGGGCATAATATTTTTGGACCAGGTCCTATTTTTGATTTTGGAATCGGATTTTTATTTTTGATTTTTATTTTATAGCCTTTTATCTCTTCTGTCGGAACTGCGTGGCTTCTTAGCTTACAAAGAACCCGAAACCAGGCTAGCTAAAAGGCAGACTGTCCGAGATAAAATGTGGCTTTATGCGAAAAATGTTTAGCGTCCCTTATCTCTTCTGTCGGAATTGCGTGGCTACTTAGCTTACAAAGAACCTGAAACCAGACTAGCTAAAAGGCAGACTGTCCGAGATAAGGGCGTTTTTTTGCGAAAGTATTTTTGTGATTTTTCTTCTGTTGTTTGTTTATGCTTGTAGACCCCAAATCTTGCCCGGCCTCAAAATAAGAGCAGAAGACCTCCTATTCGAAGATGGACAAAGCCTAAAAAGCCACTAGGAGAGACTATTAGGCCCCATATTAGAGTAAGAAGGCTTTACTGTACAAAAAATAAATAAAAAATAAAAAATAAAAAATAAAAATAAAAAAATAATTCTGCCGAGAAGGTCTTCCCAAATGGCGAGAAGGCCTTCCCGAATGGTGAGAAGGCCTTCTCAAGTGGTGGGGGCAAGAAGGCCTTCCCAAATGATGAGAAGGTCTTCCTAAATGGCGAGAAGGCCTTCCCGACCTAGCACTTTTTTCCTATAAATAGGAGCCTCATCCCACCCATTTTCACACACACCATTCACTTCTACCACTCTCTAGGAAGCCTTTTGACACTTTAGAGTGACTCTGAGTATTTTTCCAGAGTTCGAGTGAGCCTTCCGATTTCCATTAAGGTAGAAATCGGTTAAGGATGTCCTCTTTTTTTGAGACATCCAGCCCTCGGTAGGGTGACACCTTTATTTTTTGATCGAGAGAGGAGTGTCTCTGTAGAGTGCGGGGACTCGCCAAAAGCGTCCTCAAGTTCAACATTTATAAAAGCTCGCTTCGGAGGTTCTCCTTCATATCTTTTCTCTTTTATCGCTTTCTTTTACTCGTTTTCCTTGTATGCATTAGATATTAGGATCATGTAGATAACTATTTAAATTCTGTAATAAATAAATAGGGTAGAAGCATAATTTTATTGTCTTTATTTTAAGAATAGTCCATCATAGGGAACCGAAAGGGGCGTTGTCGGGGTGCTAATACCTTCCCCACACGTAACTAACTCCCTTACCCGACTCTGGTTATAATGGCCAAAGTTGGTTTTTTGAAAACCATTGCCTTCTTTTTTCCTTTTCCGATGTTTCCGGTAAAAATATCTGTGGCGACTCCATAAGAACCCTTCAAAGTTAGTTCTTGGGTTAGCCTGGTTATCGGACAATCCAAGAACACTTTTTCGAAAACCTCGCCCCTAGGTTCAGCCCGGTTATCGGACAACCTAAAGGCGTTGTAACCACAACCATAAAAACGCGAAAATTGGAAAGTCGGAACCATCGCATCGCTCCGATCGCCTCTTTTTTACGGCGGCGACAGATGGCGACTCCACTGGGGAAGCTAGAGAGTTGATCCCATTTAGTGATGGACTAGTTTGATAAATAAAAGACTTAAAAAATTACGCTTTTACCCTACCTTGTATTATAACATGTTTTAATGCTTGGCTTTAATAACTATTGTTTGTTTATATTTACGCAATTGTTTGAAATACAAACTGTACACAAACCCTTGCACACAACAGTTCCCTCTATACCCGGGGGCAAGTGAGAAATCCATAGGGAGTGGGTGGCAGGTACGGTTCGCTGTAGTGATGGCCTTGTGCCCACCAGTGTGATCGGAAACCACCACTCAAGGTGATAACCTTCCTCTTTTGGCACAAAGACTGACTATGGCCTTAGTGCTAAGCATGGTCAGAAGGCTGGAGAGTGGGGACCCTATAATGGGGGCACCTTGGGGGCCTAAGCCTTGGTGAGAACAGTTAGAACCTACCCTTGCCAATGCACTTTTCTGCAGGAAAACCCTACCTCGTGATTAAAATGACTTCTCGCCTATTCGCGGATGAGTGAATTATATGTGCATTTGTTTGTTGCATTTGATTGCATAACATAACCAAACAATAGATAAAAACAAAATTTTACAATAAACACCCTTATCTCGGACAGTCTGCCTTTTAGCTAGCCTGGTTTCAGGTTCTTTGTAAGCTAAGTAGCCACACAGTCCGACAAAAGAGATAAGGGACACTAATGTTATTCTTTCGCCAATAAAACCATTTTATCTCGGACAGTCTGCCTTTTAGCTAGCCTGGTTTCAGGTTCTTTGTAAGCTAAGTAGCCACGCAGTCCGACAGAAGAGATAAGAGACTAAAAAAATAAATCCAAAATAAATAAAATAATAATAACAAAATCAAAATATTTACAAAAATAATTTTGACAAATTCGTATCATTCATATTGCATCATGTCATAAGTGGAAAAACCAAGAGGAAAAAATAAATGCATAAGGAAAGTATGCATACGCATCATTTTAATAAATCCCTAAAAAATGGCTCTTAGAAGCGTTTTTTTGGAAAATTACTGGGCCAAATTCCCTTCAGGTATGTGTAACTTGATTCCTCACCTTTTTCCCTTCGTTTTGATATGTTGTGCGTCCAAATCGGACATCTCAGTCAAAAGTTATGCCACTTTGAACATCTACCGCCCTTTTGTACTGGTGCATGCATAAATACATTCATTCTAAGGAATATCCATCTCATAAATCATTTGTTTTAAACAATAAAAATCTTTTTGAATTCTAGAAAGTGACTAGTATTCTTCATGCCCTCATCCGCATACAAAAAAACACAAAATCCCAAACACTATCATACATCATGTTAGAAAGTAAAACATGATAATGTTTAGGAAAAAACAAACACTTGCATACATGCATCCACCAAACTTCATCCTCATAACATGCATCTAATAATAGACAATCGAAGAAGTGAACATTCCTCAATACCATGAAAAGAGGATCAGGGCATTCGCATGCCACGCACAGGAAGTCAAAAAGAAAATAAATAGAAATTCTAACCTGCCTATGGGTTCATTTAGGCTTCTCCACTTTAAAAAAAATGTACTTCGAAACATTGCATTGAGGAATGTACACTGTCTGGATGAAATAAATAAAATTGTTTGTTTTCATCATCTCTTCAAGTGCATTCATTCTCACTTTAATAATAATAAGATAATAAAAAGAAAGGATTAATTGATGTGTTTTCCATGAATTGGAATAAGATGAAGAGCAAACCTTTCGTTGTCAAGTTCTCTCCAACGGTTGATTCGCCTAAAGAGGATAATAAGCCTCAACTGTTGGGTATCCAAGTTAATAAGGAAGAGGGGGCAAGGATGCCGCTACATTTGTTCACACCTCGGATAAGGCTGCACCATGGAGATGCGCAAAAACACAACCCATCATTGAGGATATCTCCAGCGTAGCTGGCATTGGGGGCAAAATTAGAAATGGAAGAATCTACAAGGCAATGCTCTCAAGAATAAAGACGACATTCGGATAAGCAAGCCATTTGCCCTACCTTGAATGGATGCAACTGAAGAGGACCTTTGAAATATCTTTTGCCAATATGAAGAGACTTCCCCAACAATATGACGGTGACCCACATGATAAGGAAATATGGATGCCGCCTAAACCAAGGGCTCATTAGGACCTTTCAAGGAATAAGGGAGCCACCAAATTTAAAAGACAATCCTTTAAAGCATTACCCTACAAAGGATCAAACTGCACGGAGAAAAGGGAAGTCTCTCCTTTGCACCTCGAATCAGATTTTCCCAAACGAAGGGGTTTAAGTGTCAAAAGCGACATTAGTCATTGTTTTCCTTCTGATTCTTAGGGTTTGTAAATCCAATAACTATTAGAGATTACTCATCGGGGCTAGCCCGACCCCCGAGCATTGTAGGGCACACATTTCCCTATTAATTACAAAGAATGTCATTCTTACTATCTACTTCTCTTCTTGCTATTAATGTCTAAACCTCATTAATAACCATGTTTAAGCAAACGTTTCCAAAAGTGCGTCAAAGTAATCAAAATGCGCCATTGACCAAAATAAAAGTCAAATCCATCACCACTGATTGACTAAAAGCACAAAATAAAGTTTTACCTTATCATAATAAAGTTGTGTTTCGCCAATGTTGTGTAAAGAGAAAAGAAAATCAAAAGAAGCTCATAGAAGCCAAAGGCCAAAAAGAAAAGGCAAGATACCCGGTAGGAAACCCACCAAGGGGGCTATGCAAAAGTTTGGGTAAACCCGCTAGGAAACCCGAACAACCATAAAGGGTAGCCTAGGCAAAAATTAGGGTTACAAAATAAAATCCGCTAGGTTTCCCAAAGTAACAAAAAAAGAGACCTAGGCAAAAGTTAGGACAAAACAAAACGCAACATCCTAAGCTAAAAACCCAAAGGGCAGACTAGGGAAGTCAATCAGTCATAGCAAACGCCATAGAATAAGACGCCATACCATAAACAAAACTTTTTTTAAACTAGCCTAAACACTCTAACCAACTTGGCTAGCCATGCTTACAAAAACCATTTTTTGTCAAAATAAAACAATTCTAAACACACAAGCCTTTGAATTAAATATTCTCTTCCTTCTTTTCTCTTGACCCGTACCACTACGGCATTTTAGTAATTAGTAGGGAAATTTGGAGATAGTAATCAATAGGAGGATTGACATCCCCAAGGAAAGGGAGGGGGCACTGACATGACAATTCACTCTGCAATCAACACAATTATTCTTCGGTCATGGAAAAATCGAGACGGCAAAATCGGTACAGCCTATCATGTCGACAAAGCACATAACGTCAGAAGCTCATCAGAAGTAAAAGTACATTGATTAATCCTTTTGAAAAATTAATTGAAATAGTATTATAGGATGCATATCACGAACATTGCATACATACATATGATAGGCTCCTATCCCTAAAAAAAAAAGAAGAGAAAGAAAAAATGACAATAAAAAAATAATAATGCCTGCTAGGAGATTCTTAGGCAAAAGTTAGGGTAGCCCGCTAGATCGAAAACCCACAAAGGACGGTCTAGGCAAAAGTTAGGGCATTCATAAAAAGGGAAAAATCCCGCTAAGATGTCCTAGGCAAAAATTAAGGCAGCCTGCTAGACCGAAAACCCCAAAAAGGGCGGTCTAGGCAAAGGATAGGGCCAAACCAAAAAATGAATAAAAGAGAGGGGTCCTTCATCATAATCATGAAAGTCCAGCAGGAGAATGCTAGTCACTTTTTCAAATGCATCGATAAAAAAAAGAAAAAAAAGATAGATTGCATTTAAGGCATCCACACACAAGTAGTCGCACAAAACGACTTTGTCAAGATAAAAAATGAAAGAAATAAAAATCACTTCAGATAAATAGCAAAAAAAAAAAAAAAACCAAAAAACATTCATGCATATAAGGAGACTAGCTCCATGATTGTGATTGAAAACAGGATCACCGAGACCGAGTCTCCAAAATAAAGCCTTCAAGAAAATGGAGCAAGTCGTCAATCAAGCGACTAAGCAGAATAAGAGCTTCTGAAAATCAAGAGCTCCAGCTACCATCCTTCTACCCAGAAAAGAAGGCACAAGAAAGTAATAAGTCTCCAAACATTGCTCTCCCTCAAGAAAGAAGAGCGAGTTGTCATAAGAAGCTTCCAGAAGCAAAAACTCCAATCATCATCCAATAAAAGAGGGAACAATCATCAAGACATCATAAAAGAAAAGCCGACGGAAAGGCTTAGTCATCCCCAAGAGAATCCCTTCCTACTCCGAAGGCAAAACAAAAACACTCCTCACGGCTCAGCATTACCACTACATGAGTCATCGAGCACACTCGCCCAAAGTCTCCTCCACACTCACCCAAAGTCTCCTCCACACTCCCCAATGGAGAATAAAGGCTTCAAGAGCCCATCATCATCAACAGTCAAAAGAGTCCAATCTTCATACCAACAAGGGCTCAACAAAAAAAGGGAAAAAAGAAGAAAACTCTTGCATCCCCAAAGGATGTCCAAAAGAAAAGGCCGAATAAAAATCCTCAAGTGGATCTCCTAAAAAGTCTACAAAAAAGAATCAGAAATTCCCATCCTCCAGTGGAATAAGAGCTTCGCAAGTTTAGCTCGTATCAACATCAATCAAGGAGCCAAGACTCCATCCCTAGAAAAGAAAAATCAGATCCCCAGGGAGTCAACTAATTCCCTGGTGTATCACCAAAGAAAGAAAACTTCATCCCTAATGGACCTCCCAAAAAGAAGGAAAAAAGCCAGCGTAATAAAAAGAGATTAAAAAGTAAAAAGGCTTACGCATTATCCCGAAAAAGCCAAATTTCAAATCGCGAAAAAAAGAGATAAATCGCGGAAAAAGGCGAAATCAAACGAAAATCCTTGCTCCCTAAGTGGGTCATCTCAGAAAAAGAAAAAATCAACAAAAAAAAGGAATTGAAAATTTCATTCCTTCAAAGAGCACCACAAAAGCCAGCTCGCACCCACATCAATTAAGGAGTCAAGATTCCATTCCCCCAAAGGGGCTACCAAAATCTGACCCCCAGGAAGTCAACCAATTCCCCGATGGATCAATAAAAAAGAAAGATCATCCCCAGTGAGCCTACTGCAAAGGAAAAAGCTAAGATTCATCCTCAGAATGTCATTTGCCTACACATAAGCAAGACCCGACAAGCAAGAGTCAGCATCCCCATAGGGGAATATCAGCCTAGTCAGAGGCAAAACAAATGCAGCCAAAAGTCTTCACTTCCGATGGAGTATTTGCCTGCTCAGAGGCACCATCAACATCAACAAATTTTCAATCCGCCTACTCAAGAGATGTCACCAAGATCAGCAAATCCCTAAAGGATTTCTGCCTACCTAAGAGGTACTCATAAAAAATCCCCGACAACCAGCAAAGTCGGATGACCACTACCAAAAGATCAAAATCAAAGAATCCCCAGCAATCAACAAAGCTGGATGAACACCAAAAAATCCCCGGCACAGACCAACCAAAAAACAAAGAAAGCACATTTCAACGCTCGGTGCATGGGCCACCTGAACAGTAAGCCGCCACTACCACCAGTCCTACGCAGTGGACTGTACCAACCTGATAGGGGGTTCATACCTATCAACCTGCGCACACGGTACGCCTGATCTGCGCTCGAGCCGGATCAGTAAGTCGCAACTACCAGCCTGATGGGGGGTTCATACCCATCCAGTTCGACACACAACGGACTGCAACTACCAGCCTGATGGGGGGGTTTATACCCATCAACCAAAGGATCAGCTACCGTTAGAAGGAGTATCCTGAGGTTCTACCACGTGTCCACCGAAGGGATCGGCTACCGTCAGAAGAAGTATCCCGGAAGTGCACAAATACAAAATTTCCCCAGAGGATCACCCGTCACAAGGACGGAACATCCGAAGGGTAACCGGGCAAGAGGGTCAACTCCTTTACCTTCCTATCGATCTGTCTGGCACAACAGGCCAACAGCCGACTAGTCAGGTAAAGGGGGGGCAGCTGTAGACCCCAAATCTTGCCCGGCCTCAAAATAAGAGCAGAAGACCTCCTATTCGAAGATGGACAAAGCCTAAAAAGCCACTAGGAGAGACTATTAGGCCCCATATTAGAGTAAGAAGGCTTTACTGTACAAAAAATAAATAAAAAATAAAAAATAAAAATAAAAAAATAATTCGGGGAGAAGGTCTTCCCAAATGGCGAGAAGGCCTTCCCAAGTGGTGGGGGCGAGAAGGCCTTCCCAAATGGCGAGAAGGCCTTCCCGACCTAGCACTTTTTTCCTATAAATAGGAGTCTCATCCCACCCATTTTCACACACACCATTCACTTCTACCACTCTCTAGGAAGCCTTTTGGTACTTTAGAGTGACTTTGAGTATTTTTCCAGAGTTTGAGTGAGCCTTCCGATTTCCTTTAAGGTAGAAATCGGTTAAGGATGTCCTCTTTTTTTGAGACATCCAGCCCTCGGTAGGGTGACACCTTTATTTTTTGATCGAGAGAGGAGTGTCTCTGTAGAGTGCGGGGACTGCCAAAAAGCGTCCTCAAGTTCAACATTTATAAAAGCTCGCTTCGGAGGTTCTCCTTCATATCTTTTCTCTTTTATCACTTTCTTTTACTGTTTTCCTTGTATGCATTAGATATTAGGATCATGTAGATAACTATTTAAATTCTGTAATAAATAAATAGGGTAGAGGCATAATTTTATTGTCTTTATTTTAAGAATAGTCCATCATAGGGAACCCGAAAGGGGCGTTGTGGGGGTGCTAATACCTTCCCCACACGTAACTAACTCCCTTACCCGACTCTGGTTATAATGGTCAAAGTTGGTTTTTCAAAAACCATTGCCTTCTTTTTTCCTTTTCCGATGTTTCCGATAAAAACATCGGTGGCGACTCCATAAGAACCCTTCAAAGTTAGTTCTTGGGTTAGCCCGGTAATCGGACAATCCAAGAACACTTTTTCGAAAACCTCGCCCCTAGGTTCAGCCCGGTTATCGGACAACCTAAAGGCGTTGTAACCACACCCATAAAAACGCGAAAATTGGAAAGTCGAAACCATCGCATCGCTCCGACCACCTATTTTTGACGGCGGCGACAATGCTATGCAACAGACAAATGCAACAAACACATGTACACACAATTCGATCATCCACGAACAGGAGAGAATTCGTTTTTATCACGAGGTAGGGTTTTCCTGCAGAAGAGTGTATTAGCGAGGGTAGGTTCTAACTGTTCTCACCAGGCTAAGGCCCCCAAGGTGCCCCCATTATAGGGTCCCCACTCTCCAGCCTTCCGACCATGCTTAGCACTAAGGCAGTAGTCAGTCTTGTTGCCAAAAGAGGAAGGTTATCACCTTGAGTGGTGGTTTCCGATCACACCGGTGGGCACAAGGCCATCACTACCAAGAACCGTACCTGCCACCCACTCCCTATGGATTTCTCACTTGCCCCCGGGTATAGAGGGAACTGTAGTGTGCAAGGGTTTGTGTACAGTTTGTATTTCACACAATTGCGTAAGTATAAACAAGCAACAATTATTAAAGCCAAACCGTAAAACATGTTATAATACAAGGTAAGGGCAAAAGCGTTATTTTCTTGGTTTATTTATTTTTAAGCCGGCCCATCACTAAATGCGATCAACTCTCTAGGCTTCCCCAGTGAAGTCGCCATCTGTCGCCGCCGTCAAAACGAGGGGCGGTCGGAGCGACGCGATGGTTTCGACCCTCTCGATTTTCGCATTTTTTGTTGGTGATTACAATGCCTTTAGGTTGTCCGATAACCGGGTTGAACCTAGGGGCGAGGTTTTCGAAAAGGCGCTCTTGGATTGTCCGATAACCGGGCTAATCCAAGAGCTAGTTTTGAAATGTTCTGTGGAGTCGCCACCGATGTTTTTACCGGAAACATCGGAAAAGGAGTTAAAAGGCGTTGGTTTTCGAAAAACCAACTTTGGTCATTAGAACCAGAGTTGGGTAAGGGAGTTAGTTACGTATAAAGGAAGTGTTAGTTCCTTTACGACGCCCCTTTCGGGTTCCCTATGACAGGCCAACTATTTTAAAAATATTTAAACCGGTGAGAATTACGCTTTTACCCTTTTATTTTGCGGAATTTAGAATTAAGACTACATGGCCCTAGCAGCTATTGCACAATTTATATAAAGCGGTAAATAGGCAAAGAGAAAGAGAAAAACCTTCGGAGCGAGCTTTTCTATTAATTCTTAAAAAAATAGGGTGCTTTGTGGCAACCCTTCACTCTACATAGCGTCGGAAACCTCTCAAAATGCCGAAAAACACTCACAGAAACACTCAGAAGCTCCGGAAATGCGTCGGAGGGATTCTAGAGAGAAGATCTAGTGATTTTCAAGAGAGAAGGATTTGTGGAAATGAGGGAATGGCGCCCCCTATTTATAGGTTTTCGCGCCTGACAGGTCGAGACCGCCGTCTCGTCTGACAGGGTCGAGACCGTCGTCTCGTCAATCGGGACCGCCGTCTCGCCTTGCCAAAGTGGCGAGACCGCCGTCTCGCCAAACGAGACCGTCGTCTCGCCCTTCGTAGGTGGCGAGAACGCCATCCTGGAAAGCGAGACCGCCATCTCGCCATTCTCAGGTGGCGGGACCATCGTCTCGCCAAACGAGACGGCGGTCTCGATTTCGAGACAAAAGGTCTCGTCCCCAAAAAGGCGAGAAACCTTATTTTTGTGCCAAAAATCCCTCCTATCCTAGTATGGGGCCTAATAGTCTCTCCTAGTGGCTTTTTAAGCTTCGTCCATCTTCGAATAGGAGGTCTTCTACTCTTTATTTGGAGGCCGGGCAAGATTTGGGGTCTACAATGCTCCAGCACCAAGACCGGGACCAGCACCACAGCACAGCAAGACCAGCACCACCAACATTGACCATGGCACCATGCACCGGCCAAATCTGACCGTGCTAGAGAACTCACCAGGACCAGCACCACCATAAGCACCACAATTAGCACCACGACACCAACACCAAGACCAGGACCAGCACCACCATAAGCACCACGATTAGCACCATGGCACCAGCACCAAGACCGGGACTAGCACCACAGCGCACCAAGACCAGCACAACAATTACTGACCGTGGCACCATGCACCAGCCAAATCTGACCGTGCCAGAGAACTCACCAGGACCAGCACCACCATAAGCACCACGATCAGCACCATGGCACCAGCACCAAGACCAGGACCAACACCACCATAAGCACCACGATCAGCACCATGGCACCAGCACCAAGACCGGGACCAGCACCACAGCGCACCAAGACCAACACCACCAACACTGACCGTGGCACCATGCACAAGCCAAATCTGACTGTGCCAGAGAACTCACCAGGACCAGCACCACCATAAGCACCACGATCAGCACCATGGCACCAACACCAAGACCAAGACCAGCACCACCATAAGAACCACGATCACCACCACGATCACCACCACGATCACCACCATTGCACCAACACCAAGACCGGGACCAACACCACAGCGCACCAAGACCAACACCACCAACACTGACCGTGGCACCATGCACAAGCCAAATCTGACTGTGCCAGAGAACTCACCAGGACCAGCACCACCATAAGCACCACGATCAGCACCATGGCACCAACACCAAGACCAAGACCAGCACCACCATAAGCACCACGATCACCACCACGATCACCACCATGGCACCAACACCAAGACCGGGACCAGCACCACAGCGCACCAAGACCAGCACCACCAACACTGACCGTGGCACCATGCACCAGCCAAATCTGACCATGTGAGAGAACTCACCAGGACCACCACCACCATAAGCGAGCACGATCAACACCATGGCACCAGCACCAAGACCAGGACCAAGCACCACCATAAGCACCACGATCGAGCACCATGGCACCGAGCACCAAGACCAGGACCAAGCACCACAGCGCACCAAGACCAAGCACCACAAACGATGGACCGTGGCACCATGCACCAACCAAATCGACCATGCCGGAGAACTCACCAGGACCAGGCACCACCATAAGCACCACGATCAGCACCATGGCACCAACACCAAGACCAGGACCAAGCACGACCATGAGCACCATGATCGGCACCATGGCACCGAGCACCAAGACCAGGACCAAGCACCACGGTGCACCAAGACCAAGCACCACCAACACCGACCAGTGGCACCATGCACCGACCAAATCCGACCGTGGCGAGAGAACTCACAAGGACCAAGCACCACCATAAGCACCACGATCGAGCACCATGGCATCAGCACCAAGACCAGGACCAACACCACCATAAGCACCACGATCAGCACCATGGCACCAGGACCAGCACCACAGCGCACCAAGACCAGCACCACCAACACTGACTGTGGCACCATGCACCAGCCAAATCTGACCGTGCCGGAGAACTCACCAGGACCGAGCACCACCACAAGCACCACGATCGGCACCATGGCACCGAGCACCAAGACCGGGACCAAGCACCATAGCGCACCAAGACCAACACCACCAACACCGACCAGTGGCATCATGCACAAGCCAAATCTGATCGTGCCGGAGAACTCACCAGGACCAAGCACCACCATAAGCACCACGATCAGCACCATGGCACCAACACCAAGACCAAGACCAGGCACCACCATAAGAACCACGATCACCACCACGATCACCACCACGATCACCACCATTGCACCAACACCAAGACCGGGACCAACACCACAGCAGCACCAAGACCAACACCACCAACACCGACCAGTGGCACCATGCACAAGCCAAATCGATCGTGCCGGAGAACTCACCAGGACCAAGCACCACCATAAGCACCACGATCAGCACCATGGCACCAACACCAAGACCAAGACCAGGCACCACCATAAGCACCACGATCACCACCACGATCACCACCATGGCACCAACACCAAGACCGGGACCGAGCACCACAGCAGCACCAAGACCAGACACCACCAACACCGACCGTGGCACCATGCACCGACCAAATCGACCATGTGAGAGAACTCACCAGGACCACCACCACCATAAGCAAGCACGATCAACACCATGGCACCAAGCACCAAGACCAGGACCAAGCACCACCATAAGCACCACGATCAAGCACCATGGCACCAAGCACCAAGACCAGGACCAAGCACCACAGTAGCACCAAGACCGAGCACCACAAACGATGGACCGTGGCACCATGCACCAACCAAATCGACCATGCCGGAGAACTCACCAGGACCAAGCACCACCATAAGCACCACGATCAGCACCATGGCACCAACACCAAGACCAGGACCAAGCACGACCATGAGCACCATGATCGGCACCATGGCACCAGCACCAAGACCAGGACCAGGCACCACGAGTGCACCAAGACCGAGCACCACCAACACCGACCGTGGCACCATGCACCGGCCAAATCCGACGTGGCGAGAGAACTCACAAGGACCAAGCACCACCATAAGCACCACGATCGGCACCATGGCATCAGCACCAAGACCAGGACCAACACCACCATAAGCACCACGATCGGCACCATGGCACCGGGACCAGGCACCACAGCGCACCAAGACCAGCACCACCAACAATGACCTCGGCACCATGCACCAGCCAAATCTGACCGTGCTAGAGAACTCACCAGGACCAGCACCACTATAAGATCCACGATCAGCACCATGGCACCAGCACCAAGACCGGGACCATCACCAAAGCGCACCTAGACCAGCACCACCAACACTGACCGTGGCACCATGCACCAGTCAAATCTGACCGTGCCAGAGAACTCACCAGGACCTGCACCACCATAAGCACCACGATCAGCACCATGGCACCAACACCAAGACCAGGTCCTATTTAAGTTTTTGGATTCGGATTTTTATTTTTATTTGATGTTTATTTGTTTATTTTATAGCCTTTTATCTCTTCTGTCGGAACTGCGTGGCTACTTAACTTACAAAGAACCTGAAACCAGGCTAGCTAAAAGGCAGACTGTCCGAGATAAGGGTGTTTATTTGAAAAAAATATTTTTTTTGTGATTTTTCTTTGTTGTTTGTTTATGCTATGCAACAGACAAATGCAGCAAACACATGTACACACAATTCGATCATCCACGAATAGGCGAGAATTCGTTTTTATCATGAGGTAGGGTTTTCCTGCAGAAAAGTGCATTGGCGAGGGTTGGTTCTAACTCTTCTCACCAGGCTAAGGCCCCCAAGGTGCCCCCATTATAGGGTCCCCACTCTCCAGCCGTCCGACCATGCTTAGCACTAAGGCCATAGTCAGTCTTGTTGCCAAAAGAGGAAGGTTATCACCTTGAGTGGGGGTTTCCGATCACACTGGTGGGCACAAGGCCCTCACTACAGCGAACCGTACCTGCCACCCACTCCCTATGGATTTTTCACTTGCCCCCGGGTATAGAGGGAACTCTAGTGTGCAAGGGTTTGTGTACAGTTTGTATTTCACACAATTGTGTAAGTATAAACAAGCAACAATTATTAAAGTCAAACCGTAAAACATGTTATAATACAAGGTAAGGGCAAAAGCGTTATTTTCTTGGTTTATTTATTTTTAAGCCGGCCCATCACTAAATGGGATCAACTCTCGAGGCTTCCCCAGTGGAGTCGCCATCTGTCGCCGCCACCAAAATGAGGGGCGGTCGGAGCGACGCGATGGTTTCGACCCTCTTGATTTTCGCGTTTTTTATGGGTGGTTACAACGCCTTTAGGTTGTTCGATAACCGGGCTGAACCTAGGGGCAAGGTTTTCGAAAGGGCGTTCTTGGGTTGTCCAGTAACCGGGCTAACCCAAGAACTAGTTTTGAAGGGTTCTGTGGAGTCTCCACCGATGTTTTTACCGGAAACATCGGAAAAAGAGTTAAAAAGGCGTTGGTTTTCGAAAAACCATCTTTGGTCGTTAGAACCAGAGTTGGGTAAGGGAGTTAGTTACGTGTAAAGGAAGTGTTAGTTCCTTTACGACGCCCCTTTCGGGTTCCCTATGACAGGCCAGTTATTTTGTTAATAAATAAACCAGAAAAATACGCTTTTGCCCTTTTATTTTGTGGAATTTAAAATTGTGACTACATGACCCTAATATCTATTGCACAATTTATGTAAAGCGGTAAATAGGCAAAGAGAGAGAGAGAAAACCTTCGAAGAGGGCTTTTTCTATTAATTCTTTAAAAAAGGGGGTGCTTTGTGGCAGCCTTTCACTCTACACAGCGATGGAAACTTCTCTAAATGCCGAAAAACGCTCACAGAAACACTCAGAAGCACCGGAAATGCGTCGGAGGGATTCTAGAGAGAAAATCTAGTGATTTCTAGAGAGAAGGAGGAGCAAACTGTGTGGAAATGAGGGAATGGAGCCCCCTATTTAAAGGTTTTCGTGCCTGACAGGTCGACACTGCCGTTCTCGTCTGACAAGGTCGAGACCGTCGTCTCGTCAACCGAGACCACCGTCTCGCCCTGCCAAAGTAGCGAGACCGCCGTCTCGCCAAACGAGACAGCGGTCTCGCCACTTGCACGAGGCGAGACGGCGGTCTCGATTTCGAGACGGCGGTCTCGTCCCCAAAAGGCGAGAAACCTTTTTTTCGTACCGAAAATCCCTCCTATCCTATTATGGGGCCTAATAGTCTCTCCTAGTGGCTTGTTAGGCTTCGTCCATCTTCGAATAGGAGGTCTTCTACTCTTTATTTGGAGACCGGGCAAGATTTGGGGTCTACAACCATAAGCACCACGATCAGCACCATGGCACCAGCACCAAGACAAGGACCAACACCACAGCACACCAAGACCAGCACCACCAACACTGATCGTGGCACCATGCACCAGCCAAATCTGACCGTGCCAGAGAACTCACCAGGACCAGCACCATCATAAGCACCACGATCAACACCATGGCACCAGCACCAAGACCAGGACCAGCACCACCATAAGCACCACGATCATCACCATGGCACCAGCACCAAGACCGGGACCAGCACCACAGCGCACCAAGACCAACACCACCAACACTGACCCTGACACCATGCACCAGCCAAATTTGACCGTGCCAGAGAACTCACCAGGACCAGCACCACCATAAGCACCACGATCAGCACCATGCCACATACACCAAGACCAGGACCAGCCCCACCATAAGCACCACGATCAGCACCATGGCACCAGCACCAAGAGCGGGACCAGCACCACAGCGCACCAAGACCAGCACCACCAACACTGACTGTGGCACCATGCACCAGCCAAATCTGACCGTGCCAGAGAACTCACCAGGACCAGCACCACCACAAGCACCACGATCAGCACCATGGCACCAACACCAAGACTGGGACCAGTACCACAGCGCACCAAGACCAACACCACCAACACTGACCGTGGCACCATGCACCAGCCAAATCTGACCGTGCTAGAGAACTCACCAAGACAAGCACCACCATAAGAACCACGATCAGCACCATGCCACCAGCACCAAGACCGGGACCAGCACCACAGTGCACCAAGACCAGCACCACAACATTGACCGTGGCAGCATGCACCAGCCAAATCTGACCGTGCCAGAGAACTCACCAGGACCAGCACCACCATAAGCACCACGATCAGCACCATGGCACCAGCACCAAGACCAGGACCAACACCACCATAAGCACCACGATCAGCACCATGGCACCAGCACCAACACCGGGAACAGCACCACAGCGCACCAAGACCAATACCACCAACACTGACCGTGGCACCATGCACTAGCCAAATCTGACCATGCTAGAGAACTCACCAGGACCACCAACACCATAAGCACCACGATCAGCACCATGGCACCAACACCACCATAAGCACCATGATCAACACCATGGCACCAGCACCAAGACCAGGACAAGCACCACAGCACACCAAGACTAGCACCACCAACACTGACGGTGACACCTTGCACCAACCAAATCTGACCGTGCAAGAGAACTCACCAGGACCAGCACCACCATAAGCACCACGATCAGCACCATGGCACCAGCACCAAGACCAGGACCAGCACCACCATAAGCACCACGATCAGCACCATGGCACCAGCACTAAGACCGGCTCCAGCACCACAACCACTGACCGTGGCACCATGCACAAGCCAAATCTGACCGTGCCAGAGAACTCACCAGGACCAGCACCACCATAAGCACCACGATCAACACCATGGCACCAAGCACCAAGAATAGGACCAGCACCACCATAAGCACCACGATCAGCACCATGGCACCAGCACCAAGACTAGGACCAACACCACCATAAGCACCACGATCAGCACCATGGCACCAGCACCAAGATCGGGACCAGCACCACAACGCACCAAGACCAGCACCACCAACACTGACCGTGGCACCATGCACCAGTCAAATCTGACCGTGCTAGAGAACTCTCTAGAACCTGCACCACCATAAGCACCACGATCAGCACCATGGCACCAGCACCAAGACCAGGGCCAGCACCACCATAAGCACCACGATCAGAACCATGGCACCAGCACCAAGACCGGGGCCAGCACCACATCGCACCAAGACCAGCACCACCAACACTGACCGTGGCACCATGCACCAGCCAAATCTGACCGTGCCAGAGAACTCACCAAGACTAGCACCACCATAAGCACCACGATCAGAACCATGGCACCAGCACCAAGACCAGGACCAGCACCACGATCATCACCATGGCACCAACACCAAGACCGGGACCAGCACCACAGCGCACCAAGACTAGCACCACCAACACTGACCGTGGCACCATGCACCAGCCAAATCTGACCGTGCCAGAGAACTCACCAGGACCAGCACCACTATAAGCACCACGATCAGCACCATGGCACCAACACCAAGACCAGGACCATCACCACCATAAGCACCATGATCAGCACCATGGCACCTGCACCAAGACCGGACCAAGCACCACAGCAGCACCAAGACCAAGCACCACCAACACCGACCGTGGCACCATGCACCGACCAAGTCCGACAGTGCCAGGAGAACTCACTAGGACCAAGCACCACCATAAGCACCACGATCAAGCACCATGGCACCAAGCACCAAGACCAGGACCAGCACCACCATAAGCACCACGATCAACACCATGGCACCAACACCAAGATCGGGACCAGCACCACAGCACACCAAGACCATCACCACCAACACTGATCGTGGCACTATGCACCAACCAAATCTGACCGTGCCAGAGAACTCACCAGGACCAGCACCACCATAAGCACCACGATCAGCACCATGGCACCAGCACCAAGACTAGGACCAAGCACCACCATAAGCACCACGATCAGCACCATGGCACCAGTACCAAGACCGGGACCAGTACCACAGCGCACCAAGACCAGCACCACCAACACTGACCGTGGCACCATGCACCAGCCAAATCTGACCGTGGCAGAGAACTCACCAGGACCAGCACCACCATAAGCACCACGATCAGCACCATGGCACTGTCGCCGCCTCCCAAAACGAGGGGCGGTCGGAGCGACGCGATGGTTTTTCGACCCTCTTTTATTTTCGCGTTTTTATTGGTGGTTACAACGCCTTTAGGTTGTCCGATAACCCTGCTAGCTTAGGGGCGAGGTTTTCGAAAAGTGTCCTTGGGTTGTCCGATAACCGGGCTAGCCCAAGGACTCATTTATTTTGGGTTCTATGGAGTCGCCACCGATATTTTTACCATAAACATCGGAAAAGGGGTTTAAAAAGGCGTTGGTTTTCGAAAACCAACTTTGGTCATTAGAACCAGAGTTGGGTAAGGGAGTTAGTTACGTGTAAAGGGAGTATTAGTCCCTTTACGACGCCCCTTTCGGGTTCCCTATGATAGGCCGGCTTTTTTAAATAGATAATTAAACTGGAAAATTGCGCTTTTACCCTTTTATTATGCGGTATTTAGATATATGACTACATGGCCCTAGCTTCTATTGCATAATTTAAATAGCAGTAATAAAAATAGAGAGTGAGGATATGCACCTCCAAAGCAAGCTTTTATGTATTCAAAAGAGAGGGTGCGTTTTGGCAACCCTTCACTCTACAACTCTCAGAAACTCCGGAAATGCCTCGGAGGGATTCTTAAGAAGATTTAGAACGCTCGTTCTATGCCTAGAGACACTCAGAAACTCCGGAAATGCCTCGGAGGGATTCTTAGAGAGAGAAAATCTAGAGAGAAGGGAGAGGTCTTGTTGCTTGGTCTGTGAAAAGGGAGAAATGACGCCCCTATTTATAGTTTTTCGCGCCTGACAGGTCGAGACCGCCGTCTCCTCTGACAGGGTTGAGACCGCCGTCTGGAAAATCCAGACCGCCGTCTCGACTTGGCAGAGGGTCGAGACCGTCGTCTGGAAAATCCAGACCGCCGTCTCGACTTGGCAGGAATCGAGACTGCCGTCTGGAAAATCGAGACGGCGGTCTCGTCCTGGCGTTGAGACGAGACGGCGGTCTGGTCCTTCCAGACAGCGGTCTCGTCCCTTCAGGGCGAGAAACTTTATTTTCGGGTCAAAAAACCGTCCTATCTTAGTACAGGGGACTAATAGTCTCTCCTAATGGCTTGTTAGGCTTCGGCCGTCTTCAAATAGGAAGCTTTCTGACTTTATTCTGAAGCCGGGCAAGATTTGGGGTCTACAGCTGCCCCCCCTTTACCCGACCAGTCAACTGCTGGCTTTTTGTGCCAAGGTAATCGACTGGAGGGTAAAGGAGTTGACCCTCTTGCCCGGTTTCCCTTCAGATATTCCGTCTTTGCGGCGGATGATCTTCTGGGGAGATGTTGTGTTGTGCGCCTCTGGGATGCTCCTTTGACGTGGTAGCTGACCCCTTCGGCTGATGAGTACGAACCCCCATCTGGTTTGACGAGTATGAACCCCCGCCCGGTAAGCCCCCTTCTGTAAGGCTTGATGAGTACACACCCCCATCTGGTGTTTGACGAGTATGAACCCCTGTCTGGTAAGCCCCCTTCTGTAAGGCCTGATGAGTACGCACCCCCATCTGGTGGTTAAGCCTCCGGATGCTCCAACTTGCGGTAGCTGATCCTTTGGCTGAGGTGGCGGCTTACTGATTTTGACCATGCGCCGATGTGAAACCTCGGGATGCTCCTTTGACGCGGTAGCTGACCCCTTGGCTGACGAGTATGAACCCCCGTCTGGTTATGTGCCTCTGGATGCCCCTTCTTGCGGTGGCTGATCCTTTGGCGATGGTGGCGGCTTACTGATTCTGATCATGCGCCGGTTTCCTGGAGAGTGACTTCTGTGTTTTGATAATTGTGGTTGGACCTTTCTGGAGTGGTCATCCAGGCTGTGCCGGGGACTTCGTTAGTGTTTTCCTCCAGCTTTGCTATTTGCTGGGGATTTTTGCTTTTGATTTTTTTGTGGTGGTTATCCGACTCTTGCTGGTTAGTCGGGTTTTGTTGGTTTTTATCCTGCCTTTTTTTCTCGCGGTTTTATCTCTTTTTCTCGCGATTTTGGATTCTGGCTTTTTATTGAGCGTGTGCCTTTTTTCTTTTTTAAGTTTCTTTTTTTGTTACGCAAGCTTTTGCAAAAAGAAGGCAAAGAATGCGGGAAATAAAATTTTATTCATAGGAAATTTTATTACAGCAACTTTTATTTTAACCCGCACAGCCCCTAAGAGTCATCATCATCAGAAGGGGTGTCGTGGGGAAAATGTTTATACATGTGGTAGCGGAAGTTGATTTGTTCCTGGATTTCGTCGTTGTAATCCTCTTGGAACGCCGTCCACTCTTGCCGCATCCTCTGCTGCTCTTGGTAGATCTGATCTTAGCGCTCTTAAAAGGCCTGTTGGCGAACATCGTGGGCTTGCCGCCACTGGTTCTGCTGCTCTTGCCAGATCGCCATTTGGCCGAACTGCTGGCTCAGATCGGTCATGTGTTGGTGAAGGCCAGCAAAGTCCTCCGTGTACGGCGGTGGTTGTTGCTGTTGCTGTGAGCCAGGAGATGTGGGCGCATCCTGCATCGCCACTATTCCCTGGATGTCCAGCTCAAAGTCCAGGGTGGGATGCAGGGCGAAATGACTTCCCCGACGGATCAGCATCCCCATGCTGACTAGCATTGGCCCGTTGATGGGCTCGGGTCGCAAATTGCGGGCCAGCTCTTCCCGGCCGGGGCACCCCCTTCTCTCTGCTAGAGGGATGATGAGGGGAGCCACCAGGATGGCCCCTGTGGATCTGCTCCCGAAGTCCTTCAGGGCCCTCAGGAGGAAGTACCCAGGGTTGCAGCGCCGTCTCTGGTGCATGCAATAGAAGACGAAGAGGTCCGGGAGGGATATCTTCCCCTGACTCTCTTTCCTTGCGTGGATGGTGCCTGCCAGCAGCTTATGGCAGATGCGGAGTGGCGGGGGAAGTGCAGACCCCCTCATCAATGAGGGCAATGTGGTGGCTCCAGTGAGCTCATGCCACATCTCAACAGCGGTAAGGTTGGTGGGCCTAGAGCATATGGCCTCACGGTACTCCCGAGATAATGCTTCCTCGGGCCGGATGAACCCAATGGTTACATTGAATTCCTCCAAAGTGGTGGTGTGGTATTGCCCACCCATAAAATAATTGACCATTTTGGTGGGCTGCATGCCTGAGGCCATAGAGGGGATCTCAATGAGGGAGACCGAGGCCAGGAATTCGAGCACCGCTTGTGGGTACACATGAATGGGTGGGGGCTGTAGCAGAAAACCCCACCCAATACTATCGATGTGCGCTCGGACGTCTTCTTCCCATCCAAATTCAGCCAGGACGCCAAAGTCCAGTGTTAGCAAGGAGTGCCACTGGTAGTTTCTGAGGTTGTCCAGGCGGGCCTGGTGTTGTGGTTGAAGTTGAGAAGGGTCTGAGGGTGGCGGTGGTGCCGAGCTGCTAGCACCAGAGGTACCCCTTCTCTTCCGGGAGGCGCTTCTGCCAAACATCTTGAGCAAAGAAGGTCTGGAGGAGAGTTTTGAAGGCTCTGGAGGCTTTGGAGGCTTGGAGAGTTGTGAGGAAACCCCCCAAGCGCGCCCCCTTTATATAGGATTTTTTTCCAGGTCGAGACCGCCGTCTGGGAAGTCGAGACGGCGGTCTCGTTTGGTCAACAAATCAAGACGGCGGTCTCGATAACCCAGACGGCGGTCTCGACTTTGTCCAAGTCGAGACGGCGGTCTGGTTTCTCGAGACGGCGGTCTCGTTTGGTCAACAAAACGAGACGGCGGTCTGGAATATCCAGACGGCGGTCTCGAATTTGCGGGGTTTTTTTTTTTTTTTGAATAAGAAATAGGACGTGGTTCAAAAACATTTTATGCATGCAAATGTTTTCATGTTTGATGTCCTATAATGCCTACTTTGGTTAATATTTCAGAAGGATTTAACCAACGTGTCTTGTTGCGCTGAAAGTCTTCTGATTCGCCGTGTTTGCCTTTGGTTGTACCATGCCAGACTTCTTGTGACCGAAGAGTAGTTTCTTTCTTTCTCTTTTTCTTTTGTTTTCTTTTTCTTTTGTAGAGCACTTTTGTCATGTAGTGTCCCTTTTTCCTTGCTTTAGGGATTTCAATCCTCTTGTTGACTATACGCCTCCATATTCCCAAATTAATTATTAGAATATTGTCATGAGGGTCAAGAGAAAAGAAACAAAGGGGGTAAAAATCAATGGTTTGTGTTTTAGAGGGTTGATTTTTATTGATAAGAGGATTTGTAAGAATGGCTGGCTAAGGGTTAAGCCTGAGTGTTTAAGCTTTGTCTAAGCAAACATTTTCCCTTTCTTCTCTTTTTTGTATTTGCGCTCTTTTGGTTTTATTTTCATTGCTTTTTAAATGGCTAGCTGATTTCCCTAGATCGCCCTTTGGGTTTTCGAACTAGGATACTGTGTCTTGGCCCTAACTTTTGTCTAGGTTTACTCTCTTGTAAAATTTTGGAGAAATCCTAGTGGACCTTTATTTGTAACCCTAACTTTTGCCTAGGCTACCCTTTATTGTTGTTCGGGTATCCTATCGGGTCGACCCTATCTTTTGTGTAGCCCCCTTAGTGGGTTTCCTACCGGGTAATTTGCCCTTTTCTTTGGCCTTTGGCTTCTCTGGGCTTTTTCTCTTTTTTTTGTATTTATTTTTGTTCACAGTATTGGCGAAGCGTGACTTTCTTTATGGCTTAGGTGAAGTCTTTATTTTTATGTGCTTCTAATTAGCTAACTCGATGATGATAGCAATGGTGAAAGTTGATTATTTGGAAGCGCTTTTTATTCCTCTCTTTTTTATGCTTACTTAGACAGGGTTATTTATGTGGTGCAGTCAGAAGTAGAAAGAAAATAAGCAGATAGAAAGAATCATTCTTATTAATTAATGAAGGAATATGTGCCCTAAAATGCCCGGGGTCGGGCTCGCCCCGGGGGATAGTCTCTAACAATCATGGGGTTTACATCCCTTAAACAAAGAAAAAGATTTCCTAATGACTAGAGTGGCTCTTGACGCTTGCACCCCTCCACTTCGGAAAATCTGCTTGAGTGTACGGAGGGGAGACTTCCCTTTTGCTTTTCCCGCTCGGCCCTTGAAAGGGTTATATCCTAGGCCGTACTTGTAAGGATTGTCTTTGAACTCTGGGGGTTCCCTCATTCCTTGGGAATCTGCCCCCAGTCCTTGGCCAGGATGGTAGCCATGCTTCAACATCATGCGGGCTACCTTTGTGTTTCTGGGAAGTCGCTCTATGCTGGCAATTTCAAGCGCTTGAAAAGATGTTTCAAGGGCCTCTTCGGTCGCATCCACATAGGGTTGGGTGGACGGTCCACTGATCAGGATATCGTCTTCTGCTTGGACCGTGACCAGTTTGTCATCCACTACGAATTTGACTTTCTGGTGGAGCGTCGAAGGTACTGCCTTAGCGTCATGAATCCAAGGCCTGCCGAGGAGACAGCTGTATGCTGGAGTAATGTCCATTACATGGAAATCAACGTCGAAGATAGTGGGTCCAACCTGGATTGGCAAATTAATTTCTCCCACTACTTCTCGCTTTGATCCATCGAAGGCTCAAACGATGGTGCTGCTTGGGCGCAGAGGGGTTCCTTGGATAGTCAGCTTATCCAGTGTGCACTTGGGCATTACATTCAAGGACGACCCGTTATCCACAAGAACTTTAGCAATGAGGTATTCCCTGCATTTAACTGAGATATGCAAGGGCTTGTTGTGCTTTGACCCTTTGAGAGGGAGTTCTTCCTATGTGAAGGTGAGGTGATCGTTTGCCGTGATGTGACCGACGATCCTCTCGACCTTTTCTTGGGATATTGTGTGAGGTACATGTGCCTCGCTCAAGACCTTCAGCAGGCGTTCCGGTGCGGTTCCGAGCTCATTATCAAAGACAACAATGTGATCTTTGCAGGTGTACGGTTGAGCTGGTCTAAAATGGAATACTCGCTTTGTCTTATAAATTGGAGTAATTCCTCTGTCTCCTCCTTGGATTCTTTATTTTCTTTTTCTTCTTCGGTCTTTTTATTTTTTCCTTTATTTTGGAGGACATTTTCCTGTGTGTCCTTGGGGGAGTAGATTCTTCCACTTCTAGTTGTGCCCCCAATGCCGGCTATGTTTGTTATTTCTTCTTTTATTAGTGAAGATTCCCCGTATCTCCACGGTACAACTTTATTTGACTCATAGGGGAAAGGACGTGGCATAAATAGTCGCACTGGCGTCCTTGCCCCCTCTTCTTTATTCTTGAGGACCAACGGCCGAGGTTTATTTCCCTCTTGTGATGATTCGACCGTTGGGGTGAGCTTTATTAGGAGTGGCTTTCTCTCCATTCTTCTGATTCGGAAGACGTGTTAGTTAATCCTTCCTTTTTATTATCTTATTTATTAAACGTGAAGGAGGGAAATTTAAATATGCAAATGCTTATGCATGCAAGTAGACAACTGTTGAATAAAGAAAAAGATTTCATTAATTCATTGGAAGGTGTACATTCTCCTATTCCATACTACGAAGCGTCTTTTGACAAAAACGCAAAAGCCTAAAGAAACCCACAGGCGGGTCTTGTTTTCTTTGTAATTCTCTTTCGGCTTCTCGGACGTGGTGAGTGAGCGCTTCGCTTTGCTTATGGATCGCTTGGCTCATTTCTTCGCTGTATTGTTAAGCCTCCTTGATCTTCGCCTCTTGATGTATGACCAAGGCTTCTAGTTCTTCAAGCTTTGCAACAGCTTGGTCCTTCTCTTGGAGTACTTGGTCGTATTGGGCTAGCCCTCTTTTCTCCTGAAGGCGTAGCTCATAGAGACCTCTGCTCAGTTTTCTGTTGTTCTCTCGCTCTTGGCGGAGGTCTATCCGAGCCTGGAGGAGCCCTTCTGACAACTCTTTGATCGTCTGAGCCTGCTGAGCTGATTCCGCCTCAAGGTGTGCTGATCTGGCGGTTATCTCCTGCAATTGGCTATCCGAGCTGGTTCTGGCAGTTTTAGATGCCCGGATAGCTTGTTCGTTAGCGTCAGCACATTGGTCCTTGAGGCGTTCTATTCCATGATCCTTTTTCTTGCCTTGCCTCTGTAGACCGTCAATCGTGAGGATAGAGGCTTGTTCTTTTTCCTCAAGGGCCCGTATCTGGCCTCCCATTATTTCTACCCTCTGGGTCAAGGCATTGACTTGTGCCTGCAGCTCTTCGTTGTTGGCAATGGGTGCGGGTGTGGTGGATGGTCGGGCCATCTCTCTTCTTCTCCTCCATGCCTCATAATCACTGGTGACAGTTACCCAAGCCTTTCCTAGCTCTCTGTCTCCCATGTAAACCGGCTTCTCCCATGCTTTCCTCATAGTCAGTGAGTTGGCGATTGTGCATGGGTCTCCAAAGAAGCACAGCCCTCCGAGTTCCCCTCGGGAGATAGTAGTTTGAGTTCTCATGAGTTTCCTCATAGCTACCCTAGGTGAGTAGGCTATGCAACCCCTGAGTCCTATCAAGGGTACGTTCGGATAGCTCCTGCATCTGACGAGAACTGGGCCAGGTCGGAACCAAGGGCAGACCCAAGATATGCTATCGGCGTCCTTTTGTTCTAACTCATCCCTCCATTCTATGGTCAGGCGTCGCTGGAGGGGGATCTTGGAGAAGCTTCTCAAGGGGTCGGGGAATATCCCCATGTGACTGGAGGCGTAGAGGTGCGTGATGCTCCACACATAAAGTAATGGAGAGCAGCAGCGGAGTGTTCTTCCTTGCTTCTGACGGCAGAAATCTACCGAGAGCAAGGTGTCGGCAAGAATAGCAGGCAGGGGACTCTTCGAGTTCACGTCCCAAGCGAAGAAGGCGTCCATGACGGCTTGATCGACCGTGTCGAGGTGGAAGGGGAACAGGATTGTTCCGAAGATAATTAGCGCTAGGGTTTTATTGAAGGCAACCCACTCTGCCCTTTCAGCCAGGTAGGACAGGTGGTCTTCCAACATCGCTACTTTCCATCCCTGGATGTTCCCTCTTCCTATCAGGGTACTTTGTCGGTACGGTAGATGGATAAGGGCAGCGACTGGTGCTGCAGGAGTATACGCCTCATGGCGGATATGGACCCCAGCTGATTTGGGCCATCTCAACATAGTTTCATACTCCTCAAAAGTAGGCACCATGTCGAACTGCGGAAATTCAAAACACCGCAGACTTGAGTTCCAGAAGTGAATCAGTACCCTGAGAAAGACTTGATCGATACTGATCTTTAGGAGGTCCAAAATCCGTCCGTAGGACTTTTCAAAATCCGCGCGGACCTCCGGTGGCATTGTCGCACTAAGCCGCTCTAGCTTCTCAGTATGGCTTCGGAGAATGTCCACCTTCCCCACTTGTCTACTAGTCCCCTCCATTTTCTAAAATAAAAATGCATGTTTTGATGAAGATGATGTTTATTGTATGAATGTGAGTGTTTATTTTGCTATTTTATCATGTTTCTTTACATGATGCATGGTATTTGCGTATTTTTTGAAAAGAATAAACTATCTATATGAATGTTTTATGAGTGCAATATTTTTGGACCAGGTCTTATTTGTGAACTTTGGAAAAAATGGATTTTTATTTTTATTTATTTTATTTTATAGCCTTTTATCTCTTCTGTCGGAACTGCGTGGCTACTTAGCTTACAAAGAACCTGAAACCAGGCTAGCTAAAAGGCAGACTGTCCGAGATAAAATATGGCTTTATGCGAAAGAATATTTAGCATCCCTTATCTCTTATGTCGGAACTGCGTGGCTACTTAGCTTACAAAGAACCTGAAACCAGGCTAGCTAAAAGGCAGACTGTCCGAGATAAGGGTGTTTATTTGTGAAATATTTTTTTTGTGATTTTGTTCTGTTGTTTGTTTATGCTATGCAACATACAAATGCAACAATCATATGCACACACAATTCGATCATCCCCGAACAGGCGAGATTCCGTTTTTTATCACGAGGTAGGATTTTCCTGCAGAAAAGTGCATTGGCCAGGGTAGGTTCTAACTGTTCTCACCAGGCTAAGGCCCCCAAGGTGCCCCCATTATAGGGTCCCCACTCTCCAGCCGTCCAACCATGCTCAGCACTAAGGCCAGAGTCGGTCTTGTTGCCAAAAGAGGAAGGTTATCACCTTGAGTGGTGGTTTCCGATCACACTGGTGGGCACAAGGCCCTAACTGCAGCGAACCGTACCTGCCACCCACTCCCTATGGTTTTCTCACTTGCCCCCGGGTATAGGAGGAACTGTAGTGTGCAAGGGTTTTGTGTGAAATTTATATTTCAATCAATCGCGTAAGTATAAACAAGCAACAGTTCATTGAAAGCCAATCAATAAAGCATGTTATAATACAAGGTAGGGTAAAAAGCGCTATTTTCTTGGTTTAATTATTTTTAAGCCAGCCCATCACTAAATGGGATCAACTCTCTAGGCTTCCCTAGTGGAGTCTCCATCTGTCGCCGCCTCCCAAAACGAGGGGCGGTCGGAGCGACGCGATGGTTTTTCGACCCTCTTTTATTTTCGCGTTTTTATTGGTGGTTACAACGCCTTTAGGTTGTCCGATAACCGGGCTAGCCTAGGGGCGAGGTTTTCGAAAAGTGTCCTTGGGTTGTCCGATAACCGGGCTAGCCCAAGGACTCATTTATTTTGGGTTCTATGGAGTCGCCACCGATATTTTTACCATAAACATCGGAAAAGGGGTTTAAAAAGGCGTTGGTTTTCGAAAACCAACTTTGGTCATTAGAACCAGAGTTGGGTAAGGGAGTTAGTTACGTGTAAAGGGAGTATTAGTCCCTTTACGACGCCCCTTTCGGGTTCCCTATGATAGGCCGGCTATTTTAAATAGATAATTAAACTGGAAAATTGTGCTTTTACCCTTTTATTATGCGGTATTTAGATATATGACTACATGGCCCTAGCTTCTATTGCATAATTTAAATAGCAGTAATAAAAATAGAGAGTGAGGATATGCACCTCCAAAGCAAGCTTTTATGTATTCAAAAGAGAGGGTGCGTTTTGGCAACCCTTCACTCTACAACTCTCAGAAACTCCGGAAATGCCTCGGAGGGATTCTTAAGAAGATTTAGAACGCTCGTTCTATGCCTAGAGACACTCAGAAACTCCGAAAATGCCTCGGAGGGATTCTTAGAGAGAGAAAATCTAGAGAGAAGGGAGAGCTCTTGTTGCTTGGTCTGTGAAAAGGGAGAAATGACGCCCCTATTTGTAGTTTTTCGCGCCTGACAGGTCGAGACCGTCGTCTCCTCTGACAGGGTTGAGACCGCCATCTGGAAAATCCAGACCGCCGTCTCGACTTGGCAGGAATCGAGACCGCCGTCTGGAAAATAGAGACGGCGGTCTCGTCCTGGCGTTGAGACGAGACGGCGGTCTGGTCCTTCCAGACGGCGGTCTCGTCCCTTCAGGGCGAGAAACTTTATTTTTGGGTCAAAAAACCGTCCTATCTTAGTACGGGGGCCTAATAGTCTCTCCTAATGGCTTGTTAGGCTTCGGCCATCTTCAAATAGGAAGCTTTCTGACTTTATTCTGAAGCCGGGAAAGATTTGGGGTCTATAGGCACCAACACCAAGACCAGGACCAGCACCACGATCAGCACCATGGCACCACCACCAAGACCAGGACCAGCACCACAGCGCACCAAGACTAGCACCACCAACACTGACCGTGGCACCATGCACTAGCTATCGCCGCCGTCAAAGCGAGGCGGTCGGAGCGACACGATGGTTCCGACTTTCCAATTTTCACGTTTTTATTGGTGTGGTTACAACGCCTTTAGGTTGTCCGATAACCGGGCTGAACCTAGGGGCGAGGTTTTCGAAAGTGCATTCTTGGAATGTCCGATAACCGGGCTAAAACAAGAACTAGTTTTTGAAGGGTTCTTTTGGAGTCGCCACCGATGTTTTTACCGGAAACATCGGAAAAGGAGTAAAAAAGGCGTTGGTTTTCGAAAAACCAACTTTGGTCATTAGAACCAGAGTTGGGTAAGGGAGTTAGTTACGTGTAAGGGAAGTGTTAGTTCCCTTACGACGCCCCTTTCGGGTTCCCTATGATAGGCCAACTATTCTGAGTAAATAAACCGAAAAATACGCTTTTACCCTTTTATTTTGTGGAATTTCAAATTATGACTACATGGTCCTAATGTCTATTGCATAATTAAAAATAAAGCGGTAAAGTAGAGAGGAGAGAGTAGAAACCTTCGAAGCAAGCTTTCTATTAATTATTTGATAATTAGGGTGCTTTTTGGCAGCCCTTCACTCTTTACAGCGTCGAAATCTCTCAAAAACGCTATGAAAACACTCTAGAAAGCTCTCAAAAACTCTGGAAATGCTTTGGAAGGGTTCTAGAAAGAGAATTTGGAGAAATTTCTAGAGAGAAGGTGGAAGAACTATGTGAAATGAGGGTGAAAATGCGGCTATTTATAGGGATTCGCGCCTGTTAGGTCGAGACGGCGGTCTCGCCAAATGCGCAAGGCGAGACGGTGGTCTCGAATCCGAGACGGCGGTCTCGACCTAAAAAGGTGAAAATCCTTATTTTTATGCCAAAAATCCCTCCTATCCTAGTATGGGGCCTAATAGTCTCTCCTACTTGCTTTTTAGGCTTCATCCCTCTTCGAAAAGGAGGTCTTCTGGTCTTTATTGTGAGGTCGGGCAAGATTAGGGGTCTACAGCTGCCCCCCCTTTACCGACCAGTCGGCTGTTGGCCTGTTGTGCAAAGAAGAACGACTGGAAGGTAAAGGAGTTGACCCTCTTGCCTGGTTACCCTTCGATGTTCCGTCTTGCGGTGGTTGATCTTTTGGGGAAATTTTGTGTTGTGCACCTTCAGGATACTCCTTCTGACGGTAGCCGATCCCTTTGGTTGACACATGGTAGAACCTCAGGATACTCCTTCTGACGGTAGCCGATCCTTCGATTGATGGTTATAAACCCCCCATCAGGCTGGTAGTTGCAGTCCACTATGTGTTGGACTGGATGAGTATGAACCCCCCATCAGGCTGGTGGTTGCAGTCCGCTGTGTGTTGGACTGGATGAGTATGAACCCCCCATCAGGCTGGTGGTTGCGACTTACTGATCCAGATTGAGCGCGGATCAGGCGCACTTGCGTGCGTAGGTTGATAGGTATAATCCCCCTATCAGGCTGGTATAGTCCACTGCGTAGGACTGGTGGTGGCGGCGGCTTACTGCTCAGGTGGCTCATGCGCCCTGAGTGTTGGGATGTATTCTCTTGTCTTTGTTTGAGAGTAGTCGTCCGGTCTGTGCCGAAGACTCTATTGGTGTTCATCCAGCTTTGTTGGTTGCTCGGGATTCTTTGTTTTTTGATCTTTTGATGGTGATCACCCGACTTTTGGTGGGTAGGGTAGTCTTTGTTGTTCGACTCTTGTTTTGGTCGTCGAGGTTTGTTGGTCAGGGTGGTATCGGGATATTCCTGAGTACTTCCCATTTTCGCATGCAAGCATGAAGCTGATCTTTTTATATGAATGTCTTTTGGTCTTTTATTTATCTGAAGTATATTTGTTTATTTTGATTCTGACAAAGTCCTTTTCGTGCTACTACTTGTGCATGGATGCTTTTGATGCAATTTATTTTAGTTGGGGTCATCTAGAAAGTGACCGGTACTTTTTGCTGTTTTTCCCGTGAATGTTCTTTTTGTTTTTGTTTTAGCCCTATCTTTTGCCTAGACCGCCCTTTGCAGGTTTTCGATCTAGAGGGCTTAATTCTTTCCTAAGATATTTCGGTGAGCTTTTTCTTGTTTATGAAGGCCTTAACTTTTGCCTAGACCGCCCTTTGCGGGTTTTCGATCTAGCAGGCTACCCTATTTTTTTCGCTTGGGACGGCCTTGGTCGCTGTTGGTCTTGTTTTTCTTATGCTTTCTCGTATTGCTTGTTCTATGCATGCTCATGTTTCGTTAATATAGAGGCATTCTTGCAAGTAGGTAAAGCGAAAAGAAGACAATTTTTATTGATATAAAAAAGTGGTTTATTTTTTACAGGAGGATTTACAAAGGAATTTATAAGCAGGGCTGGCCAAGGTTGGTTAAGCTGTATAGGGTACATCAATTATGCCCGTGATTTTTGTTTCTCTGTTATTCCTGGTCACTTCGATTGAGATGCTCGAACCCGGAGTGAAGACCATGCGAAGTCTACTTACTTTTGTGAAGGTATTACCTTAGTCGCCTTTGCGGTTTTCGGCTAAGGTAATCATTGCTCTTCCTTTTTTGTTGTTGTTTTTTTTTTGACCTCTAATTTTTGCCTAGGACGTATCCTAGCGAGGAATGTGGACCCTATCTTTTGCCCAGGACGCTCTTTGCGAGTTTTCGTCCTGACGGGTCATGAGCAATGTCTTCAGGCGTAGTATTTCTTTACTGCATTTGAGATGACCGGATGTCGAAGCTCCTCTGCGTCAATGTTGGTGAGGATAAGGGCTCCTCCTGAGAAGGCTCGCTTGACCACAAAGGGTCCTTCATAGTTTGCTATCCATTTCCCGATTTTGTCTTCCTGGGCTGGTAGCATTTTCTTTATTACTAGATCCCCTTCTCGGAAGCTGCGGGGATTGACTTTCGTGTCGTAGGCCTTCTTGATCTTCTTTTGATAAACTTGCCCCCGACATATGGCGTCCAGCCGTTTTTCTTCGATTAGGTTCAGTTGGTCGTATCGACTTTGGACCCATTCGGCTTCTGTTAATTTTGCTTCCATGACGACTCGCAGGGAGGGTATTTCGACCTCTACTGGTAGTACGACCTCCATTCCGTATACGAGGGAAAAGGGAGTGGCCCCTGTGGAAGTTCGTACTGAAGTTCGGTAGCCGTGTAAGGTGAAGGGAAGCATTTCGTGCCAATCTTTGTAGGTTATTACCATCTTCTGGATGATTTTCTTAATATTCTTATTGGCTGCCTCTACTACACCGTTCATCTTTGGTCGGTACGGAGAAGAATTGTGGTGTTGAATTTTGAAGTCTTGGCATAGTTCTTCCATCATTCTATTGTTGAGATTGGTCCTATTATTAGTAATGAGCCTATGAGGGATGCCATACCGACATATAATATTTTTCTTGATGAAGGTGGTCACCACTTTCCGAGTCACATGCGCATATGATGCTGCCTCAACCCATTTGGTGAAATAGTCAATGGCCACCAAGATAAAGAGATGACCATTGGATGCTTTAGGCTCAATGGGTCCGATGACGTCCATGCCCCACATAGAAAATGGCCATGGGGTAGCCAGGGTACTGAGAGGTGCGGGTGGTACGTGGATATTGTCGGCGTAGATTTGGCACTTGTGACACTTTTTAGCATACTAGTGACAATTAGCTTCCATTGTAGACCAAAAATACCCGACCCTTAAGATCTTCTTTGTCATGACATGCCCAGGTGCGTGGGTCCCAAAGGCTCCTTTGTGGATTTCTCTTATCAAGGTTTGGGCTTCTTCTTGGTCCACACACCTTAAGAGAGTGGAGTCGAGACTCTTTTTGTAGAGGGTTCCTTCAATCAACGTGAACCCTACTGCCCTTTTACGAATGGTTCGTTTATCATTGTCATTAATTCCTTCAAGGTATTCGCCCTTGTCGCCGTCGTCCGTTCCGACGTCTAGGGACATCTCGAACGTTTATGCGAGCGGTCGCGAAAAGATGGTTTAGACTCGCGTTTTTATGTTAAAATATGTTCATTGCTTCCGAGGTGCTCAACAACTGAACTATCCTCTAATAAAATCAAGGTTTTTGAAATGGGGTTCTTATGGAGTCACCACCAATGTTTTGACCATAAACATTGGAAAAGGATAAAAGGCGTTGATTTTAATAAAAACCAAACTTGACCATTATAACCAGAGTTAGGTAAGGGAGTTAGTTACGTGTGGGGAAGGTGTTAGCACCCCACAACGCCCCTTTCGGGTTCCCTATGACGGATTAATTCATTAAGTGAAAATTATGAGAAATTACGCTATTACCCTATTTTATTCATACAATATTTAAATATGGCTATCTACATGACTTTATTTCATATTGCATACATAAAGCAATAAATAAAGCAGTAAAAGAGAAGAGAATTGAAAAGAACCCCCGTAGCAAGCTTTATATTGCAAATCTTTTACAAAGAGGATGCGTTTCGGCAATCCCTCGCTCTACAAAGACTCTCCTCTCGAATACAAGGTCGACTCGACTAAAATTTTTAAAGAAGAATCGAATGCTGGAATATAATTCCTTAACTGATTGTTACCTTATCAAGGCAATCAGAGAGTTCATTCGAAGTAGGAAGAGAAGACAAGTACTGGGAGTTGTCTGGGGTGTGAATAAGTGGCAAATGAGCCTCCTATTTATAGTTTTCGCAGCCTGGCAGCTTGGGACGGCCGTCCAGGGCTTGGAAATCAGGGATGAGTGTCTGGAGAGGTTGGGACGGCCGTCTGGGATTTGGGACGACCGTCCCATTCAAATTTTGGCCTTGGGACGGTCGTCCCACATTTGGGACGGGCGTCTCACTTGTCCCAGGTAGTTTGGGACGGCCGTCCCAACTTTGGGACGACTGTCTCAACTTGTTCTGGCCTGCTTTTGTGTTCTGGGACCCCCGGGAAGCTTTCCTTTCTTTATTCAGACGTCGATTGATGCCGATAGATGTCCATTGAAGCTTTATCTTCATATAGGAAGTCTTCTTGGCCTTTATTGAGATGTCGGACGAACTTTATCTTTGTTATAGGAGGTCTCCTTAGCCTTTATTGAGAAGCCGGGCAAAATTAGGGGTCTACAGTTGCCCCCCCTTCACCTGCCTAGCTAATTTGTTGGCTTAATATGCCGACAAAATTAGTTGGTAGGGGAAGGAGTTAACCCTTTTGCCTGGTTATCCTTCAGATGCTCCTTTGCTGATCCTCCGGATGATAAATATATTTGATAGGTACCAACCCCTATCTGGTTTGAACCTTACTTTATAAGGCTCTGGTGAGTACTTACCCTCACCAGGTATGAGTCTGCATTTTACTAGACTCTTGTAGGTACCTACCCCCACTAGGTATGAATCTTGCTCTTTGCTAGATTCTGAACCATATTCCATAAGGTTCTTGTGGGTACCTACCCCCCACTTGGTATGAACCTTGTTCTACAAGGTTTTGGTGAGTACCTACCCTCACCTGGTACGAGTTCGCATTTTGCTAAATTCTTGTGGGTACTTACTTCCGAGGTGCTCAACACTTGAACTATCCTCTAATAGAAGCAAGGTTTTTGCAACCCATTTTGTAAGGCTCTTGTGGGTATCTGTCTCCACTTGGTACGCATCTGCATTTTTGCTAGATTCTGTACCTACCTTTATCTAGTACAAACCTTATTTTATAAGGCTTTGGTGGGTACCTACCCCCACCGGGTATGAATCTGCGTTTTGCTAGATTCTGATGAGTACCTATCCGGTACAAACCTTATTTTATAAGGCTTTGGTGGATTTTATACCCCATCTGGTGCAAACCTTATCCTATAAGGCTCTTGTGGATATCATACCCCCACCGGGTGCGACCCTTATCCTATAAGGCTCTTGTGGATATCATACCCCCACCGGGTGCGAACCTTATTCTATAAGGTTCTTGTGGATTTTACACCCCCACCGGGTGCGAACCCTATTCTATAAGGCTCTTGTGGATTTTACACCCCCACCAGGTGCGAACCCTATTCTATAAGGCTCTTGTGGATTTTACACCCCCACCGGGTGCGAACCCTATTCTATAAGGCTCCTGTGGATTTTACACCCCCACCGGGTGCGAACCCTATTCTATAAGGCTCTTGTGGATTTTACACCCCCACCGGGTGCGAACCGTATTCTATAAGGCTCCTTGTGGATTTTACACCCCCACCGGGTGCGAACCCTATTCTATAAGGCTCTTGTGGATTTTACACCCCTACCGGGTGCGAACCTTATCCTATAAGGCTCTTGTGGATATTATACCCCCACCGGGTGCGAACCTTATTCTATAAGGTTCTTGTGGATTTTACACCCCCACCGGGTGCGAACCCTATTCTATAAGGCTCTTGTGGATTTTACACCCCCACCGGGTGCGAACCCTATTCTATAAGGCTCTTGTGTATTTTACACCCCCACCGGGTGCGAACCTTATTCTATAAGGTTCTTGTGGATTTTACACCCCCACCGGGTGCGAACCCTATTCTATAAGGCTCTGGTGGGTACCTACCCCCACCTGGTATGAATCTACGTTTTGCTAGATTCTGATGAGTACCTATTCGGTACAAACCTTATTTTATAAGGTTTTTGTGGATTTTACACCCCACCAGGTGCGAACCCTATTCTATAAGGCTCTTGAGATGCTTTCATTCAATCTTTTGATTGATGAGTTCAAACCCTCATCGGGTTTTTGGAGAAGTGTTGGCGGCTTACTGTCTTTGATCATGCGCCTATTCCATGGGGAATGATTGATTTTTCTTTTTTGATTTTTCTGTTTTAGTCATCCGGCTTTGCCGGGGATTCTTTGTTTTTGGCTTTTCTTTTTAGCCATCCGTTCTTTGCCGGGGATTCTTTGTTTTTGGCTTTTTAGCCATCCGGTCTTGGCCGGGGATTCTTTGTCTTTGGCTTTTCTTTTTAGCCATCCGGTCTTTGCCGGGGATTCTTTGTTTTTGGCTTTTCTTTTTAGCCATCCGGTCTTTGCCGGGGATTCTTTGTCTTTGGCTTTTCTTTTTAGCCATCTGGTCTTTGGCGGGGATTCTTTGTTTTTGGCTTTTCTTTTTAGCCATCCGGTCTTTGCCGGGGATTCTTTGTCTTTGGCATTTTAGCCATCCGGTCTTTGCCGGGGATTTTTTGTCGATTGCCTCTTTTTAGGCAGGAATCCTCTGGGGATTTGGGCTTTTTGTTAATTGTGCCTCTTGATTAGGTAGTTGCTTCACTAGTAGTGAAGACTTTATGCTTTGGGCTTGTATTGCCTCTTGCATAGGTTGACTTCCCATTTCTTGGGGATATTAGTTCTTTGCTCGTCTCTGAGTATGCAGAGGCTTTTTGGAAGTGAAGGCTTTGCGTTTCACTGGGGATATCCATATTGGGAGTTATAGGCGATTAATTCCCTGAGGATATAAATTTGTAGTTTTGCCTTCGCTGATAGGCTTGTTGGGGATTTTTCTTTTGATGATCCTTCGGGGATTTGATTTGCCCCCTAGGGAGGAATGGAGTTTTGAACTCCTTGTTGGATGTTGCTGTTTTGAGCTGGCTTTGCCTATGCTTCTTATTTCGCTGGGGGATGGGTTTTTTACCCTTTTCTCATGATGTGATTTTATCTCTTTTTTCATGATTTTGATATTTTGACTTTAAAATACGCGCGACTTTTTTGTTTCTTTTATGCACGCAGTCTTTTTATGAAGAGATTTTCTTCTTTTTTCTTTTTTAGCGCCCCTGGGGAATTTATTGGCTTCCTGGGGATATGACGGAGTCCTGGCCCCTGGCTTTGTGAAGCTCTTTATTGAGCGGGGTGAAGATTTCTTCTTTTTTGGCGATCTCGAGGAGTTTATTGGCTTCCTAGGGATCCAACTTTGATTTCATTTCTATGACGGAGTCTTGGCTCCTGACTTTTTGAGAAGCTCTTATTTGAGCGGAGTGATGGAAATTTCTTATTTTCTTGGCGATCTCGAGGAGTTTATTGGCTTCCTAGGGATCCAACTTTGATTTGATTTCTATGACGGAGTCTTGGCTCCTGGTTTTTTGAGAAGCTCTTATTTGAGCGGAGTGATGGAAATTTCTTATTTTTCCCGTTTTGTAGACTTTTCTTGATATGCTCTACTTGGGGATTTTCATTCGGCCTTTTTCTGTAGTGGCCTCTATTAGGGGATGAAAAGTTTTTCTTTTCTTTCTTTTTGTTGCCCCCTGGTGATATGGAGGATTTGACTCCGTATTTTCTTTGATGGACTCTTTTGTAGTCCTTATTCTCCTTTGGGGAATGAAGTGGATATCCTTGTATGAGTGTGCTTGATGACTCATGTAGTGATGCCGCTGAGTCGTGAGGTAGTCTTTTTGTTTTGCCTCTGGAGTAAGCAAGGATCCTCTTGGGGATGATCAAGCCTTTCCATTGGCTTTTCTATTTTGATGGTTTCCTTCTTTCTTGGATGGAAGGATGTTGATTAGATCTTCAAATGACTCATGTGGTGATGCTGAGTCGTGGAGTAATTTTTGTTTTGCCTTTGGAGTAGGCAAGGATCCATTTGGGGATCATCAAGTCTTTCCGTTGGCTTTTCTATGTTGATGGCTTCCTTCTTTCTTGGATGGAAGGATGTTGATTGAGGCTTCAAATTACTCTTTGATGACTCATGTGATGATGTCGAGTCATGAAGTAATTAATTTTTTTATTTTGCCTTTGGAGTAGGCAAGGATCCATTTGGGGATCATCGAGCCTTTCAGTTGGCCTTTTTATTTTTCGATGTACCTTCTTTTATTGGTGTAGAAGGTTGGAGCTATTTTCCTTGAAGCTCTTTATTCTGCTGAAATGGTTTTGATTTCGCCTTTCGCGATTTTGATTTTCTTATGGAGACTAGATTCTGGTGCCTCCTGTTTTCAATCATAAGTATGGAGACTAGCATCCTTATATGCATTTTTAATATTTTTATTTGAAGAAAATTATTTTTTCTTGATTTTGACAAAGTCGTATTGTGTAACTACTTTGTGTGTGGATGTCCTAAATGCAATCTATTTGTTTATTTATTTTTGATGCATTTAGAAAGTAACTGGCCTTCTCCCATTGGCTTCTTAGGAATATGCCGATGGGCCCCTCCGTTATGACCATGATGATGGACACCTCTTTTATGATGACAGGCTCCTCTTTTATTTATCTTTTTTCTTTAGCCCTATTTTTTGCCTAGACCGCCCTTTCAGGTTTTTGATCTAGCGGGCTGCCTTAATTTTTGCCTAGAATATCTTAGGAGGCTTTGGCCTTATCTTTTGCCTAGATCATTCTTTTGGGGTTTCTGATCTAGCAGGCTACCTTAGTTTTTTTTCTAAGAATATCCTAGTAGGCATTTATTTTTATTATTATTTTTTATATGCTTCCTTCTCTTTTAGATGCATGCTTGATCTTTGATTAAAGGTCTTTGCGCATATTTATGATTTATCAATAAAGAGGCATTTCCATAATATTTGGTCAAGAGAAAGGAAATGAAAGGGAATTTTATTGATAAATGAGCAAAAGTTTATTTCTTTTATAGAAGGATTTCAAGAGATATTTAGAGGAATGGCTAGTTAAGGTTGGTCATACTGTATAGGCTTAAACAGTCATGTCTATGATATCTGCCCCCCGGTTCTCCTAATCGCTTCAGTTGAGATGCCTGAGCTCAGAGTGAAGACTATGCAGACTGTTTGCTTCTGGATGAATGTTACCTTAGCTGCCTTTCGGTTTTCGACTGAGGTAACCATTGCTCTTAGTTTTTTTTTATATATTTTTTTACCTCTACTTTTTGCCTAGGACGTATCCAAGCGAGGGATATAAACCCTATCTTTTGCCCAGGGATGCCCTTTGTGGGTTTTCATTCCTGACGGGTCTTGAGCAATGTCTTTAAGCATAATACTTCTTCACCGTACCAGAGTCGATTAGGTGTCGAAGTTCTTTTCCATCCACATTGGCAAGGATAAGAGCCCCTTCCGAGAAAGCTCATTTGACCACAAAGGGTCCTTCATAGTTTATTGCCCATTTTCCAATTTTGTTCTTCTGGGCCGAAAGCACATTATTTACCATTAAATTCCTCTTATGGTAAATATGAGGGTTGACCTTTTTTCGTAAGCCTTTTTTATTTTCCTTTGATAGGCTTGCTTACGACATATAACATTCAGTCGTTTTTCTTCCATAAGGTTTAACTGGTTATATCGACTTTGAACCGGTTCAGCCTTGTTAATTTTGCTTCCATCATCATGTGCTTTTATCAACATGATTAGTTGTACCAATTTGCCGTCTCGGATCTTTGTTATAACCGAAGAGTAATCATTTTGAATGTAGAGCAACTCTCATGTCAATGCCCCTCTTCCTTTCCTTAGGGATTTCAATCCTCCTATTGATCACTATATTTTCACATTCCCCAGTTAATTACTTGAATGCTTTATGGTGAAGGGTCAAGATAATAGAAAGAAAGGGATTTATCACAAGGGCTTGTGTTTTAGTGAGACTTTTTTTTTGAAATAATAGTTTTTGTAAGAATGGCTAGCCAAGGTTGGTTGGTGTTTAGGCTAGTTTAAACAAACATTTTGTTTTTATGAGGTGGCGTCGTCAAATGAATACTCTGGTGCCTATTTGTGATTGATTAACTTTCCTAGTCCACCCTTTTGGGTTTTCAGCCTAGGATTTTGCCCTTTTATCTTTTTGTCTTGGCCTTTGACCTTGACGGGTTTCTTTTAATAATAATTTCTTTTCTCAAAATATTGTCGAAACATGATTTTCTTATTTGTGTCTCTAGCTAATCAATCATGTTAACTTTGGCTTCATTTTGTCTATGGCGTTTTGATTATTTTGACGCATTTTAAAACAAAACATTTTCCTAAACATGGTTTTTTATGGGGTATAGATATGATTAGCGAGAAAAGAAGCAGATAGTAAGAATAGCATTCTTTTGTAATTCAAAGGGAAATGTGTGCCCGAAAGATGCTCGGGGGTCGGGCAAACCCCGAGGAGTGATCTCTAATAGTCATTGGGTTTATATCCCTTAAAATTGGAAGAAGGACATCTAATGACTAATGCTACCCTTGATGCTAATATCCCTCCTTTTCGGAAGATTGTCTTTAAGGTATGGAGGGGAGACTTCCCTTTTCATCGTACGACTTGTTCTTTTGTAGGGTTGTTCTTTAAAGGATTATCCTTAAAATCTGGTGGTTCTCTTATTCCTTGAGCATCCTTTCCAAGCCCTTGTCCTGGACTGTATCCATATCTCTTCATTATATGGGCCACTTTTATATTACTAAGAAGTTTTTCCATATTTTCAAATGTCTTCTTCAGCCGCATCCACTTAAGGTAGGGTGAACGGCTCGCTGATTCGAATGTAGTCTTTAGCTTGAACCATGATCAACTTGTCGCCTACCACGAATTTGATTTTTCGGTGGAGCGTTGAAGAAACTGCCCTAGCACCGTGAATCCAAGGTCTACTTAATCTTCCCCTTGGATTCTTTTTTCCTTTTCCTCTTCGGTTTCTTTATTTTTACTTTGTTTTTAGGAGCATTATCTTGTAGCTCCTTGGGTGAATAAATTCTTTTGCTTCTTACCGTGCCCCCAATGCCAGCTATGTTGAAGACATCTTCATCAACGGGCAATTCTTCTGTGTATCCACAATACAACTTTATTCGATGTATAAGGGAAAGGACGAAGCATGAATAGGCGCAAAGGTGTTATTGCCCCTTCCCTGACATTATCAATTTGGGTACTGATATTTACTTCTTTCTTATTATCTCTTTGTCCCAAATTGATGGCCTCAGTTTTTTTCTGATGGGGTTGTATCAATTGAGCTTCTTTTTCCAACAGTCTTTGCATGTCCGGGGAAATGGTCCCCTCCTCACTGTCTGACTCAATCCATTCATCTTCGACTTTCGGATCTTGCAGAGAGTTTTCAATCACAGACATGACTGTATGGTCCTTATTTGGGTCTAGATTTTATTCAAATATTTTGGAATGAGAGAGAAAAGAATGAGAAGCATATGAATATTATGGAAAATGCCTTATTGTATTGACGAAAAGAGAAATATATACAGAGTCCCTTTAATCAAAAGATCTCGCGGCCACGGGCAGAGACCGCGAGAGATGCATCAGAAGCTTTTTTTATTTATTATTATATTTTTTTTTAACCAAAAGATGCACAAAATGAGGAGCCCTAGTTAGATGGCCTTCTCTACCCAAGCTCACTATTCTGGTTGTGATAGAGGCTGATCATCCACTTTTGGACTAGATGCATTAAAGGTAATCCACCCTGCATCTATCAGATTATAGACCTTGTGCTTTAAGGCCACACAGTTTTCAATGGAGTGCCCTAGAGCGCCTGAATGGTAATCACATTTTTCGTTGAGTTTGTACCAACCGGGGTAAGGTGGATCTTTCTTCTTTGGAGAGATACGTGTTAAGAGCTTGACCTCTAAAAGCCTTGGCAGCAGACTCCCATAAGAGATTGGGATGGGAGTGAATTTCTTCTCTTGTCTGCGTGACTGTCCAGCTGATGGCGAAGAGGAAGAAAGAGTAGTAAAGTTCATGGCATTTGCATTTCCCTCCTTTTTCTTGCAAAAGGGCTTCTTGAATGATGCGTGGGATTTCTTAAACTTGGGAGGGAACCGAGTATTTTTGACATCGATTACCTCCTTTACATCAAAGTTGTATCCCTCTAATGCTCTTAATTTCTCTTCTAGGGCAGAAATTTGTTGTTTGGAAACCTCCTTGTAGAGGCATTGTTGGCGTATTAGTTCCATTAAATACGCATCTGCTCTTTTACGAAGTTAAGCTCAGTGGTGAGCCTGTGGTTTTGTTTCTCTAACCACTCCTTTAATTGCGGCACCTGCTCCTTTATGGCATTAAGCTCAGCAGTGAGCATACAGTTCTGCTCCTCTAATTGCTCCATCTTTTTGAGCACGAGTGAGAACAGGTAAAAGACCAGCCACTTTCTAAATGATTCAAAGATTTTTATTATTATATCTTTTTATTATTATGACTTTTTTATTATTATGAATGATCGGTGTGGGATAGATATGTCTTAGACAATAGCTTTGGTATCTTCTTAAAAGCCTATGTTTTAAGGGTACCATACCCACCTTAGTGTGCTAACTTCCCTTTTTTTTTTAAAGGTTGCCAACATACCTTAGCGCACTTATCTCTTCTAGGAAGGTGATAAACACACTTGGGTATCTTTCGCTATTGTCTAAGGATATCTAATGCATCCTAGAATGAGTGTGTTTATGCATGCACTACAAAAATATTTTTTCATGACAACAGATATTGAAAGTGGAATAACTTTTGATTGGGTTGTCCGATTTGGACGCACAGCATGTCAAAACGAAGAGAAAAGGGTGAAGAACCAAGTTGCAAATACCCAAAAGGGATTTGGCTCAGTAATTTTCCCAAAAAACGCTCCTAAGACCTATTTTTTGGAGGTTTATTAAAACGATGTTTATGCATACTTTTCTTAGTGCATTTATTTTCTCTCTTAGTTTTACCACTTATTGGATGATGTGGTATAAATGATATGTCTTTGCCAAGAATCTTTTTATTATAAAAGGCATTTTTATTGTTTGAATTGTTTTTATATTTTTTATGACCCTTTATCTCTTCTGTCGGTCAACGTAGCTACTTAGCTTACAAAGAACCTGAAACCAGGCTAACTTAACTGAAGACTGTCCGTGATAAAGTTGGTTTATCTTATCACTTTTATGATTTTTAGGGTTTTTCATTGTTTGTTGTATGATTACCCTATGCTAATGCATCAATACAAATGCAGCAAACGAATGCACACACAATTCATACATCCACAAGCAGAGCCACGCTTATTACGAGGTGGGGTTTTCCTACAGAAACGTGCTTGGTTTAGGTGGTTCTAAACTGTTCTCACCAAGGCCAAAGGTCCCCAAGGTGCCCCCATTATAGGGACCTCTCAATCTCTCAGTCCTCGGGTCATGCACGGAACTCCGTGTCAACATCCTTGTACCAAAAGAAGAGAGTTATCACCTTGAGTTGGTGGTTTTCGACAACGGTTGTAGCCCCGTGTGCCAACAAGCCGGTCGTATCTGCCACCCACTCCCTATAGGTATTCACTCTTGCCCCCGGGTATAGAGGGACTGTAGTGTGCAAGGGTTTTTGTGTGCAATTTATATTTCAGACAATTTGCAGAAAATAATCATACAGCAGTTATTAAAGCCATACAATAAAACATACGGAAGAGGGTAAAGGCATAATTTCAAATCTTTACTTAGTTTGAATTTATCCGTCACTAAATGGGATCAACTCTCTAGCTTCCCCAGTGGAGTCGCCATCTGTCGCTGCAGTCCGTTCCGACGTCTAGGGACATCTCGAACGTTTATGCGAGCGGTCGCGAAAAGATGGTTTAGACTCGCGTTTTTATGTTAAAATATGTTCATTGCTTCCGAGGTGCTCAACAATTAAACTATCCTCTAATAAAAGCAAGGTTTTCGAAGAAAGGGTTCTTATGGAGTCGCCACCAATGTTTTGACCGTAAACATTGGAAAAGGATAAAAGACGTTGATTTTAATAAAAACCAAACTTGGCCATTATAACCAGAGTTAAGTAAGGGAGTTAGTTACGTGTGGGGAAGGTGTTAGCACCCCACAACGTCCCTTTCGGGTTCCCTATGACGGATTCATTCATTAAGTGAAGATTACGAGAAATTACGCCATTACCCTATTTTATTCATACAATCTTTAAATATGGCTATCTACATGATCTTATTTACATTGCATACATAAAGTAATAAATAAAGCAGTAAAAGAGAAGAGAATTGAAAAGAACCTCCGTAGCAAGCTTTGTATTGCAAATCTTTTACAAAGAGGATGCGTTTCGGCAATCCCTCGCTCTACAAAGACTCTCCTCTCGAATACAAGATCGACTCGACTAAAATTTTTAAAGAAGAATCGAATGCTAGAATACAATTCCTTAACTGATTGTTACCTTATTAAGGCAATCAGAGAGTTCATTCGAAGTAGGAAGAGAAGACAAGTACTGGGAGTTGTCTGGGGTGTGAAAAAGTGGCAAATGAGCCTCCTATTTATAGTTTTCGCAGCCTGGCAGCTTGGGACGGTCGTCTGGGGCTTGGAAATCAGGGATGAGCGTCTGGAGAGGTTGGGACGGCCGTCTGGAATTTGGGACGGCCGTCCCATTCAAATTTTGGCCTTGGGACGGTCGTCCCACATTTGGGACGGGCGTCTCACTTGTCCCAGGTAATTTGGGACGGCCGTTCCAACTTTGGGACGACTGTCTTAACTTGTTCTGGCCTGTTTTTGTGTTCTGGGACCCCCGGGAAGCTTTCCTTTCTTTATTCGGACGTCGGTTGATGCCGATAGATGTCCATTGAAGCTTTATCTTCATATAGGAAGTCTTCTTGGCCTTTATTCACTACTGCAGAAAAGGCTTTTTACATCGGTTAAAATGGGCTTTCTACGTCGGTTAAAGCGGCGACATAGATACGGGGGTCATAGAAAGTAAGGTTTTCTACGTCGGTTCCTAATAACCGACGTAGAAAGTAAGACTTTCTACGTCGGTTAATAGGAACCGACGTAGAAAGCCCTACTTTCTTTGAGCTATTATGATCGGTCAAACTGGTTATGATCGGTCATAGAGCTATTCTGATCGATCATAACTAGTTCTGATCAGTCATAGAAAGACTTTCTACGTCGGTTAGTCAGGGAACCGACGTAGAAAGTCTTATTTTGTATGAGCTATTCTGATCGGTCATAACTGGTTCTGATCGGTCATGAAGCTAATCTGATCGATCATAACTGATTCTGACCTGTCATAATACTTTCTATGTCGGTTAACACTTATAACCGACATAGAAAGTCTTACTTTCTATGTCAGTTAAAATTATAACCGACATAGAAAGTCTTACTTTCTAACTTTCTATAACCCCAGTATCTATATCGGTTAACAGTAACCGTGATTGTATGTGTTATCAATGTCGGTTATGCCTATAACCGACATAAAATGTTACACTTTCTACGTCGGTTATGCCATTAACCGACGTAGAAAGTACTTTCTACGTCGAGTAATGACATAACCGACGTAGAAAGTGTTATTTTTTTAAAATACCTGCATTTTATTTACGAGATGCTACCTTTCTTCGAGTAGACCTGCCTATTCATCACAGTTCCGAGACAAATAACCACAGATCCGATACAGACGGATATGCACAGTTCATATATAAATATGCTACAGATATATATCCAGTACAGACAGATTCAGTTGCAGACAGATATGTTCATATGAAACACATTGAAATGAATATATGTACAGACAGATCCAGTTCCAGACAGTTCATTTACTTAAACGAATGTAAATTTCCTAACTTAAATCAATTCTATCTAAATTGTTACAAGTTAAATTTCCTATGAAGATTGAATGCTTAAAAGGAAAGAAGCCCACTTGCTCTCGATATCGTCTAAGACTTCAATCTTCATTGGAGATGAGTCTGTAAATTCCTACATATTGAAACATTTCAGATTTAGAAACCATTTACATAATTGGCATATTTGACTTAATTATAGTATATTTACCTCCCTCCATGAGCCCATAATATGTTTGTCTACGATGGTGTGCATGTGTTTCATCACATAATACCCGCACTCATGGCTTCCCGGTTGGCGTGGACACTACAAGTTAAATACATGTCAGTTTAACTTTAAATGACAAATTGAACAATAGTAAGATGTGTTTGGTTACCTTTGGTGCAATATACGTCAACTTCTTTCTAGCATGAGATGGAAGGCCTTGCAACCTTAGGTGAGCTTCCAAAGCTCTACAAAAGGACAAATAATTTTGGTGTAAGTAGTGCACATATGATACAACAATTGAAAAAACCAAAACTTACGCGTCTATGTGCTTTCTAATATCCAAATCATTTGGTTTCTTGTGTAATGAACACAAGAGAATCACAAGAAATTGCCGAGGAACAATGATTATGAGCTGCCAATGACCCCTGCACGTTGAAATAATATTAGTAAAATTTTAGTTTTACATAAATGTGCATTAATTTATAAGATGTATACTTACTGATGCAAGTAAGGTGCTAAGTAGACTTCTTTGCCCCCAGTTTGAAATGCCTCTATTAAGTACGTTTGCACCTCTTCAGCTTTATTCCCAACGGACTGAATGGCAACAGGGTCAACAAATCCATAGAGAAAGCGGATCTTCCTCTCAACACACAAACGATGTAAATACCTTCAACATTGAAAATAAATAAAGTTATAAAATAATGTACCAGTGAGAATATAAAAATGTATGTAAATATACTTACAATTCCCAAAGCTGCAACACTGATACACATAACATATCGAGTACCAGCGAGAAGATCAAAAATATCCCTTTGGAGTAAGAAAAAAGGGATCGTCTTGGTCCCGCATACGACTTCGGGTGGCATATCTAACTGTATGGGAGTGGTCCCGATAGTCGTTGCCGATGCACCGAGTCGCTGTAAGCGAGATGGTGGTGGTGGTGATTCATGCACAACTTCCTTTGCTTTTTCGAGCCTCTTCCTATACAAGTACCAAAAATCAATAACATTAATATACATCAACCTATCAAAAAATAATAAGTACTATCGTTCAATGCATAAATCAACTCTGTGCATGTGTTGGGATGGGTCTTGTTAATGAAACTGGCCATAAGATAAAATGGCCAGGTGCACTGTCCCACTTGTTTGAACCTCTTCGGTGGGAATAGGGAATGGGGCGACAGCATCCGGACATCTACAACCACCACTACGATCATATCATCTCCAATACTCGGTGGTGGATGGTTGACCCCAACACATACATTTTCCCTAAGGTAAACAAAGGATAAAATATTTTAGACTATATAATGCGTAACACCTGTACCAAATACATGTCAAAGATATAATACGCACCGTATGCCACCAAATGCTTGGGAGGACCCGCAACATACAACCGACGGTCGGCAGGTGTCGGTAGGAGCAACCTCTGCCCCTCTATCGGGAGCATCACAACTCTCCTTTGTGCCGACATGAATCGGGGATGCCGCTCGTGCGGGACGGAAGGTTGAGATGACAAAGATGCCAACTCTGCTCGCATTGAGCTCAATAACTCTGCCTTCAAGTCGAGTACACCTCATCTCGAATCTCCTTCCTAATTTGTTGTTTGAGGGACTCAAACTCTTGCTCATTCAGCTGCCTCAAAGAAGGAGTTGCCACGGGTGGGGCACCAAAGTACTCGTCCGATGCCCACCCCTCGTCCAGCACCACGAACACGTCCGGGATGCTCCGGGGTACCAATGGCCACTTGCCAATATATCCTGACGGCCATGTGGGTGGAATGATCCCTGAGTGCTCTGCTCAACCAACTCATCCTACAACACAAACAAATGATTTTTTAGCAAATACAAATGCCTATTGTAGTATAACATATATAATTAGTTTAGGATATGCTACTTACAATACGTTGAGCAACAACATTAGTTTGCTCAGATAAGTAATTCCCTGATGAGTTCTGGCGAACTCTCTTCCATTTATCATGGCGTGAAGGGCGGGTGACAGAACTCACAACGGAGTCATCTGAAGATAGACTTGAAGAAGTCTCCTTCATCATCTTCTCCTCCAATTTCTCATAGCCCCCACGAGACAACCTGTGGGGGTGGATATTCTTCCTCTGAATATCCTGTGCCTTCTGCCTCTTGGCCGGTTGCATTCCATGTTAAATACCAAATTTAAAACCTCTATTTAAAAAAAATGACTGCAAACAAATGACAAATGTGCTAACCTGAAACTTAGCGTCTAAACGCTGAGTCCGAAATGTCTGCCATGTCTCCTCATCCAAAAACTGATACTGGTCACATGGGTTCTTGTTGCTCAATGCCCCATATATGTATCGACTAGTCAGATCACTCTTAAAACCTCTCCAGCGTTCCCCAGCATATGAGATCCACTTTGTCCTCAACAAAGTGGTGTTAGGGACATCATATGTGACCTACACAATAAAAATAACATGAAGTTCCCAAAAAAAGTTAAATATATATACATGTTAAATGCTCAAGTAAGAGTAGGTACCGGGATACTCGCCAAATCCGGTTCTTCGGTGTCTGCGGAACATGGTCCCAATCCTCAATAAGAATACTAACCTTGCTTCTCCCAAGCAAGGCCACATAGCTAGTGAATCTAGCACTGTGCTCTCCAGTGGCTCTACCAGTTTGCATGTCAAACTGGATAGGCAATTTCGATCGGAGCTGCGACCGATATTCAACTCCCTCAACCGTGTAGCACGCCTACCCTTTTTCCTGGTAGACGGTCGACTCGATCACCACCTTGTGTAGGAGGGGGGACTGTGTAGGAGGAGGGGTACCGGATGAATCTGCCATATCTGTGTTCAAAGAAAAAAATAATAGTTATTAGTTTAGACAATATGATCGAAGATAAACAAAAAGTGCATACATTAAAAAATAATACATTAAAAAAATTTCATACATTATCAAGTTGGAGCATTCTCCCAAAATCCTTACATATGGTCATAACGGATGGCATGCACATCATCTATTTCTACATTAACACTCAAGTTTGGCATATTTGAAGAGAAACATGGTGTCTCGGGTATATCAAGTACTAATTCATCATTCTCATCGAAGTATACATGGGTTTTCCTTGTAGAACCACTGACCATCCTTTGTTAGCGGGATCGGTGACATAAAACACTTGTTTTGCCCGAGATGCCATGATAAATGGTTCTTCGGTATAACGAGTATTTTCAAGGTTAACCAAGGTAAATCCAAGATCATCGGTGAAGATGCCGAGTATTAAAATCAACCCACTTGCATTTAAAAATAGGTACTCTGAATATCGTGTAATCTATTACCCAAATCTCTTCAATTACACCAAAGTAGCCCATTGACGCCCTTATCGGATATTTATCCTTTGAACTCGAGAAATGCATTGATTCAGCCACCACCATGACTCCATTATTTTGCATTGTGCTTATTTCATCTTCTCCCTTTGTATAAAATGAATAGTTATTTATATCATACCCACCCCAACATATCACATCAAAGTTTGGCTCACATGCTAGCCACTTTAGTGTATCGGAAGTCTGTATTGTCACCTTCAACTTGTTGTTTAAACCACTTCAAAAAGCTCTTGTTGTGTTCAGTGATCACCCACTTTTTAGGCATACGTGGATTATTTTGCTTCACAATCTCTTTATGAGCACTTAAGTAGGGGATGACTTCTTCACTGTTATTCAATATGTACAAATGCGCTTGAAGTACTTCATCTCGACACATTGTCACAACTTTTGCACCTCGAGTTCCTCTACCAAAACCTATTCCATGGTAACGAGTCTTAGGTAACCCTATAGGTTCAACTTCTGATAAGTATTTTGTGCAAAACTCAATAACTTCCTCTGCAATATATCTTTGAACAATTGATGCTTCAGGACGATATTGGTTCTTCACATACCCTTTTAATATTTTCATGTATCGCTCAAAAGGGTACATCCATCGTAAGAAAAGCTGGACCACGATTCTAACTTCCCTGGCTAGATGAACAATCAAGTGAACCATAATATCAAAAAATGATGGAGGAAAGTACATCTCAAATTGAAATAATATGACTTGCAGCCTCATTCTCTAAGCGATCCAAAACATCCGGGTCCATAACTTTACTACATATGGCATTAAAAAAAGCATAATCGAGTTAAGGAATATCTAACATTGTCCGGTAAGATACCTCGAATAGCCACAGGTAGAAGTTGTTGCATCAATACATGACAATCATGAGATTTTAACCCAAGCAATTTGAGATCTTTCATAGATACAAGTCTCTTCACATTGGAAGAGTAACCAAATGGAACCTTCACACCTCGTAAAAACTCACAAAAACTTCTTTTCTCTTTTTTAGATAGTGTGTGACATGCTGGAGGCAAGTATGTTCGGTTACCATGAGGTTGAGGAGCTAATTGTTCTTTTATACCCATTTCAACCATGTCCAAACGAGCATTGACACCATCTTTTGTTTTTCCTTGAATGTTAAGGAGCGTTCCGATGATACTGTCACACACATTTTTCTCTACATGCATGACATCTATACAATGCCTCACATCAAGAACCCTCCAATATGGAAGAACAAAAAGGATTGACATTTTCTTCCATATACCTGTGGCTTTCTTTTGCGTCTTTCCAAACTCACACGAAATTGCACTTTCTCGTTGATATACTTCTTCCCCACTTAAAGGTGTTGGGGCTGCATCATTTTCTCGACACCCGTTAAATGATTTTTTTAATTTATGAATATGAATGGTTTGAAGGAAGAAATCTTCGGTGTCCAAGGTACACTGTTTTCCTTCCATGTTGTAGTTGATAGTGACATGTGTCTTCTTCACATATCGGGCAAGCTTTATGTCCCTTTGTACTGTAGCCACTCAAATTACCATATGCTGGAAAGTAATTAATTGTACAAAATAACATTGCACGCAACTTGAATAAGTCACCTGTGTACCCATCAAACACATCAACACCTTCCTCCCACAACATCTTCAACTCTTCAACCAATGGGCTTAAAAAAACATCAATGTCATTTCCAGGTTGTCTGGGACCCGAGATCATCAAAGATAGCATCAAGTACTTACGTTTCATACACAACCACGGAGGTAAGTTGTAAATAACTAACACCACAGGCCATGAACTATGTTTACTTGCTTAAATTTCCATATGGATTCATTCCATCTCGTAGCAAGTCCAAACCTAATGTTTCTTGGATCATTACCAAAATTTTGGAAGATGGAATCAATTTTTTTCCATTGCAATCCATCTCTCGGATGCCTCAACCGACCATCTTTAATACGACTATCCGCATGCCATCTAGTGAGCTTTGCATCATTTCCATTAGTGAATAATCGTTTCAACCTTGGAACAATGGGAAGATACCATAACACTTTTGCTCGGGTACCCTTCATTACATCATTGTCGGAATCACCATCCTTCTTCTTGTATCGTGATTCCCCGCATTGTGGACATTCGTGACAGTTCTCAAATTCTTTCCTGTACAACACACAATCATTCGGACATGCATGAATTTTTTGGTACTCCATACCCATTGGACACAATATCTTCTTAGCATCATAATTGCGGGTTGGCAATGTGTTACCTTCAGGGAGCATTGTAGACCCCTAATTTTGCCCGGTCTCTCAAATAAAGATAAAAGAGATCACCCGTAACAAGATAAAGCTCGTCTAGCATTACAAATAAGAGCCAAGGAGACTTCCTACATGAAGATAAAGCTTCAACAGACGCATATCGGCATCAACTGACGTCCAAAACAGGCAGAAAAGCTTCCCGGAGTCCCGAAACGCGCGAAACTGGCCAGAACAGTCGAGACGGCCGTCCCGAAGGTGGGACGGCCGTCCCAACTTGCTCCAGCCAGTTGGGACGCGCGTCCCGAAGTTGGGACGGCCGTCCCAAGCCCCAGAAAAGTGGGACGGCCGTCCCGGGTCCCCAGGGGGTCCCAGCCTGTGTAATTTTGCCATTTGGGACGGCCGTCCCAGTCCAGACGGCCGTCCCAGTCCAGACGGTGGTCCCGAAGTGCGCCAGCTTCGAAAACTATAAATAGGAGGCTCATTTGTCACTTTTTCACACCCCAGACATCCCAGAGAGCTCTGAAACACTTTCTAAAACTCAGAGCACTTGTCTATTTCTCTCCCTCTCTTGAATGATCTTTCCGATTGCCTTAAATAGGTAACAATCGGTTAAGGAATTATATTCCGGCATTCGATTCTTCTTTAAATTTTTAGTAGAGTCGATCCTGTATTGGTGAGGAGAGTCCGTGTAGAGAGAGGGGTTGCCAAAACGCATCCTCACGGTTCGAGATTCTCAATATCAAGCTTGCTACGGAGGTTCTTTTCAATTCTCTTCTCTTTTATTGCTTTATTTATTGTTTTATTTAGCTTTATTTATGCCATGTAGAATAAAATCATGTAGATAGCTATTTTGTCTCTTTTATTGCTTTATTTAGCTTTATTAATCATTTTATGCATGCAATATAGAATAAAATCATGTAGATAGCCATTTAATATTATGTAATAAAATAGGGTAATCGCATAATTTCTCGTAGTCTTTACTTAAATGAATTAATCTGTCATAGGGAACCCGAAAGGGGCGTTGTGGGGTGCTAACACCTTCCCCACACGTAACTAACTCCCTTACCCAACTCTGGTTATAATGGCCAAGTGCGGTTTTTCTTAAAATCAACATTTTTTCCTTTTCCAATGTTTATGGTCAAAACATTGGTGGCGACTCCATAAGAACCCCTTTTCGAAAACCTTTTAAAACAAAAACGCGAGTCTAAACCATCTTTTCGCGACCGCTCGCATAAACGTTTCTAAGACGTCCCCCTCCGGACGTCGGAAAGGGACGGCGGCGACAAGCATGTCACTCAACAACTCAAGCAATTCTGTGAAACTTTTATCAGTCCACCCATTCTTTGCCTTCACATTGAACAATTTTAGTACCGTCGACAATCGTGTGAACTTAGTACAATTTGTATACAAAGGCTCTTTTGCATCATTGGACAACTTCTCGTACACATGTGTGTGTTGGAAGGCATCTTGTCCAAGCTCACGAATCATTTCCTCCAGCTGATCATCCATCTCTAGATCAACTTCTTCTTTGTCTTCTACACTTGGCATGTTTAATAATTCACCATGCCATGTCCACTTTATGTAACTCTTTAGGAAACCATCACAAAGAACATGTTCCCGAATAACTTCGATCGGTAATCTTCGCTCATTCAAGCAGTTAACACAAGGGCAATAGAATCTTCCATCATTATCCGGAACATTCATCTTAGCAAATTCAAGGAATTGTTCTACTTCACTCTCATATTCATTTGTTGTTCGTCTATAATTGATCCAGCTCCGATCCATTGTTACAAATCTAATTTTCAAAATCAAATTAGCTACAGAAACACGAAATAACTACATTATAATGCCTACACGAAATCCAACTCCACTCTCAAAATAACTACATTATAATACAAATCTAATGTTCAAAATCAAAATCACGAAAGAATGCCTACGTAAACACATTCAAATGACTAAACTACTTACAATACATCTCTAAATTAGCTAAAGGCACCCGTGATGTTTCCCTCTCTTGACAGACATTATTACTTACTAGATTCAATACTCGTAAACCTACATTGGCTAAAGCAAGCACGAAAACTTACCTCTTGAAGACCTACAGAGGTGGCAGGTGGCGTGACGTGCAGAGCTGGGTGGGGAGAAACGTATCCCAGGCGACGGGCACCAGTAGCAGCAGGCGGCACGAAGCGTTGGCAGGTGGCGTGACGAGCAAATGTGGGTGCGGAGAAACGTATACAAGCGAACGGGGGAGCTCTGGTATGGGTGAATTGATGAAAGGAAATGGAGCGTAGGGAGAAACGTACAGGGGAGCTCTGCTATGGGGGGGAAGTGATGAAATGAAATGGAGCGCGGGAGGAGGGTAAAACAGAAGATACTATGTCGGTTGCCCTAACACCCGTCATCAAAGACACTTTCTACGTCGGTTAAAATTTACCCGACATAGAAAGTTCACTTTCTACGTCGGGTAAATGTTACCCGACATAGAAAGTTAACTTTCTATGTCGGGTAAATGTTACCCGACATAGAAAGTTAACTTTCTATGTCGGTTAAATTTTACCCGACATAGAAAGTGACCTTTCCACTTACTATGTCGGTTAAAACTTACCCGACATAGAAAGTTTATGATTTTATTACAAAATTGCCACCGCGCCACATACTATGACGGGTGGATTACGACCGTGATAAAAACCCGTCATAGAAAGCTATTTTTCCACTAGTGATTGAGATGCCAGGCGAACTTTATCTTTGTTATAGGAGGTCTCCTTAGCCTTTATTGAGAAGCCGGGCAAAATTAGGGGTCTACACTCACCAATATGAGCATGCTCACTCGGCAGGGCACCTCCTGGGTCCTACACCCCGTCATCGCTATGACGATCGATATCCATGAGATGGACGCTTCGGAGTCACAAGAGATGCTCATCCCTCCAGGATCCCAGCAGTAACAGACGCAATATAAAGACAGCCTCACCAGCCTACATCAGCACATGAGCGATGATAGGGCCCACTCGGATAGGCAGTACCAGCACCTGTGCCAACAGATCGACCAGTTGTCCCTAAGACAGCAGAGTTATGAGCAAGCACGGGAGAGCCTTAGCCTAAGGGTAGATGGCCTCACGCAAAGGATGGACATGATCCGATGCCAAGAAGAATTCCAGCACCGCGTACTCCGCCGACTCCCTTCACTAGCACCATCCTCGGCATCCAGCTCAGAGCTGGAAAGTTGAGATCTTTGATAAATCTCCTGTTATATTCTAATTTTCCGCAAAAAAAATAAATAAAAATTTACATTTTTGTCTAGTTGCCTCTCTTTTGTTTACAAAAGCCAGCATGCACAAAAGAAACTAAGAAAATAAAAAGGCACACGCGTCATTCCAAAAAAAGCCAAATTTCAAAATCACGAGAAAAAAGAATAAAACCGCAGAAAAAGGCAAAATTAATCGAAAATTTCCAGAACCAAATTCCAACTATCGCAGCCAATAAAAGGCTGAATCCCCAATCAGTTCTGGCCGATTCCAGAGGCATTCATCAAGAATCCCCAATAATCAAGAAGTTGGGCTACTAAAGAAAAAGCCAAAAGCGAAGAATTCCCGGAAGTCAACAAACCGGATAACTACACAAGAAGAGTAAAGAGCAATCACTCCCCCATGAAACCGGCGCATGATCGGAAGCAATAAGCCGCCACCACCACTTCGAGAAAGGGAAAGACATGAAGACGAAGACCTACACACAGGCAAAACCCCAACGCATGAACGAGATCAGTAAGTCGCTAACACCCAGTCTTACAAAGTGGATTGAAACTCAAACCAGATGGGGGTGCGTACTCATCCAGTCCTACGAGGTGGACTGAAATTCAAACCAGATGGGGGTGCGTACTCATCCAGTCCTACGAAGTGGAGTGAAATTCAAACCAGATGGGGGTGCGTACTCATCCAGTCCTACGAGGTGGACTTAAATTCAAACCAGATGGGGGTGCCTACTCATCCAGTTCTACGAGGTGGACTCAAATTCAAACTAGATGGGGGTGCGCACTCATCCAGTCCTACAAAGTGGACTGAAAATCAAACCAGATGGGGGTATGTACTCATCAAGCCTTACGATAAGAGGCTTAAAACAAATCTTTCAACCAAAGGGAACATCCTGGAGGTTCACAATCAACATCCAAAGGGACAGCCACCGCGTCAAGGGAGCATCCGAAGGACAAGTCAAAAGAAGACTCAAAACCAGATGCGGGTTTGTACTCATCACCACAGCGATAAAAGGAAATATCTTGTGGTCAACTGTCTAGAAGACACTTTTCCAAGTCCCGAGGGTTAGCCTCCATGACAAGAGGAGCATCCAGAAGATAACCGGGCAAGAGGGTTAACTCCTTCACCCGCCAATCGACTTCATGGTACGTTAACCCATAGTCAATTGGTCGGGTAAAGGGGGGGCAACTATAGACCCCAAATCTCGCCCAGCTCTCTAATAAAGCCGAAGATCTCCTGTTTCAAAGATGGTCAAGACTTTTTTAAGTCCCTAGTAGCTTGTTCTAGGTTCCATTTAAGATAGGAAGGGTTTTTAGAGGCATTAAAAATCGGGAAATCCGTCGGAGACAGCAGATGGTCGTCCAGGGCAAGCGGATGGTCGTCCAGAACAGGCAGATGGTCGTCCATGGCAACTTTAAGGCCATGGACGGATGTCCACTTAGCTTGGACGGTCGTCCATGGCCAAAAGTTGCCATGGACGGTCGTCCACACTACATGGATGGTCATTCATGGTCACTTTTTGCCATGGACGGCCGTCCACTATGTCTAGACGGCCGTCCACCTTTTCCAGGCCCAGTTCCCTATAAATAGGAGCTTCCATTCTCCGAATTTTCACACATTTTCACTCCTACCACTCTCTAGGAAGCCTTTTGGCACTTTAGAGTGACTCCGAGCATTATTCCGGGGTTCGAGTGAGCTTTCCGATTTCTGTTAAAGTTGAAATCGGTTAAGGAAGTCTCTTTTTTGAGACGTCCGACCCTCGATAGAGTGACTTTCCTTTATTTTGCAGGAGGAGCGTGCTTGTAGAGTGCGGGGACTGCCAAAAAGCTTCCTCACATTTTCGAAGAGTTAATATTGAAAGAATTAATGGTTGAGTTCAAGAGGGGAGGTGAATTGAACTTTAGAAAACTTTTTCGCAAAACTTACTTTCTCTTGGAAGAATGAATTATCTTTATTTAATTCTTGTGTAGGTAGGTTTGATTTTAATCACAACAAGTATATAGACAAGAAATAAAAGAGATGAAAGAAGAAATTCAACACAACAATTTATACTGGTTCACTCTTTACCAGAGCTACATCCAGTTCTTGACAAATCTGCCAAGTTCCACTAATTCCAGTGAAAAATACAACCAGTAGATATTCACCAATCTACTTCAAGAACTATCTTACAACCCCACAAGATAGAATCTTGAAAACCTCCCAGTAACCAAATCCAGTTACTGTAACACGTGCAGATCCAAAATCCAACCTGCACAACCACACTTTACACACGAGTATGAAAAGAAAAAACCTGGACTAAAGCTTTATCAGTACAATTGTCCAGAAGCAATTCTAACTCAACACTTTCTCTCTTTGATTAACAACAATCTTGATCAAAGCACCTTATGATATGAAAAGATTCTAAATGCTCAAAGAAAGTCACGGATATGATTGCTCAAAGATTGCTTTCAAATGTTTTCTCAAAATGTATGTTTCAAAAGATAGATCAAATCTGTATTTATAGAGTAAAAGAGAGTACCAGAATGTTTGATCTGTTAAAAACAGATTCAGAGAAGCAAATGATCGATCAGAATGAAAATATAACTGGTTAGAATCAATTATGATCGATTAGAACACCATTATGATCGATTAGAACAAGTTATGATCGATCAGAATTAAATTATGATCGATCAGAATGTATTTTAATCGATTAAAACGACGTTTCAATCGATTGATTTCATTTAAAACTTCATTCAATCGATTGATTCGTGTTTTCAATGGATTGAAATAGCTTAATGAAGAATGACAACTCTCTGTTTCAATCGATTAAAAAACCTTTCAACAGATTGAAATCCTGTAGACTCTTAGTCAGAAAAATAGTCTCTCTGTTTTAACAGATTGAAAAAGTATTTCAACAGATTGAAGTTTTGAAAAACACTTAGACTGAAAAAATGGTCTCTCTGTTTCAACAGATTAAAAAATATTTCAACAGATTGAAAATGCGAAACCTTTAATACATGAAAAATCATTAAGACGTTTTAACCTGTTGATTCTGCGATTCAACCAATTGAAATTTCGAATCTATAAGAACATTTCTTATGTTAAGTGATTTTAACAGATTGAAATTTCTTTTCAACAGATTGAAAAACTTAGTTTGTTCTTTTAATGCTTAAATGTTAGTTTTTCATGCAGAAAAATGATTTCAATGAGATGCATCATTTTAAGGCGCTTATCACAAGATCTATTGGCCTATCAAGAGATTAAGTTCTAAACTTCTAACCTATCCATCTACACACCCACAAACTAAACTATATCAACTCAAATATGTCTTCATCAAATCCAACAAGTGCTTCAATCTCCCCCTATTTGATGGAGACAAATATCCACTGCACCTGCACAATTCAATAACAGAATAGAGACATATATGATTTTGTGGTGTGTGTGTAGTGACAGTTATAAGCAAACACTTCTCCCCCTATTTGACTGCATCAAATAAAGTGTTTTAGTTACAGTCCAATAGTACCACGTAGGTACCCAAAAAAAAAAAGAAGAAAAAAGAAACAAGATAAAAAAATAAGAAAAAAAATAAGAATTCATTCATCCCCGTTCCCGGGACCTTGATTAAACTGCAAATCAACAATCCTGTTGTAGATATCTTCCAACAATGTGTTGAAATCTGGCAATGAAATTTTCATCCAGATAATGCTGATTTGTGGAATGAACAGAAGAAAAACAGAGAAGAGAGAATGTTTCACGAGGAAAAGTATAAGCTTTTCAAACACTACTGTATTCTTAAGATGAAATGAGAACACACGGTTCCTTCATCTTCACGGTTTTGTCTTTAATGTATTACTGCTTCTCTGCTTTAGCGCAGTGATGGTAAAGATGGAGAGAGAGAGTATTGTTACTATGCACCTTAATTACCCTCACATCTGATATCCAATCAGAGTCAATCAGCTTTTATTGGATAACTCTGATATTTAAGAGAATAGTTGAAGGTTATCCCGTTGTAAATGCATTCAACCCAATCTGCAGTAATTTTTTAGAGGCAGAGCATACACTACTATCCCTAGAAAAAATTAACCAATTGATTTTTTTTCATGAAATCAATTGTTTTTGCAATTGCAGATTATCAGAAGTAAAATAAATCGATTGAATCGAAGATCTAATCGATTGTTTTTGTGAAAGAAAAAACATGCAGAGTATCAAAAGTGAATTAAATCGATTGAATCAAAGATTTAATCGATTGATTTATAGAAGAAAAACATGCAGAGCTACAAGGTTATTGAAATAAATCGATTAAAACCTCATTTAATCGATTGAACTGGTAACATATCATGAACAGAGATAGAGAATCAGAAAATCTACAGATTATTTCGCAAATTCAATTGATTAAGACAAATAATTTCAAGATTTTCAGATAATTTTAATCGATTGATCATGTTATCAACTTGTTTTTAAAATAATCATAATCAGCATGAAGAATCAGTTATTCAATACTAGTTATATCCAAAATTCCTAATTCAGTTCTAAGCATATTAAGTCTATCTCTAGGAAGTGGTTTAGTGAATAAGTCAGCTAATTGTTTTTCAGATTCAATGAACAAAATTTCACAATCACCCCTAGATACATGTTCTCTAATAAAGTGATGTCTAATTTCAATATGCTTAGTTCTAGAGTGTTGAATAGGATTCTTAGTCGGATTTATTGCACTAGTATTATCACAAAGCGGAGGTACCGTGTTAAGAGCCACTCCATAATCTTTCAGTTGTTGTTTAAGATAGATACTCCGAGCACAACAACTCCCAGCTGCAATGTATTCGACTTCGCAGTTGAAAGAGCAACACATGCTTGCTTTTTGCTGTGCCAAGATATGAGACTGCTTCCCAGTAAATGACATGTACCAGAGGTACTTTTCCTGTCCAATCTACATCCTGCAAAGTCAGAATCAGAAAATCCAACAAGTTTAAGAGATGCACCTTCAGGATACCATAGTCCGACATTAACGGTTCCTTTAAGGTACTTCAGAATCCTTTTAGCAGCGGTAAGATGTGATTCCTTTGGATTTGCCTGAAATCTAGCACAAAGGCACACACTAAACATAATGTCAGGCCTACTAGTAGTCAGATATAGCAGAGAACCAATCAAACCTCTATATTTAGTTTGATCAATAGATTTCCCTTTTTCATCTAAATCTAGACAGCAGTTAGTAGACATGGGTGTAGAGGATTCTTTGCAATTGTGCATATCAAATTTCTTCAACAACTCATTGCACTATCATCAACATACACCTGCACCAGAATAATGTCAGTTCCAGATTTCTTAATGAATAAGGTTTTATCAACTTCACCTCGTTTGTATCCTTGATCAATTAAGAAGTTACTTAACCTCTCATACCATTGTCTAGGAGCTTGCTTTAAACCATAAAGAGCCTTTTTCAATTTGTAGACATGGTCAGGATGCTTGTGATTTTCAAAAGCAGAAGGTTGAGAAACATAAACTTCTTCATTGATGAGTCCATTTAGAAAGGCACTCGACATCCATCTGTAGTAATCTGAAACCACTTATACAAGCATAAGCTAATAATAATCTGACAGCTTCAAGTCTAGCTACAGGTGTAAAGGTTTCATCAAAATCAATACCCTCCCGTTGGTTATACCCTTTGGCTACCAACCTAGCTTTATTTCTAGTGATAATGTCGTGTTCATCTAGTTTGTTTTTGAATACCCACTTAGTACCAATTACATTGATATCTTTGGTTTTAGGAACTAATTCCCACACGTTATTTCTTTCAAACTGATTAAGCTCATCATGCATGGCACTAACCCAGTATTCATCATTTAATGCTTCTTTAACAGTTTTAGGTTCTATTTGTGAAATGAATGCCATATGATTGCAGAATTGATTAAGAGAATGTCTAGTGGATACTCCCTTATTGATTTGCCCGATGACATTGTGTAGAGAAAGATCTCTTGGAACAATCCATTCTTTAGGAAGCTCTTCCAGGACATCTTCTTCCTGTTCTTCAGTAATTCTTCGTGGATCAGCTTTTGTAGGATCAACTCGATTGATCACCTTCTTCGACAATGAAGTCGATCTGAGTTCTTGGGATATTTTAAGCGATAAGAATTATCGGTTAAATCTTCATCATCTGCAGTACTCGTTGTTCTATTTTGCAACACTCGAGGAGACTCATTAAAAACAACATGTACTGATTCTTCAACAGATTTCAGTTTTAAATTGTAGACTTTATATGCATGGCCATTAGTAGAATAACCAAGAAAGATTCCTTTATCAGATTTTTCATCAAACTTGCCAATATTTTCTTTCCCATTGTTTAAGACAAAACATGTACATCCAAAAACCCTGAAATAGTTTATGTTGGGTTTTCTTCCTTTGTATAGTTCATAAGGGGTTTTCTTAAGCATGGGTCTAATCAAGACTCTATTCAAAACATGACAGACAGTGTTTACTGCATCTGCCCAAAAATATTTAGGTAAAGAATTTTCACAAAGCATTGTTCTAGCAAGTTCCACAATGGATCTGTTCTTTCTTTCCACAACACCGTTTTGTTGAGGAGTTCTTGGAGCAGAAAAATTGTGTTTTATGCCAAACTTTTCACAAAATGATTCAAACTTTTCATTTACAAATTCTCCACCATTGTCACTTTGAATAGATGTAATGAAATACCCTTTTTCATTATGTAAAACCTTGGCAAGCTTTTTGAAAGATTTGTAAGAATCAGATTTGGCTTTTAGAAAGATAGTCCAGGTAAATCTGGAAAAATCATCAACAATTACCATGATATAGAGATTACCACCTAGGCTTTTATTCCTTGAAGGACCAACCAAATCCATGTGAAGCAGTTCCAAAGGTCTAGAAGTAGAAACAATATTTTTGTTTGAAAAGGATTTTCTAGTTTGTTTACCTTTTAAACAGGCTTCACAGATTTTGTCTTTCAAAATTCTAAGCTTCGGTAGCCCAGAAACTAACTCTTTAGAAATCAGTTTGTCAAGATGATTAAGATGTATATGAGCAAGCCTTCTATGCCATAACCAAGATTCTTCTTCTTTAGTAAGAAGACAACTTTGAGATGATATAGAATGCTTGATATCTAACATGTAAATATTGTTTAACCTCTTACCTACCAACATTACCGTGTCGGATTCTCGGCTCACAGATTAGGCACTTTTCCGGTTTGAAGATAACTTTGTGACCAAGATCACATAACCGACTTATACTGATTAGGTTATGCTTGAGACCTTCAACAAGAAGAACATTGTGAATGATTACTGATTCACCATCTCCGATATCTCCAGAACCTAGAATTCTTCCCTTGTTGTTGTCTCCATAAGTCACGTGACCTCCATTCTTCAATCTCAGTTTCTGGAATTTTGAAATGTCACCTGTCATGTGCCTTGAGCATCCGCTGTCTAGGTACCAAAGGGACTCTTGTTACTGTTCCTGAAAAACCAAGCATCAAGTATTTGGTACCCTTAAGTATTTTGGGTCCTTAGGAGTCAAATTTTCTGTTTAACATGTTTTGGAACCCATCTCTTTCGCCTTGTGGCACAAAATATTTCCTAGCATGACAAAATTTTACGAGTATGTCCTTTCTTCATGCAGTAATGACAAGATGAGAAAGGGGATGTTGTTGATTTTCTAAAGGAAAAGAAGTTCAAATACTTTTTAGTTTTCACCCCAACCTTAGGTTTGTACCCGATTCCAGTATGTTCAAAAACACAGTTTTGAGACCCAAGAAGTGCATCTAAATTTTCTTTACCTTGAGTAAATTTTGACAAAGTTTTAGTCAAGTAATCAACCTTATTCTGTAGAAGAATACACTTTTCACAATTCTTGTTAGCAGCAGCATTATCAGCAGATGAATAGATTATTTCAAGATGTTCTATATCTGTTTTGCTTTCTAATAACTCTTTTTCCAGAATTTTAACCTTATTTTCTAACCAGTTGTTTAGTCCTTTTAACCGATTATTTGTATGAGATAAATTTCTGGCTTCACTATGCATTTCATTGAAAGCATTTAGTAATGTGCTGTAATTCATTTCATTTTCTGTGGGAGTTGAACTTACATGTGATGAAGAGGATTCACAGCCAGCCATCAAGCATAGGTTCACCTCTTCACCTTCGGATGCAGAACTGGAGGATGAATCATTATCTTGCCAAGCTATGTAGGCCTTTTTCCCTTTATACTTTGACTCTTTCTTGTTCTGATTCTTGGTCTTTTCCGGACATTCCCTGCTTACCACAAGAATAACAAGTAACAGTATTTTGAATGGAGTCAGTCTTTTTATCAGTGTACCTTTTAACATGCCCAGTTTTGTTCTTCCTTCTAAGAAATTTTCCAAAGTTCTTAACCAACAGAGTTAGATTCTCGGATTCATCTTCTTCAGACTCACTGTTTTCTTCAATCGTCTTGAGAATAATGTTTCTGCTTTTCTTCTCTACATTCTCTTGTTCTTTGAACCGATTGATTTCCAACTCATGTTCCCTTAACTTACCAAATAGTGAAGCAGTAGTCATTTCAGTCAAGTCTCTTGATTCTGATATAGTTGTCACCTTTGGTTGCCAAGTTCTGTCCAAACACTTCAAGATTTTGATGTTCAACTCTTCCTTGTCAAAAGTCTTTCCTAGCCCAATTAAATGATTGACTATGTGCGTGAATCTTTTCTGTACATCTGCAATTGTTTCTCCTTGCTGCATTTTAAACAATTCATAGTCCCTGATTAACTCATGCTTTCTTGCCCTTTTCAAGTCAGATGTACCCTCATGTGTGACCTCTAGAATTTCCCACATCTCTTTGGCAGAGGCACATTGAGACACCCTGAAAAACTAATCAAGATTTAAAGCAGAGGTAATAATATTTTTAGCAGTATAATCATATTGGACTCTCCTATTTTCTGCATCAGTCAATTTAGCCCAATTTTTCTCAACTACTTTACCATCCACTGTATGAGTTGGTTTGTAAGGACCATTAACAATTGTTTCCCAAATACCTCTATCAAGAGATTCAATAAATATTTTCATTCTAACCTTCCGAAAGAATAATTCACACCGGAAAAAGAGGAGGCCTGTTTATGGAGGCTCCTTCTAAAAAATTCATCTTTCCCTCAGCCATTCTTGGAAAGAATTCTTGAGTATCTTACAAGAACCAGCTCTGGTACCAATTGAAAGGATTAATGGTTGAGTTCAAGAGGGGGGGTGAATTGAACTTTAGAAACCTTTTTCGCAAAACTTACTTTCTCTTGGAAGAATGAATTATCTTTATTTAATTCTTGTGTAGGTAGGTTTGATTTTAATCACAACAAGTATATAGACAAGAAATAAAAGAGATGAAAGAAGAAATTCAACACAACAATTTATACTGGTTCACTCTTTACCAGAGCTACATCCAGTTCTTGACAAATCTGTCAAGTTCCACTAATTCCAGTGAAAAATACAACCAGTAGATATTCACCAATCTACTTCAAGAACTATCTTACAACCCCACAAGATAGAATCTTGAAAACCTCCCAGTAACCAAATCCAGTTACTGTTAACACGTGCAGATCCAAAATCCAACCTGCACAACCACACTTTACACAAGAGTATGAAAAGAAAAAACCTGGACTGAAGCTTTATCAGTACAATTGTCCAGAAGCAATTCTAACTCAGCACTTTCTCTCTTTGATTAACAATAATCTTGATCAAAACACCTTATGATATGAAAAGATTCTAAATGCTCAAAGAAAGTCACGGATATGATTGCTCAAAGATTGCTTTCAAATGTTTTCTCAAATTGTATGTTTCAAAAGATAGATCAAATCTGTATTTATAGAGTAAAAGAGAGTACCAGAATGTTTGATCTGTTAAAAACTGATTCAGAGAAGAAAATGATCGATCAGAATGAAAATATAACAGGTTAGAATCAATTATGATCGATTAGAACAAGTTATGATCGATCAGAATTAAATTATGATCGATCAGAATGTATTTCAATCGATTAAAATGACGTTTCAATCGATTGATTTCATTTAAAACTTCATTCAATCGATTGATTCATGTTTTCAATGGATTGAAATAGCTTAATGAAGAATGACAGCTCTCTGTTTCAATCGATTAAAAAACCTTTCAACAGATTGAAATCCTGTAGACTCTTAGTCAGAAAAATAGTCTCTCTGTTTTAACAGATTGAAAAGTATTTCAACAGATTGAAGTTTTGAAAAACACTTAGACTGAAAAAATGGTCTCTCTGTTTCAACAGATTAAAAAATATTTCAACAGATTGAAAATGCGAAACCTTTAATACATGAAAAATCATTAAGACATTTTAACCTGTTGATTCTGCGATTCAACCAATTGAAATTTCGAATCTATAAGAACATTTCTTATGTTAAGTGATTTTAACAGATTGAAATTTCTTTTCAACAGATTGAAAAACTTAGTTTGTTCTTTTAATGCTTAAATGTTAGTTTTTCATGCAGAAAAATGATTTCAATGAGATGCATCATTTTAAGGCGCTTATCACAAGATCTATTGGCCTATCAAGATATTATGTTCTAAACTTCTAACCTATCCATTTACACACCCACAAACTAAACTATATCAACTCAAATATGTCTTCATCAAATCCAACAAGTGCTTCAAATATAAAGCTTGCTTCAGAGGTTCCTTCTCTATTCTCTGTCTCTTTTATTGCTTTCTTTATCGCTTCCTTTGTGTGCATTAGATAATAGAGTCATTTAGATATTTAAATTCTGCAAGTAGATAGAATAATTGGGTAAAAGCGTAATTTCTTTAAGTGTTTATTTTCTAAGTTAGTCCATCATAGGGAACCCGAAAGGGGTGTTGTGGGGTGCTAACACCTTCCCCACGCGTAACTAACTCCCTTACCCAACTCTGGTTGTAATGGCCAAAGTTGGTTTTTTTCTAAAACCATTGCCTTCTTCTTTTTCTTTTCCTTTTCCAGTTTTTAAGGTTAAAACTGTTGAACATTCAAGGACTTGATGTTGCAAATATTGATCATGAAGAATGTTGATTTTGATGATGATCCAAGAGCTTAAAGACTTAGAGTATTGAAGATTGAAGATTGATGATTTCTGTATTGTAATAACTCTGTTTTAGTTTAATTGAGTCTGTAATTATAGAGTCTAAGATAGCCGGTACATAGTCTATAACTTAGAAGCTTCAAAATGCTCAAATTTATCATGCAGGCTCGGCTTTAATCGATTATATAGGTAAATAATCGATTAAAACAGTGAGAAAACACTTTCTATACAAACTCACTGTTTAAATCGATTAAAACAGCAAAATAATCGATTGTTTTGTACTCAGTCCGTACGGATAATCGATTATTTCACCAAATAATCGATTATTCCGAAGAGGTTTGGGTTCTTCGTATTTGGCTCTGTTTTAATCGATTATCACTCCAAATAATCGATTATTTCATCTGTTTTTCAAATTAAATTTCAAATTAACCCCATTTTCGAAAACCCAATTACCAAGAACCCTAGTTTCGAAATTCCCAATTCCTAAACCCTAATTTCCCTACTTAAACTCTGCTTTGGCACTCAGAAAAGAAGAACAACTCTTTCCATACAAAAGTTAAGTGCTCGTGAGTGCCGAGAACTGTTTGTTGCAAGGAAAGGGGGCTTTTGGAAACCTGGTGTGAGGCTAGAAGCGATAAGAATCACTAAGTGGAGTTCTTAGTGGATTGTGTGTTGTGCCGTCTCTAGGGAAAGTCTGTTCTTCATCTCTTGTGGATTTCAAGAGAGGTGTTGTCTTTACTTTATCTTTTTGATTTGTAATCTGTTTTAACAATTTGTTCTTAGTGACAGCGTTAATCCTCTTTTGAGTGATTAGCAACTGGACGTAGGGTCTTTTGATCCGAACCAGTATAAACCTACTTGTGTAATCTTCTCTACTCTTCTCTATTTACATTTACGCAGCTTTTTTTAATCGGTAAAATTTGGGGAAAATTTTGAAAACCTAATTTTTATTAAGAAACCAATTCACCCCCCTCTTGGTTTTTGTCCGACCACGCGAACATTCCGCTGCGCGATTCTAACAAGTGGTATCGAGCTTGCTTTGATAGTCATTCAAACTTTTCGAAAATGGCCGGACAAAATCAAACTTTTGCCGAAGGTGCGTCTATCAACGGACCCCCACTTTTTGCGGGTCAAAATTATCCTTTTTGGAAAGTACGTATGCAAATATTTTTAGAGTCTCGTTGATAGAGGCGTTTGGGACGCAATTTTAAATGGTCCATTTGTTCCTAAAATTACGAGAACGGTGTTGACGTTCTTAAACCTATTTCTAGATGGACTGCAGACGAAAGTCGAAAAGCACAATTTGATGTTAGGGCTAGAAACATTATTTCATCTCGCTCTAACCCTTGATGAGTTTTATAGAATTTCAGTTTGTAAAAGTGCACAGGAAATGTGGGAAATGCTAAGGGTGACCCACGAAGGAACTGACGACGTCAAAAGAGCGCGTAAAAATTCTCTAATTCAAGAGTACGAAATGTTCCGGATGCAACCAGGCGAAACGATATTTGACGTACAGAAACGTTTCACTCATATCGTGAACCATCTCACCGGACTAGGTAAAATTTTTGACGTTGATGAATTAACTGTTAAAATTTTGAAATCTCTGGATAGGAAATGGCAACCAAAGGTGACGGCCATCTCGGAGTCACAAAATCTTGCCACTATGTCTATGGCGGCGTTATTTGGAAAGCTTAGGGAGCATGAACTTGACCTTGGAAGACTAAATGAGGAAGAGGGTCAATATCAAAAGAAGAACCTAGCTTTCAAGACCGAGATTTCAAAAAGCAAAAATAAGAAAGAAGAAGAAGAAGACTCCGAAATTGATGAAGAAGAGATGAGTCTTTTTATAAAGAAGTTCACCATGATGATGAAAGCAAAAGGAAGACATCCTTTCAAAGGTAAGGGAAAGGTAAAAGAAAATTCTTGCGTTAATATAAAATGCTTTGGTTGTGGTGAAGCAGGGCATATGAAGACCGAATGCCCAAACAAGAAAAATGATGAACACAAGGGCAAAAAGCAATTCAAGAAGAAAGCATATATTGCTTGGGATGACAGTGATTCAAATTCAGAATCAAGCGACTCAGAAATTGAAGCAAACATTTGCTTGATGGCAAATAACAACGTTTATTCAGATTTTGAGGAAACTTCCAAATCAAAGAAGTCTATGTGGTATCTTGATAGTGGATGCTCAAAACATATGACTAGAGATAAAACGAAATTTGTAAGTTTCAAAGCCAAAGAACAAGGATATGTGACTTATGGGGATAACAACAAAGGGAAGATTCTCGGAATTGGAAACATAGGTGGTGCAAACACATTGGAGATTAAGGATGTGCTTCTTGTTGATGGATTAAAACATAACCTTCTTAGAATAAGCCAATGGTGTGACAAAGGATTCAAGGTGATGATGAATATATAAGAGAGGCCCTTGATGAATTATACTTGGAAGATAATGTGCCTTCTCAAACTTCTTAATTAGCAAAAGAATGGCAATCACCTAAAGGACTCTCAATGGACAATATCATAGGTGACATCTCAAAAGGGGTAAGAACTAGAAATATGAATAATTTCTGTATGTCTGTTGCTTTTGTATCACAGATTGAACCTAAAAACATTGAGGAAGCACTTAAAGATGATCAATGGTGCATAGCCATGCAAGAAGAACTTAACCAATTTGAAAGGAATCAAGTCTGGGAACTAATCCCAAGAGAAGAGTCAAATCAAGTTATTGGAACTAAATGGGTATTCAGAAATAAGCTTGATGAAGATGGTAATATTACAAAGAATAAAGCCAGACTTGTTGCAAAAGGCTATTGTCAGGAGGAAGGTATAGATTATGATGAAACTTATGCTCCTGTGGCCAGAATTTGCTAAGATTATGCAGGGAGAGTTTGAAATGTCTATGATGGGAGAATTAACATTCTTCCTTGGACTTCAAATCAAGCAACTTAAAGATGGCACTTTTATCTCTCAAACTAAATACTGCAAGGAAATTCTCAAAAAGTTTGGGATGGACACCTCAAAGGAAGCTAACACACCCATGGGAACTTCATGCTATCTAGACAAGGATGAATCAGGTTTGGAAGTTAATCAAACTATGTATAGAGGTATGATAGGATCTCTGTTATATCTTACTGCAAGCAGACCTGATATTATGCATTCTGTCTGTGTGTGTGCTAGATTTCAGGCTTGTCCTAAAGAATCTCATCTAATTGCAGTAAAACATATTTTAAGATATTTAAAAGGAACTACTGGGTTTGGCTTGTGGTATCCGTCCGATGCTTGTATTAGTTTATTAGGATATTCTGATGCTGATTATGGTGGATGTAAAATTGATAGGAAAAGCACTAGTGGAACATGTCATTTGTTAGGTTCATCCTTAATATCATGGCATTCTAAGAAACAAGCATGTGTAGCTTTATCTACCACTGAAGCTGAATATATTGCAGCTGGTAGTTGTTGTGCTCAAATTCTGTGGATGAAACAACAGTTAGAGGATTATAGTATATATTTAAATGACATACCCTTAATGTGTGATAATACGAGTGCAATTAATCTAACTAAGAATCCAGTAATGCACTCTAGGACTAAACATATTGAAATTAGACATCACTTTTTAAGAGATCATATCAGCAAAGGAAACTGCAGAATAGAGTATGTAGACACTAAACATCAATTAGCAGATATATTTACTAAGCCTCTACCAAAGGATAGATTATATGATCTTAGAAGAGACTTAGGGATATTAGAAATAGCTTAAATTCTGCTTAATTTGACTATTTTTGGATGATTGTTATGTTAAAATTCGTGGTGAAGGATATTCATAGGTTATAATGTGTAAAAACCTTAAAAACTTGATATAGCCTCTGGAATAATCGATTACTGCAAGTAATAATCGATTATTTTTCATCAAAACGTCCAAAACAGAGAATTCTCCTCTGGAATAATCGATTATTTCGTGAAATAATCGATTAAATGCCTCTGATAATCGATTACTTGCTTGAAATAATCGATTAAAGCTGTCAATGATGAGGATAGTGCAGAATTTTAGATTTTATTTTATTAATGTCTTTATACTATAATAAATGATTATGAAATAAAATTTGATGTTTCTTTCATGCTATGATTGAGGGGGAGCTTTCTCTCACTTATGCATATTTTGAGGGGGAGCTCTTATGATTGATGTTGCAGAGTTCTTTTTGATTATAATCAAAATAGGGGGAGAAAAATTTAAAGCCTATGATTCAATTTTAAATTTTATCTGGTATGGTTAATGTGTTTGTTAGTATGACAGATAAAACAGGTTATTACAAGGGCTTTAAAAAGATAATTTTGATCATCATCAAAAAGGGGGAGATTGTTGAACATTCAAGGACTTGATGTTGCAAATATTGATCATGAAGAATGTTGATTTTGATGATGATCCAAGAGCTTAAAGACTTAGAGTATTGAAGATTGAAGATTGATGATTTTTGTATTGTAATAACTCTGTTTTAGTTTAATTGAGTCTGTAATTATAGAGTCTAAGATAGCCGGTACATAGTCTATAACTTAGAAGCTTCAAAATGCTCAAATTTATCATGCAAGCTCGGCTTTAATCGATTATATAGGTAAATAATCGATTAAAACAGTGAGAAAACACTTTCTATACAAACTCACTGTTTTAATCGATTAAAACAGCAAAATAATCGATTGTTTTGTACTGGTCCGTACAGATAATCGATTATTTCACCAAATAATCGATTATTCCAGAGAGGTTTGGGTTCTTCGTATTTGGCTCTGTTTTAATCGATTATCACTCCAAATAATCGATTATTTCAGTCTGTTTTTCAAATTAAATTTCAAATTAACCCCATTTTCGAAAACCCAATTACCAAGAACCCTAGTTTCGAAATTCCCAATTCCTAAACCCTAATTTCCCTACTTAAACTCTGCTTTGGCACTCAGAAAAGAAGAACAACTCTTTCCATACAAAAGTTAAGTGCTGTGAGTGCCAGAGAACTGTTTGTTGCAAGGAAAGGGGGCTTTTGGAAACCTGGTGTGAGGCTAGAAGCGATAAGAATCACTAAGTGGAGTTCTTAGTGGATTGTGTGTTGTGCCGTCTCTAGGGAAAGCTGTTCTTCATCTCTTGTGGATTTCAAGAGAGGTGTTGTCTTTACTTTATCTTTTTGATTTGTAATCTGTTTTAACAATTTGTTCTTAGTGACAGCGTTAATCCTCTTTTGAGTGATTAGCAACTGGACGTAGGGTCTTTTGATCCGAACCAGTATAAACCTACTGTGTAATCTTCTCTACTCTTCTCTATTTACATTTACGCAGTTTTTTTTTTAATCGGTAAAATTTGGGGAAAATTTTGAAAACCTAATTTTTATTAAGAAACCAATTCACCCCCCCTCTTGGTTTTTGTCCGACCACGCGAACATTCCGCTGCGCGATTCTAACAAAAACACTGATGGCAACTCCTCGAACCTATTCGAAAACCTTGCCTTTAGGTCCAGCCTGGTTATCAGACAGCCTAAAGGCGTTGAACCACTTCTTTCAAAAAACGCGAGTCATATCAAAACCATCGCGTCGCTCCGACCGCCTCTTCTGACAGCGGCGACATAGTGCATAAATACATTCATTTTAGGGGGCATTAGATATCCTTAAGACAAAGGAAAAAGAGACCCAAATGCGCTAGTAATCTTCCACAAGGAAGGGACAAGTGTGCTAAGGTATGTGGGGAGTTTCGTTATACTCGATAGGGAAGGAACCATTATACCGAAGTGGGTATGGCACTCTACAAAGCATAAGCTTTAAGGATGATACCAGAGCCATTGTCTTAAGGCACATCTATCCCACACTAATCATTCATTTCATTTCAAAAGTTCATGTGCATTCTAGAAAGTGGCTGGTCTTTTTCCTGTCCTCACTTGCGTGCAAAAGGCCAAGAGGATGGAGAAATTGGAAGAGCAAAATCGTGAGCTCACCATTGAGCTTAACACCATAAAGGAAAAATGGCTCAGTTAATGGAGCACATAGAAGAACAGAACTGCAAGCTCATCGCTAAGCTTAATTCCATGAAGGATCAGATGATGCGGTTAATGGAACTAATGCACCATCAACATATCCACCATAAAGGCATTCACATCGACCACATAGGTGAAAGGGTGGAGCAAGGACTGAAGAGTGGAAGGATCACTCAACATCCTGCTCCCAGTGCATCATTCAAGAAGTTTCTTAGCAAGAAGCAGGAGAGAAGCGTGAATGCCATCAACCTTTCTACTCCTTCTACCTCTGCGCAACAAGCTAGGCAGCCACGAAAGCAAAGAAAGGAGTTCACCCCCATTCCAACCTCCTATGGGAGTCTGCTGCCGAAGCTGTTAGAGACCGAGCTCCTAGCACGCATCCCTCCGCGGAAGATTGATCCACCCTACCCTGAGTGGTATAAGCCTAACAAAAAATGCGCTTACCACTCAGGCGCTCCTGGGCATTCTGTGGAAGATTATCGGGCCTTGAAATACAAGGTCCAAGAATTGTTGGATTCTGGATGGCTCACTTCCGACTTCGCCACTCCTAACATGGATATCAAGCCTCTATCGCCTCTAGAGTAATGAGGAGGGATAAAGAAAGCTAGCTGAATAGGGCTCTTCATGTTTTTTTAAGCTTCCTGCATATCTCTCGCAGTCCCCGCCCGTGGTCGCGAGATCCTTGATTAAAAGGGCTTTGTAAATATTTTGTTTTCATCAATACAATGAGGAATTTGCATAAACATTCATATTCTTTTTCATTCTTTTCTCTCTCATTATTATTTCAAAATAAATGATGATAAAATCTAAGCCTAAACAGAACCAAATAAAAACAATCATGCCTGTTGTCGCTGCTGTCAGAATGAGGCGGTCGGAGCGACGCTGTTAGAAAAGTAGTTTTAAATCAAGAGGGGGGGTGAATTGATTTTTGAAAGTTTTTCGCAATAAACAAATTATCTAATTCGAAAATTAAGTTTACTAATCAATTCACGAATCACAAAGCAATTAAACAATACAAGCGCAGCAACTAAAATTAAAGAGAGAAAGGTTAGGAAAGATTTCACCGGTAATTTTATACTGGTTCACCCAATACCAAGGCTACGTCCAGTCTCCAGCCAAATTCCAGCTGGGTTCCACTAGAATAGATGTTTTACAGACTCACACTCTTACACCTATTCTAACACCAGAACCAATTTCCAGTTCCTGACTTTAACCTTTCCACCAAGAACCAAATTCCAGTTCTTGGAAACCTCTGCAACCAAATTCCAGCCGTAGAGAAACTAGTACCCAAATTCCAGGAACCACACAGTACAAGAACCAAATTCCAGTTCCTGTACTCAACCTCTCCACCAAGAACCAAATTCCAGCTCTTGATAACCTCTGCAACCAAATTCCAGCTGCAGAGAAACCAGTACCCAAATTCCAGGTACAACACAATACAAAGAAATGAAAAGCAATTGAAAAGAAGAAACTTAGAAAGCTCAAACCGGATTACGCTTATCCACTGTAAGTTCCTCCTTCAAAGAATGCAATAAGCCTCAAGAAAGATTTCAAAAGAAGTTCACAAAACAGTGGCGAATCTTTCTTGGAAAAGAATGCTAACAGTTGCTTGAATTGATTGCTTTGGATGTTTAAAAACTGATGTTCAATCTCTGTTTAAAAGTTTCAAGCAAAATTGTTTTTAAAGAGAATTTTCAAATATGCTGCATTAATTAATCTGTTGAAAGTTTGTTTTAATCTGTTGAAATAGCCGTTATAATCTGTTAAAAGTCCTTTCAACCCATTAATGCGTTCTTGTTCTTTAACAAAATTGTTTTAGCTGATACGACCACGTTTTTATCAGTTAAAACATTTTACAAACATTTTCAAAGAGTAATTCAATCGATTGATTCGCGTATTAATCAATTGATTTGCTTAAAAACCTTCTTATAAAACTTTCCAAGTTATTTTAGCTGATATAAAGAAGTTTTAATCGATTAAAAACCTGCACAGAATTTTTCTAAGTTGTTTTAATCGGTTGAAACACGTTTTAAACGATTGAAATTCTGTACAAAGATTTTCCAAGTTATTATAATCGATTGAAATGCGTTTTAATCGATTGAAACTCTGTACAAAAATTTTCAAGTCATTTTAATCGATTGAAAGTTCGTTTTAATCGATTGAAATAAGTCTGATCGGTCATAATTCAATTCTGATCGATCATAACCAACTCTGATCGGTCATAATTTCATTCTGATCGATCATCCTGACTTCCAAAGTGGTTTTAATCGATTAAAACGTGTTTTAATCGATTAAAATAAATCTGATCGCTCATATTTAAAGTTTGATCGATTATATTTCATTCTGACCTGTCATATTCGAATTCTAATCGGTCATAAAGGGTTTTAATCGATTAAAAGAAGTTTGTATCGATTAAAATACTGTAAAAACACTTCTTTACGCATTCTAAGTGATTTTAATTGTTTCTTTTAAAACTATATCAGTTAAAAACATTGTTAAGAAAGTTCTTTGTCAAAATGCTTTTGTTTGATTTGTTTAAAACTATTTTTGAGGCATTTTGCAAATTGAGTGAAGGAGCTTCATGCAGTGGAAAAGGTAAAGTGGTTTTACCTAAGCTTTCTGTTAAGACACACTAAGTCTTCAGCTCCATTCTTCTGAGTGACTTGTTTGACTGTTGCAGAGTTGACCTTTGACTATATCTTTGACTTCATCAAATCACTGAGATCTTTGCTAGTATCACTTTCAGTCTCCCCCTATTTGATGAAGACAAACACCATTTTGAAAAAACAATCTCTGCAAAATAAGTCACTTGATAATGAGGTTAGGTGAGAAATATAAAAATGTAATAATGTTTTATTTCTCCCCCTAAAACTTATTTCTCCCCCTAAAATGTTGCTCTCTTAATGTAAGAGTTATTTTTCTAAATTTATCCTCAAATAAAGCAACTATTTCTCCCCCTTTTGACTTCATCAAAAATAGGGTATAGAAGGGAAATAAAAAATGTAAGATTTGAAATGTGCTCAAGTTTTTGAAAATAAAAAAAAATCAATATTTAACTCATGAAAAGAATCAATTAAAGTTGATTCAAACTTATCTCCATTAACACGTTTGTAATGAATACAATTAACACGTGTAAAGATAAGGGAATCACGCTTTAGTAGCATGTTTACAAAAACAGCCATTAACTAAAGCCTTCAATTTTCCTTTTCCAGAATAAAAATCGATTAAAAACAGAGCATAATCGGTTAAAATGTTTTTGGTAAATGATTTTAATCGATTTAAAGAAAGGTTTAATCGATTAAAACATGTAAGAATTTGAAAACATGAAACTTTATTGCAAATAATCGATTATTTCGACTTTGAATCGATTAAAATATGTTGTATAAGTTCATTTAATTGATTAAAAAGATGTTGTATTGATTAAAACAATCAGTTTTGAAAATGAAGTAATGTTTAATGCATATTTTGTAAAACTGATCATCTAAAAGGATGTTTAACAATACTAACAACTACATTGATTAAATCTTAACTAGTAGATCCATCAAAATCAGAATAAAATCTTATTTAGCTAAAGCTCTCAAGGATCTATTTAAATTCTATCTAGATTTTCCTGTTTCAACTTTAAACCTACATTATATAAATCAAGGCTAAAAATATTGTTTCTGGTTAGTAATCAGTCAATATTACAGACCAAAAAAAAATTGCTGAAATGGAATATGACATAATAGAAGAGATAGGAAGGGACCCTTTTTGTCCAAAAAACTTAATCATCTCAATTTCCTTGGTTTAACTGCAAGTCTTCCAATTTGGTGAAAATGAATTTGTTCTCATTTCCCTGTTTATTTGTGTCAGATGCCAAAATACGTGACTCATTCATTTGATCTCCACCAATATCAAAAGATAATAGACTTTCCTTTTTGCTGGAACCAATTTTTCTCTATCAACTATTGAGACAACAACAGCTGTCTCTCCTGTATCAGCAACAGACACAGAAACTTTTCCTGAAAAGAAATCTTTTAGCAGTTTACTGTTACTATTGACTGCATTACAGTCCATGGTTGACACCACAATGGAATTTCCACTACACATCAGAGGCAGAACCATGTACTGACAGACGTACATTCACTATCAGATCCCACACAGAATGCACGATACCATATATTGCATGAATCACAGGTTAATGATGTACCGAGATCGGAATTTCCTTCCATAATAGCCAACCCATTTTGAACCCTGTAGTTATCATTATCCAAGCAAATAACTGCATTCTTATTAATGTAGTATGATGGGTGTTATTCTCACTTTCAGTGAACCAGTCATCATTATCTTTTGAGGAATGAATTATCTTTAACTTTGTTGTTTCCAGTGGTATCATATACTGGAACACGAGTGATTAACTAAAACTTATTCTGGTAGTATGGGCAAAGATTAGTAATGAGGACAGGTGATGACAATCAATCCAGAATTCTAAAACAGTATAAAATTTATCCCTGTACTGACCATAAAACACACATTCCCTGTACCACGTTATTCAATTCTTGAATTGCTCTCCCAGATTGGTTCCCTTACAGTGTCACCTCGTGACATTGATGATTAAAGCTAATTCTTAAATTTGCACAGTTCCAATGAATTTCACCAAGAGTTTTGAACCAATGCATGCTCAAGATTATTTCAAATATATTGCTTGGTAATATCAAGAAATCTAATGTAAACATTTGTTCATTGAACTTCCTAGTAATCAACAACTTATTACCAGAAGCAACTAACACTGAAAAAATCTTTGATAAACTATTTTTTCAGTCCTAACAGCTTGTCCTGTTTGTAACTAGTGTCTATAAGAAAAGTTACAGTCTATTCTTTGATAATTCCTTTGATTTTCAATGTATTACCACGCAGTATTCCATGTAAGGACATCTACAGCTTGAATCATGACTATGTTAAAATAACTTTTTCATCTATGGATAACTTTCCCACATGTAAAGTTTGCAGTATTTCAATCGGCAATAACTTTCCCACATTTATTCCACTAGTCTTAGTTTCTAATTCAAGGATTTGTTCAGCATGTGCTATTTAAAGAAAATTGGGTAAAACAGATAACTTGAATCAGATATGTTCGAGACTCATTTATGATTATCTGACCGCTACAGAGGCACAATTTACAGGACAGTGGGTGAAAGTATTATGCAGATTTTGTTTATCAAAGAAACTGGGTTTTTGATTCGAATTGGCCTATCAACCTTTAATTAGATGTTATAAAACTTGTTTTCAGAACCTAATTAATCGATTAATCAACTAATTATCTATTAATTTCATTTTTCCTATCAGGTTTGAAAACAGTTACAATGAATTAATCGATTGGTTTATAAAAGAATCGATTAGTTTAGTACAAAATGAAATATGACACCAGAATTTAAATCGATTAAAACGTGAATGAATCGATTAATTTTGATACCTAAGTGTTTTTAGTTGATATTCAGATATTATAATCGATTAAAACAATTAAACCAAAATCCTGAGATCAGTTCAATCGATTATTTCGACATTTTAATCGATTAAAATGGTACGGACATATGTTCTGTAAGTTATTTTAATCGATTAATATTGTTATATATCAATTAAAACAATTAGTTTAAATACTCAGAACCTGATTTTGCAGCTCTGATCTTCAAGGGATTCCCAAACTTGTTCCTGCAAAACAAATTAAGAATTGTTCTGGTACCCTTTATAATTACTGGGTCCTGATCAGGTTATTTGAAAGGAATTAATCTTTGGAACCCATTTCATTCTACCTTTGGGTACTGCATATTTCTTAATTCTGCAGTATTTAACAGAGTGACCCTTTTTCATACAGTAAAAACATTTAATTACAGAGTATGAATTCCTATTTGTTTTTGTTTTACTGGATCTAGATTTAAATCCTATTCCAGATTTGTCAAAAATTAATTTTTGAGATCCAAGTAATACATCTAGATTGGCTTGCCCTTGTGTGAATCTTGAAATAGTTTGAGATAGAAAGTTAACTTTCTTTTGCAATTCAGAACAGTTATTGCATGGTTTATTGCATTTACAATCAGAATTATCATGAATTAGTTTCAAGAATTGACGGTCAGTTTCATTTTCAAAAATTTGTTTTTCCAGAGAATCAACTTTATTTATTAGCCAGTTATTTAGCCCTTTCAGCCTACTATTTTCTTTTTGAAGTTTCTTAGTCTCTTCATGCATTTCATTAAATGATTCTTGTAATGCATCATAATTAACTATATTTGAAGAGGAGCTAGAACTTACCTGGCTGGAATTTTCTGGGCATTCTATCTTGACATGGCCACTGGTATTTGGTGATTCTGAGTTGACCATTAAGCATATCTCTGGTGCTTCTTCATAGGTCTTTTCAAGGATTTTCCACATTTGTGCAGCAGTTTGACAATGTGCAATCCTAAAAAAATCATTTCTGTTAAGAGCAGAAGAGATGATATTTTTGGCAATACAATCATCTTGAATTCTGTTAGCAATATCAGTTTCCTGTTCAATAACATTCCAAGCATTTATACTAACAGATTCAATGAAGATTTTCATTCTTAGTTTCCAGAATAGATAATCTGTTCCACACAACAGTGGAGGTCTATCAATGTACGCTCCCTCAGAAAATGCCATGGATCGAAGTAACTTGAGTAACTTTCAAGCACCTCGCTCTGATGCCAATTGTTAGAAAAGTAGTTTTAAATCAAGAGGGGGGGTGAATTGATTTTTGAAAGTTTTTCGCAATAAACAGATTATCTAATCCGAAAATTAAGTTTACTAATTAATTCACAAATCACAAAGCAATTAAACAATACAAGCGCAGCAACTGAAATTAAAGAGAGAAAGGTTAGGAAAGATTTCACCGGTAATTTTATACTGGTTCACCCAATACCAGGGCTACGTCCAGTCTCCAGCCAAATTCCAGCTGGGTTCCACTAGAATAGATGTTTTACAGACTCACACTCTTACACCTATTCTAACACCAGAACCAATTTCCAGTTCCGGACTTTAACCTTTCCACCAAGAACCAAATTCCAGTTCTTGGAAACCTCTGCAACCAAATTCCAGCCGCAGAGAAACCAGTACCCAAATTCCAGGCACCACACAGTACAAGAACCAAATTCCAGTTCCTGTACTCAACCTCTCCACCAAGAACCAAATTCCAGCTCTTGATAACCTCTGCAACCAAATTCCAGCTGCAGAGAAACCAGTACCCAAATTCCAGGTACAACACAATACAAAGAAATGAAAAGCAATTGAAAAGAAGAAACTTAGAAAGCTCAAACCGGATTACGCTTATCCACTGTAAGTTCCTCCTTCAAAGAATGCAATAAGCCTCAAGAAAGATTTCAAAAGAAGTTCACAAAACAGTGGCGAATCTTTCTTGGAAAAGAATGCTAACAGTTGCTTGAATTGATTGCTTTGGATGTTTAAAAACTGATGTTCAATCTCTGTTTAAAAGTTTCAAGCAAAATTGTTTTTAAAGAGAATTTTCAAATCTGCTGCATTAATTAATCTGTTGAAAGTTTGTTTTAATCTGTTGAAATAGCCGTTATAATCTGTTAAAAGTCCTTTCAACCCATTAATGCGTTCTTGTTCTTTAACAAAATTGTTTTAGCTGATACGACCACGTTTTTATCAGTTAAAACATTTTACAAACATTTTCAAAGAGTAATTCAATCGATTGATTCGCGTATTAATTAATTGATTTGCTTAAAAACCTTCTTATAAAACTTTCCAAGTTATTTTAGCTGATATAAAGAAGTTTTAATCGATTAAAAACCTGCACAGAATTTTTCTAAGTTGTTTTAATCGGTTAAAACGCGTTTTAAACGATTGAAACTCTGTACAAAGATTTTCCAAGTTATTATAATCGATTGAAATGCGTTTTAATCGATTGAAACTCTGTACAAAAATTTTCAAGTCATTTTAATTGATTGAAAGTTCGGGTTAATCGATTGAAATAAGTCTGATCGGTCATAATTCAATTCTGATCGATCATAACCAACTCTGATCGGTCATAATTTCATTCTGATCGATCATCCTGACTTCCAAAGTGGTTTTAATCGATTAAAACGTGTTTTAATCGATTAAAATAAATCTGATCGCTCATATTTAAAGTCTGATCGATTATATTTCATTCTGACCTGTCATATTCGAATTCTAATCGGTCATAAAGGGTTTTAATCGATTAAAAGAAGTTTGTATCGATTAAAATACTGTAAAAACACTTCTTTACGCATTCTAAGTGATTTTAATTGTTTCTTTTAAAACTATATCAGTTAAAAACATTGTTAAGAAAGTTCTTTGTCAAAATGCTTTTGTTTGATTTGTTTAAAACTATTTTTGAGGCATTTTGCAAATTGAGTGAAGGAGCTTCATGCAGTGGAAAAGGTAAAGTGGTTTTACCTAAGCTTTCTGTTAAGACACACTAAGTCTTCAGTGAAAGAATTAATGGTTGAGTTCAAGAGGGGGGGTGAATTGAACTTAAAAACTTTTTCACAAAACGTTACTTTCTTTTGGAAGAATGAGTTATCTTTATTCAATTCTTGAAAAGATGATTTGATTTAAAACACAGCAAGATTATATTCAGAATTTAAAAGAGATGATGGAAAGAAATCAACACACAAATTTATACTGGTTCACTCTAATCCAGAGCTACGTCCAGTTCTTGACAAAACCTATCAAGTTTCCACTAATACCAAGTGACAATTACAACCCGTAGATCCTCACCAATCTACACCAAGAACTATCTTTTCAACCTATAAGATAGAATCTTGAAAAACACCCAGTAACCAAATCCAGTTACTGTACCAAGTGTAGATTACAATCCAATCTACACAATTCACACGATACAAAAGAATAAGGAAAGAAGAAACCTGGACTTTGAATTCTAATTGCCCAGCACCAATTCTAAAGCACTCTCTCGCTGTGAATGACCACAATGTTGATCAAAGCACCTTATGATATGACAAAATCTTGAATGCAGAGAGAAAAACATAGATGAACAATTCACAGATTGATTTCTCAAGTTTTCTCAAGTAGTGTGTTGTATTTGTTATTTGAAAGATAGATCAATACTGTTTATATAGAGTAAAACAAAGTTTCAGTACGTGTTCTCTATCAAAATCTGTTACAGAGAGAAAAACAATTGATTAAATTTGAAGTATATCAGATAAAAAGTGATTCTGACCGATTAGAATAGAAGAATAATCGATTAGACTGAGTTATGATCGATCAGAATAAAACTATGATCGATCAGAATGAGTTATGATCGATTAGAACAAAACTATGATCGATTAGAGTATTATTTCAATCGATTAAAAGATCGATTCAATCGATTGATTTCATTTAAAGTTCCTTTTAATCGATTAAGACATCGATTCAATCGATTGATTTCATTTAAAGTTCCATTTAATCGATTGATTCGAGTTTTAATGGATTAAAACAACTTAATGAAAAATAACAGCACTCTGTTTCAATCGATTGAAAATCATTTCAACAGATTGTTTTTCTGAAAACATTTAGACTTAAAAAATATCTTTATTTTAACAGATTGAAAAACGTTTCAACTGATTGTTTTTCCGAAAACTCTTAGATTGAAAAAATATCTTTCTTTTTCAACAGATTAAAAAGTATTTCAATTGATTGTTTTTCCGAAACCTTTATATTGAGAAATTTACTAAGTTATTTTAACTTGTTGATTCTGCGAATCAATCAATTGAAAATACGATTATATAGAACCACTTATTCTGTTAAGTGATTTTAACCGATTGAAAATCTTTTTCAACAGATTGAAAAACTTAGTTTGTTCTTTTAATGCAGAAAATGATTTTCAATGCTATGCAGAAGATTAAGGCGCTTCATCACAACATATAATGGCCTATCAAGGGATTAAGTGCTCAAGTTAAAAACCTAATCATCTACACACCCACAACCTAAACTAAATTTATGTCTTCATCAAATTATATCTAAGTCTTCATCAAATCCACCAAGTCCACCAAGTGCTTCAATCTCCCCCTATTTGATGGAGACAAATAACCACTGCACCTGCATAAAATCAGACCAGAGACATGCATACCAGAGACATATATTTTGTGATGTGGTGTGTGTGTAGTGGCAGTTTTAATCAAAATAATTCTCCCCTATTTGATCGCATCAAATAGATTGTCATGGATACAGTCCAATGGGGCCACTTGGGAACCCCCAAATAAAAAGCAGAATATAAAACCAACTAAGAAAAGAAAAAAAAACAGAATTATCAGCGAGACATTGATCGAGTAAACTTCAATCATCTCCGGACCTGGGTTGAATTGTATTTCCACAATTCTGTTGTAAATGTCTTCAAGTTGATTATCGATGTGCTGGAACCTTGCAATAAAATTCTCATCCAAATAGTGCTGTCGAGCCCTTATAGCTGTAGTCATATTCATATGCCTCCTTTGATCAGCTTGAAGTTGATTCATTTGCTGCAGCATTGTTCTTTCAAACTGTGACAGAGGTGTGCCACGGTCAGGGGGTGAAATATATGGAATCATCTCCAGCGGGATCACTTCTTCCATAGGATCAGATGGATGAGCTCCAGAAGTGCCAGGAATATCAGTGTTGATATTTTCTTCCTCTTGTCCATCTTCATCACTTTCTTCATCTCTTCCAGCATCCTCCTTGGAGACCCACTCACCATCAACTTTCATAAATCCCATTTTGTGAAGCATAGAGTTATTTATTTCGTTTGTTGAACGAACTGTCTCGACAAGTTCTCCTTCAAGATCAACACCAAAATATGTTAAAAATTTGGAAATCAGTATAGCATAGGGGTACCTGAAATCACTGAGTCTTTTTGCCTTGATCATGTGGTCTTTGATGACAAAAACCCAGTTTACCCGAATCCTGTGGTGAATGCAATACATTAGTACTAAATCTCCCTCATTTAGCACCGCATGATTGCTCCCCCTCGGAGTGAGCTGCCATGAAACGATGAAAGCAAGAATCCTTTCTTCCAGTTTCAATTTCCCAGTGTTGAATGAACTTACAGAATCATGCCTATTCTTCAGGCAAGAGCGGAAATACTGAACTTTATTAAATTCTTCAACATCCGAAGTACACCCTTTGGTGACTTTCACGCCTTCATCCTTTATTCCAGCAACCTCCTTCCAGACATTAGGTGTTATCTCAATGTCTACTCCTTTGACTTGAGTTATTAGAGTGGAACCTTCAAAGGACAAGTTAGTGAAAAAGACTTTGATTAAGTCAGGGTAAATCCTACCATTCAACTCCAGAAACTTCTGAAGTTTTTGATGTTGCAGTAATTTCCGAATGCCTCTGAATCCTTTGGCATCAAACTAGGAGAACTTTAACATCTTTGGAATATTGACTTGCTTCCTGCTCAACTCATGGATAAACAAATCCATTTTCTCTTGATCCCCATTGAACCAAGTTTCAATCCTTCCTACAACATTCTGTTCTTGCCTTGCAGTAGAGGACTCGCCTCTGCTGGACTTCTTCCTACCAGACTTTGTGCGCTTGAACATATTTGATTTTTGGAATGAACAGAACAGAGAAGAACCGAGAAAAGAGAAGCTCAAAGGAGAAAATAATACTATAGGAATGAGAATACACAATCTTTATCAGCTTAAAAAATTTTTGTCTTTACTGATTTATTGTTTCTGTGCAGTGATGATAAAGAGGAGAGAGAATTGCTACTGTACACTTTAATTACCCACACATCTGATATCCAATCAGAGTCATTCAACTTTTATTGGATATCTTTGATATTTAAGAGAGTAGTTGAAGTTTATCTTGTTGTAAATGCTTTCAGTTTACTTCTAGAAATCGGTTAGAGACAAAGTACATACAACTAGCCCTAGAAGAAAAATAATCAATTGATATTTCGTGAAACCAACTGATTTTGTAATCGTAGATACTTATAAGTGAAATACACCGATTGAATCAAAAAATAAATCGATTATTTTGTAAAAGAAAATGATTCAGAGTACCATTAGTGAATTCAATCGATTGAATCGAAGATTTAATCGATTGATTTATAGAAGAAAATGTGCAGAGCAACAAGATTAATGAAATAAATCGATTAAAAACTTATTTAATCGATTGAACTACTAACACATCAATACCAAAGAGTAAGAATCAGGAAATCAACAGATTATTTCGCAATTTCAATCGATTGAAACAAATAATATCAAGTTATTCATGCAATTATTAATCGATTGAACTTGTTATCAGCCTGTTAAAGAGCATACAATCACTGTAACAAATTAGTTATGCAATACTAGATATATCTAGAATTCCTAATTCAGTTCTAAGCATATTAAGTCTATCTCTAGGAAGTGGTTTAGTAAATAAATCAGCTAACTGTTTTTCAGATTCAACGAATAAAATCTCACAGTCACCCCTAGATACGTGTTCTCTAATAAAGTGATGTCTAATTTCAATATGCTTAGTTCTAGAGTGTTGAATAGGATTCTTAGTTAAGTTTATCGCACTAGTATTGTCACAAACCAGAGGTACCTTGTTTAGAGTCACTCCATAATCTGTTAGTTGTTGCTTGAGATAAATGCTTTGAGCACAACAGCTCCCAGCTGCAATATATTCAGCTTCTGCAGTTGACAGAGCAACACACGCTTGCTTTTTGCTGTGCCACGATATAAGACTGCTCCCTAGTAGATGACAAGTACCAGAGGTACTTTTTCTGTCCAATCTACATCCTGCAAAGTCAGAATCAGAAAATCCAACAAGTTTAAGGGATGCACCCTCAGGATACCATAGTCCAACATTAACTGTTCCCTTAAGGTACTTCAGAATCCTTTTGGCAGCAGTAAGATGTGATTCCTTTGGATTTGCCTGAAATCTTGCACACAGACATACACTAAACATAATGTCAGGCCTACTAGCAGTTAGATAAAGCAGAGAACCAATCAAACCTCTATATTTAGTTTGATCAACAGATTTCCCTTTTTCATCTAAATCTAAACAGCAGTTAGTAGACATTGGTGTAGAGGATTCCTTGCAATTGTGCATATCAAATTTCTTTAACAGTTCATTGCAGTATTTAGATTGACTAAGAAAAATGCCATTTGTTAATTGTTTAACCTGTAGACCAAGGAAGAAATTCAATTCTCCCATCATAGACATTTCAAATTCACTTTGCATTTCTTTTACAAACTTATTACACATGGCATTATTGGTGGAACCGAAAATGATATCATCTACATACACCTGCACTAGAATAATATCAGTTCCAGATTTCTTAATGAACAGAGTTTTATCAACCTCACCTCGCTTGTACCCTTGATCAATTAGAAAATTACTTAACCTCTCATACCATTGTCTAGGTGCTTGCTTCAAGCCATAAAGAGCCTTTTTCAATTTGTAGACATGGTCAGGATGCTTGTGATCTTCAAACCCAGGAGGTTGAGAAACATACACTTCTTCATTGATAAGTCCATTAAGAAAGGCACTCTTTACATCCATCTGTAGTAATCTGAAACCACTTAAACAGGCATAAGCTAATAATAATCTAACAGCTTCAAGCCTAGCTACAGGTGCAAATGTTTCATCAAAATCAATGCCCTCTTGTTGGTTATACCCTTTGGCTACCAACCTAGCTTTATTCCTAGTGATAATGCCGTGTTCATCTAACTTGTTTTTGAATACCCACTTAGTACCAATTATATTGATATCTTTGATTTTAGGAACTAATTCCCACACTTTATTTCTTTCAAATTGATTAAGCTCATCATGCATGGCACTAACCCAGTATTCATCATTTAATGCTTCTTTAACTGTCTTAGGCTCTATTTGTGAAATGAATGCCATATGATTACAGAATTGATTAAGAGAATGTCTAGTAGATACTCCCTTATTAATTTGCCCGATGACATTGTCTAGAGAGAGATTTCTTGGAACAATCCACTCTTTAGGAAGCTCTTCCAGAACATCTTCTTCCTGTTCTACAGTAATTGTAGATGGATCAGCTTTTGCAGGGTCCACAGATGGATCACCCTCTTCAACAGTATGCTGATCTGTGCTACTGGGACATTTCAACTGATAAGAATTATCAGTTAAATCTTCTTCATCAGCAGTACCTGTTGATCTATTCTGCACAACTCGAGAAGACTCATTAAACACAACATGTACTGATTCTTCAACTGATTTCAATCTTAAATTGTAAACTCTATATGCATGGCCGAATTTAATTTGGATGTTTTGAAAATGATTTTCAGGAACAAACTGATTAAACAAATTATTTTACTAATTTGGTCTTTAATATTCGTTTTGAAAATGCAATAGTAAAATGATTGAATAATACTTGAAAGAATCGATTGTTTCTGTATTGGAAGAGATCTAGAAGATGATACCAGAATTTAAATCGATTAAAACAAAAATGAGTCGATTAAATTTGATACCTTAGTGATTTTAGTTGATATAAATTCATTCTAATCGATTAAAACAGCTAAAACTCAAATCATGAGAACATTTTAATCGATTGATTCGCATTTCAATCGATTAAAACTGTACGGACAGATTTACTAATATCTTCTGTAAGTTATTTTAATCGATTAATACTGGTTTATATCAATTAAAACAATCAGTTTAGACAAACAGAACCTGATTCGTAGCTCTGAACTTCAAGGGATTCCCAGACTTTGTCCCTGCAAACAAATTAAGCATTTTTCTGGTACCCTTAAGTATTTTGGGTCCTTAGGAGTCAATTTTTCTGTTTAACATGTTTTGGAACCCATCTCTTCCTACCTTGTGGCACAAAATATTTTCTAGCATGACAGAATTTTATAGTATGTCCTTTCTTCATGCAGTAATGACAAGATGAGAAAGGGGATGCTGTTATTTTTCTGTATGAAAAGAAGTTCAAATATTTTTTTGTTTTTACCCCAGTCTTAGGTTTGTATCCAATTCCACTATGTTCAAACACACAGTTTTGAGACCCAAGAAGTGCATCTAAATTCTCTTTACCTTGAGTAAATTTTGTTAAGGTTTTAGTTAAGTAATCAACCTTATTTTGTAAAACAGTACACTTTTCACAATTCTTATTAACAGCAACATTATCTGCAGATGAATAGATAATATCTAGATGTTCTAAATCTGTTTTGCTTTCTAGCAGTTCTTTTTCCAAAGTTTTAACTCTATTTTCTAACCAGTTATTTAGCCCTTTCAACCGATTATTTGTATGAGATAAATTTCTGGCTTCACTATGCATTTCATTGAAAGCATTCAGTAATGTGCTGTAATTCATTTCATTTTCTGTAGAAGTTGAACTTACATGTGATGAAGAGGATTCACAGCCAGCCATCAAACACAAGTTCACCTCTTCACCTTCGGATTCAGAACTGGAAGAAGATTCATTGTCTTGCCAAGCTATGTAGGCCTTTTTCCCTTTGTATCTTGAATCTTTCTTGTTCTGATTCTTGGTCTTTTCTGGACAGTCGCTCCTTATGTGACCCTGTTTACCACAAGAATAACAAGTAATATTATTTTGAACAGATTCAGTCTTTCTATCATTGTACCTTTTTACTTGGCCAGTCTTGTTCTTTCTTCTCAGAAATTTCCCGAATTTCTTAACCAATAAAGTCAGGTTCTCGGACTCATCTTCTTCAGAACCACTGTTTTCTTCAATCGTCTTGAGAACAATATTTCTACTTTTCTTTTCTGCATTCTCTTGTTCTTTGAACCGATTGATTTCCAACTCGTGTTCCCTTAACTTACCAAAAAGTGAGGCAGTAGTCATTTCAGTCAAATCTCTTGATTCAGATATTGCTGTCACCTTTGGTTGCCAAGTTCTGTCCAAACACTTCAGTATTTTGATATTCAACTCCTCCTTGTCAAAGGTCTTCCCTAGCCCGATCAAATGATTAACTATGTGCGTGAATCTTTTCTGCACATCTGCAATTGTCTCCCCTTGCTGCATTTTAAACAACTCATAATCCCTGATTAACTCATGCTTTCTTGCCCTTTTCACATCAGATGTTCCTTCATGTGTGACCTCTAGAATTTCCCACATCTCTTTGGCAGAAGCACACTGAGACACCCTGAAAAACTCATCAAGATTTAAGGCAGAGGTAATAATATTCTTTGCAGTATAATCATATTGCACTCTCCTATTTTCTGCATCAGTCAACTCACTCCAACTTTTCTCAACAGTTTTACCATCTACTATATGAGTTGGTTTAAAAGGACCATTAACAATTGTTTCCCAAATGCCTCTATCAAGGGATTCAATAAAGATTTTCATTCTAACCTTCCAGAAAGAATAATTCACACCAGCAAAAAGTGGAGGCCTGTTTATGGAGCCTCCTTCTGAAAAATTCATCTTTCCCTCAGCCATTGGACGGATTACTTGAGTAACTTACAAGAACCAGCTCTGGTACCAATTGAAAGAATTAATGGTTGAGTTCAAGAGGGGGGGTGAATTGAACTTAAAAACTTTTTCACAAAACTTTACTTTCTTTTGGAAGAATGAGTTATCTTTATTCAATTCTTGAAAAGATGATTTGATTTAAAACACAGCAAGATTATATTCAGAATTTAAAAGAGATGATGGAAAGAAATCAACACACAAATTTATACTGGTTCACTCTAATCCAGAGCTACGTCCAGTTCTTGACAAAACCTGTCAAGTTTCCACTAATACCAAGTGACAATTACAACCCGTAGATCCTCACCAATCTACACCAAGAACTATCTTTTCAACCTATAAGATAGAATCTTGAAAAACACCCAGTAACCAAATCCAGTTACTGTACCAAGTGTAGATTACAATCCAATCTACACAATTCACACGATACAAAAGAATAAGGAAAGAAGAAACTTGGACTTTGAATTCTAATTGCCCAGCACCAATTCTAAAGCACTCTCTCGCTGTGAATGACCACAATGTTGATCAAAGCACCTTATGATATGACAAAATCTTGAATGCAGAGAGAAAAACGTAGATGAACGATTCACAAATTGATTTCTCAAGTTTTCTCAAGTAGTGTGTTGTATTTGTTATTTGAAAGATAGATCAATACTGTTTATATAGAGTAAAACAAAGTTTCAGTACGTGTTCTCTATCAAAATCTATTACGAAGAGAAAAACAATTGATTAAATTTGAAGTATATCAGATAAAAAGTGATTCTGATCGATTAGAATAGAAGAATAATCGATTAGACTCGAGTTATGATCGATCAGAATAAAACTATGATCGATCAGAATGAGTTATGATCGATTAGAACAAAACTATGATCGATTAGAGTATTATTTCAATCGATTAAAAGATCGATTCAATCGATTGATTTCATTTAAAGTTCCTTTTAATCGATTAAGACATCGATTCAATCGATTGATTTCATTTAAAGTTCCATTTAATCGATTGATTCGAGTTTTAATGGATTAAAACAACTTAATGAAAAATAACGACACTCTGTTTCAATCGATTGAAAATCATTTCAACAGATTGTTTTTCGAAAACATTTAGACTTAAAAAATATCTTTATTTTAACAGATTGAAAAAGCGTTTCAAGCTGATTGTTTTTCCGAAAACTCTTAGATTGAAAAAATATCTTTCTTTTTCAACAGATTAAAAAGTATTTCAATTGATTGTTTTTCCGAAACCTTTATATTGAGAAATTTACTAAGTTATTTTAACTTGTTGATTCTGCGAATCAATCAATTGAAAATACGATTATATAGAACCACTTATTCCGTTAAGTGATTTTAACCGATTGAAAATCTTTTTCAACAGATTGAAAAACTTAGTTTGTTCTTTTAATGCAGAAAATGATTTTCAATGCTATGCAGAAGATTAAGGCGCTTCATCACAACATATAATGGCCTATCAAGGGATTAAGTGCTCAAGTTAAAAACCTAATCATCTACACACCCACAACCTAAACTAAATTTATGTCTTCATCAAATTATATCTAAGTCTTCATCAAATCCACCAAGTCCACCAAGTGCTTCATTCAGCTCCATTCTTCTGAGTGACTTGTTTGACTGTTGCAGAGTTGACCTTTGACTATATCTTTGACTTCATCAAATCACTGAGATCTTTGCTAGTATCACTTTCAGTCTCCCCCTATTTGATGAAGACAAACACCATTTTGAAAAAACAATCTCTGCAAAATAAGTCACTTGATAATGAGGTTAGGTGAGAAATATAAAAATGTAATAATGTTTTATTTCTCCCCCTAAAACTTATTTCTCCCCCTAAAATGTTGCTCTCTTAATGTAAGAGTTATTTTTCTAAATTTATCCTCAAATAAAGCAACTATTTCTCCCCTTTTGACTTCATCAAAAATAGGGTATAGAAGGGAAATAAAAAATGTAAGATTTGAAATGTGCTCAAGTTTTTGAAAATAAAAAAAAATCAATATTTAACTCATGAAAAGAATCAATTAAAGTTGATTCAAACTTATCTCCATTAACACGTTTGTAATGAATACAATTAACACGTGTAAAGATAAGGGAATCACGCTTTAGTAGCATGTTTACAAAAACAGCCATTAACTAATGCCTTCAATTTTCCTTTTCCAGAATAAAAATCGATTAAAAACAGAGCATAATCGGTAAAAATGTTTTTGGTAAATGATTTTAATCGATTTAAAGAAAGGTTTAATCGATTAAAACATGTAAGAATTTGAAAACATGAATCTTTATTGCAAATAATCGATTATTTCGACTTTGAATCGATTAAAATATGTTGTATAAGTTCATTTAATTGATTAAAAAGATGTTGTATTGATTAAAACAATCAGTTTTGAAAATGAAGTAATGTTTAATGCATATTTTGTAAAACTGATCATCTAAAAGGATGTTTAACAATACTAACAACTACATTGATTAAATCTTAACTAGTAGATCCATCAAAATCAGAATAAAATCTTATTTAGCTAAAGCTCTCAAGGATCTATTTAAATTCTATCTAGATTTTCCTGTTTCAACTTTAAACCTACATTATATAAATCAAGGCTAAAAATATTGTTTCTGGTTAGTAATCAGTCAATATTACAGACCAAAAAAAAATTGCTGAAATGGAATATGACATAATAGAAGAGATAGGAAGGGACCCTTTTTGTCCAAAAAACTTAATCATCTCAATTTCCTTGGTTTAACTGCAAGTCTTCCAGTTTGGTGAAAATGAATTTGTTCTCATTTCCCTGTTTATTTGTGTCAGATGCCAAAATACGTGACTCATTCATTTGATCTCCACCAATATCAAAAGATAATAGACTTTCCTTTTTGCTGGAACCAATTTTGCTCTATCAACTATTGAGACAACAACAGTTGGTTTGTCCGATAACCGGGCTAACCCAAGAATTAATTTTGAAGGGTTCTTCTGAAGTCACCACCGATGTTTTTACCGGAAACATCGGAAAAGGAGTAAAAAGGCGTTGGTTTTCGAAAAACCAACCATCGTCATTAGAACCAGAGTTGGGTAAGGGAGTTAGTTACGCGTAAGGGAAGTGTTAGTTCCCTTACGACGCCCCTTTCGGGTTCCCTATGATAGGCCAGCTACTTTGAATAAATAAACCGTTGAAAATACGCTTTTACCCTTTATTTGCGAAATTTTAAAATTACGACTACATGGCCCTATTATCTATTGCATAATTAAAATTAAAGCATTAAAGGAGAGAGAGAGAGTGTAGAAACCTCTGAGGCAAGCTTTCTAATAATTTCTTGAAAAATAGGGTGCTTTTTGGCAGCCCTTCACTCTTTACAGTGCCGGAATCTCTCGAAAACGCTATAAAAACTCTAAAAAAGCTCTCAAAAACTCCGGAAATGCTTCGGAGGGATTCTAGAAAGAGAATTTGAGGAGGTGACTAGAGAGAGAATGGAAGAACTATGTGAAATGAGGGGAATGGCATGACTATTTATAGGGATTCGCGCCTGTTAGGTCGAGACGGTCGTCTTGTCTAACAAGGTCAAGATGGTCGTCTGGCCATTCGAGATGATCATCTCGCCAAACGAGACAGCGGTCTCACCACTTTCGTAAGGCGAGACGGCGGTCCCGAATCTGAGACGGCGGTCTGGACCCTAAAAGGCGAAAATCCTTATTTTTATGTCGAAAATCCCTCCTATCCTAGTATGGGGCCTAATAGTCTCTCCTAGTGGCTTCTTAGGCTTCATCCATCTTCGAATAGAAGGTCTTCTGGTCTTTATTATGAGGTCAGGCAAAATTTGGGGTCTATAGCTGCCCCCCCTTTTCCTGAGTAGTCGGCTGTTGGCCTGTTGTGCCAAGAGGATCGACTGGAAGGTAGAGGAGTTGACCCTCTTGCCCGGTTACCCTTCGGATGTTCCGTCCTGCGGCGGTTGATCTTCTGGGGAAAATTTGTGTTATGCACCTCCAGGATACTCCTTCTGACGGTAGCCAATCCCTTCGGTTGACACATGGTAGAACCTTAGGATACTCCTTCTAACGGTAGCCGATCCTTTGGTTGATGGGTATAAACCCCCCATCAGGCTGGTAATTGCGACTTAGTGATCTGGCTTGAGCGCAGATCAGGCGCACTTGCGTGCGCGGGTTGATAGGTATAAACCCCCTATCAAGCTGGTACAGTCCACTGCATAGGACTGGTGGTGGTGGCAGCTTACTGCTCGGGTGGCTCATGCGCCCATGTTGAGATGTGCTTTCTTGTCTTTGATTTGGTCGTCCGGGTTGTGCTGGGGATTTTGTGGTGTTCATCCAGCATGTTGGTTGCTGAGGATTCTTTTTTGATCTTTCGGTAGTGGTTATCCGACTTCGCTGGTCGTCGAAATTTGTTGGTCGTTGGGGAAACTCTTGGTTAATGCATAATTGACAAGGTCTTACCGGGATACCCCTGAGTGCTCCCTATTTTCGCATGCAAGCATGAAGCTGATCTTTTTATATGAATGTCTCTTGGTCTTTTATTTATCTGAAGTATATTTGTTTGTTTTGATTCTGACAAAGTCCTTTTCGTGCAACTACTTGTGCGTGGATGCTTTTGATGCAATCTATTTTAGTTGGGGGCATATAGAAAGTGACCGGTACATTCTTTTTTGTTCTCCCGTGACTATTCTTTTGAGATTTTATTTTAGCCCTATTTTTTGCCTAGACCGCCCTTTGCGGGTTTTCGATCTAGCGGGCTTAATTCTTGCCTAAGATATTTCGGTGGGCTTTTTCTTTTTATGAAGGCCTTAACTTTTGCCTAGACCGCCCTTTGCGGGTTTTCGATCTAGCAGGCTACCCTATATTTTTTGCTTGGAACGGCCTTGGTCGACGCTGTTTGTCTTATTTTTCTTATGCTTTCTCGTATTGCTTGTTTTATGCATGCTCATATTTCGTTAATACAAAGACATTCTCATAAGTAGTTAAAGAGAAGAAAAGACAACTTTTATTGATATAACCAGATGGTCTATTTTTCATGAGGATTTACAAAGGAATTTGTAAGCAAGGCTGGCCAAGGTTGGCTAAGCTGTATAGGATACATCAATCATGCCCGTGATTTCTGTTTCTCTGTTTTTCTTTGTTACTTCAATTGAGATACTCGAACTCGGAGTGAAGACTATGCGAAGTCTGCTTGCTTCTGTGAAGGTATTACCTTAGTCGCCTTTGCGGTTTTCGGCTAAGGTAATCATTGCTTTTTTTTTTTTTTTGAAACCTCTAATTTTTGCCTAGAACGTATCCTAGCGAGGAATGCGGACCCTATCTTTTGCCTAAGACGCTCTTTGCGAGTTTTCATCCTGATGGGTCATGAGCAATGTCTTCAGGCGTAGTATTTCTTTACTGCATCTGAGTTGACGGGATGTCGAAGCTCTTCTCCGTCCATGTTGGTGAGGATGAGGGCTCCTCCTGAGAAGGCTCGCTTGACCACAAAGGGTCCTTCGTAGTTTGCTGTCCATTTCTCGATTTTGTCTTTTTGGGCTGGAAGCAGTTTCTTTACTACTAAATCCCCTTCTCGGAAGAGGCGGGGATTGATTTTCTTGTCGTAGGCTTTCTTGATCTTCTTTTGATAAACTTGCTCCCGACATATGGCGTCCATCAGTTTTTCTTCGATTAGGTTCAGCTGATCGTATCGACTTTGGACCCATTCGGCTTCTGTCAACTTTGCTTCCATAACAACTCGCAGGGCCGGTATTTCAACTTCTACTGGTAGTACGACCTCCATTCCGTATACGAGGGAAAACGGAGTAGCCCCTGTGGCGGTTCGTACTGATGTTCGGTAGCTGTGTAGGGCGAAGGGCAACATTTCGTGCCAATCTTTGTAGGTTACTACCATCTTCTGGATTATTTTCTTAATATTCTTATTGGCTGCCTCTACTGCACCGTTCATCTTTGGTCGGTATGGAGAAGAATTGTGGTGCTGAATTTTGAAGTCTTGACACAGTTCCTTCATCATTTTATTATTGAGATTGGTCCCATTATCAGTAATGAGCCTATGAAGGATGCCATACTGACATAGAATATTTTTCTTGATGAAGGTGGTCACCACTTTCCGAGTCACATTCGCATATGATGCTGCCTCAACCCATTTGGTGAAGTAGTCAATGGCCACCAAGATAAAACGATGGCTGTAAGAATTAATGGTTGAGTTCAAGAGGGGGGGTGAATTGAACTTTTGACATCTTTTTCGAAAAACACTCTTTCTTTTGGAGGAATGGTTAATCTTTATCCAATCTTTTATTAGGCAGATTTGGTTTTAAACAAAGCAAGAATATAAGCAAGAATTGAAAAGAGATGAAAGTAGAAATTCAACACAAGAGTTTATACTGGTTCACTCTTTCCCAGAGCTACACCCAGTTCTTCACAAATCTGCCAAGTTCCACTAATTCCAAGTGAAAATACAAACCAGTAGATATACACCAATCTACCCCAAGAACTATCTTACAACACCACAAGATAGACTCTTGAATTAACCACCCAGTAACCAAACCCAGTTACTGTAACCAGTGCAGATTCAAACCCAATCTACACAATTAACCTTTGAACAAGTGTATGAAAAGAATAAACCTGGACTGCAGCTTTAACAATATAGAAGTCCAGAAGCAATTTCCCTAACTCAGAACTTTCTCTCTTTGATGATTTTTCAACAATCTTGATCTAAACGCCTTATGATATGAAAAGTTTTATAAATGCACAGAGAAAGGTGAAGCACTTGGTGGATTTGATGAAGACATAGATATAACTTAGGTTGTGGGTGTGTAGATGATTAAGGTTTTAAGTTTAAGCACTTAATCTCTTGATAGGCCATTATATTTTGTGATAAGCACCTTAAAATGATGCATCTCATTGAAAATCATTTTTCTGCATGAAAAACTTATGTTTAAGTATTAAAAGAATTAACTAAGTTTTTCAATATCAAGTTTCGCATTTTCAATTTGTTGAAATGATTTTAAATCTGTTGAAACAGAAAGATCTTTTTCAGTCTAAGAGTTTTTAGAAAATCAATCTGTTGAAATATTTTTTAATCTGTTGAAACAGAAAGATCTTTTTCAGTCTAAGAGTATTTAGAAAATCAATCTGTTGAAATGATTTTCAATCGATTGAAACAGAGTGCTGTCATTTTTCATTAAGTTGTTTTAATCCATTAAAACTCGAATCAATCGATTAAATAGAACTTTAAATGAAATCAATCGATTGAATCGATGTCTTAATCGATTAAAAGGAACTTTAAATGAAATCAATCGATTGAATCGATCTTTTAATCGATTGAAATAATACTCTAATCGATCATAGTTTTGTTCTAATCGATCATAACTCATTCTGATCGATCATAGTTTTATTCTGATCGATCATAACTCAGTCTAATCGATCATGCTTCTGTTTTAATCGATCAGAGTCTCTTCTAAACCTGTTTTACTGCTAACCAACTTATCTTTTGACTCTCTAAAACAGTTTTTAACAGATGAAACGTTCTGTTTTTCTGATTTACTCTATATATACAGATTTGATCTATCTTTTGAAAGACAATACAATACACTACTTGAAAAAACTTGTGAAATCAATCTGTGAAAACTTTCATACGTGACTTTCTCTGCATTCAAGAATCTTTTTCATATCATAAGGTGCTGTGATCAGAATTGTGGTCATTCAAAGAGAGAAAGTGTTGATAGAATTGGTTCTGGACAATTAGAAACTTCAAGTCCAGGTTTATTCTTTTCATATTCTTTTGTAAAGTTTGATTGTGCAGGTTGGATTGTAATCTGCACTTGGTACAGTAACTGGATTTGGTTACTGGGTGGTTTTCAAGATTCTGTCTTGTGGGTTTTGCAAGATAGTTCTTGGGGTAGATTGGTGAGTATCTACTGGTTGTAATTTTTCACTTGGTATTAGTGAAACTTGACTGGTTTGTTAAGAACTGGATGTAGCTCTGGATTAGAGTGAACCAGTATAAACCTGTGTGTTAATATTCTTCTTTCATCTCTTTTAATTTCTGTCTTTAATTATACTGTGTTTAAATCAAATTACCTTTGCAAAGATTGAATAAAGATAACTCATTCTTCCAAAAGAAAGTAAGATTTGCGAAAAAGTTTTAAAGTTCAATTCACCCCCCCTCTTGAACTCAACCATTAATTCTTTCAAAAGGCACGAATATGAGAGCTCTAAGATTGCTTTCAAATATGTTTCAGAATTGTATTCTCAAAAGAGAAATCAAAACAGTATTTATAGAGTAAAAGAGAGAAACTGATAGATTCAATCAATTAAAATGTCTTGGAGTAGTAGATGACCGATTAGAATAGCTTTATGACCGATCGGAACCAGATATGATCGATCAGAATTGAGTTGTGATCGATCAGAATATTTTTCAATCGATTAAAATGACGTTTCAATTGATTGATTTCATTTAAAACTAATTCAATCGGTTGTTTCGAGTTTTCAATAGATTGAAACAGTTTTAAAAAAATGATAGCTCTCTGTTTCAATCGATTAAAACTTATTTCAACAGATTGAAATCCTGTGATACCTTAGAATAAAAAAAATGATCTCTCTGTTTCAACAGATTGAACTTGATTTCAACAGATTAAAATTGCGAAACCTTTAATATGGAAAAATCTTTAAGAACATTTTAACCTGTTGATTCTGCGATTCAATCAATTAAAATTTTGACAACATATGAACATTTCCTATTTTAAGTGATTTTAACAGATTGAAACTTCTTTTTAACAGATTGAAAAACTCAGTTTGTTCTTTTAATGCTTAAAGGTTGGTTTTTCATGCAGTAAAATAAGTTGAATGAGATGCATCATTTAAAGGCGCTTATCACAAGATCTATTGAACAATCAAGAGATTAAATTCTAAACCTATAACCTATTCACCTACACACCCACAAACTAAACTCTATATGTCTTCATCAAATCCAACAAGTGTTTCAATCTCCCCCTATTTGATGCAGACAAATAACCACTGCACCTGCACAAAAAAAAATAACAGAACAGAGACATATATGATTTTGTGATGTGTGTGTAGTTTCAGTTATAAGCAAATACTTCTCCCCCTATTTGACTTCATCAAAAAGTGTTTAATTACAGTCCATAAGTACCACGTAGGTACCAAAAAAAAAACAAAAGAAACAAGTGAACTTAAAGAACTAAACTTCATTCATCACCATCCCAGGGACCCTGATTGAATTGAAGGTCACCAATTCTGTTGAAGATATCTTCCAGTTGATTGTCAATGTGTTGAAATCTGGCAATGGAGTCTTCATACTGTCGATGCTGGCGAGCTTGCAGAGCAAATGTCATCTCCATGTGTCTCCTTTGATTTGTTTGTATTTCATTCATCTGACGCAGCATAGTCCGTTCGAACTGTGAAAGAGGCGTGCCACGGTCAGGTTGTGCAATATAAGGAATCACTTCCAATGGAGACTGCTCTTCCATGACATCTTCCATAGGGTCTGTTTGTCTTGCTTCAGCAGCACTCGGAGCACCAGTATTCTCATCTTCTTCTTCTTCTTCTTCTTCATCTTCGACTTCTTCTTCTCTCCCAGCTTCTTCTTTTGAAATTCACTCACCATCAATCTTGATGAATCCCATTTTATGAAGGATGGAGTTGTTAACCTCATTTGTGGGGCGAATGATTTCAGCCAATTCTCCTTCCAAGTCAATACCAAAATGAGTTAGAAATTTAGAAATTAGGATTGCATAAGGATACCTAAAATCACTTAGCCTTTTTGCTTTGATCATATGGTCCTTGATGACAAACACTCAGTTTACTCTGATTCTGTGATGGTTATAGTACATCAGCACCAAATCACCTTCATTTAGTACTGCATGATTGCTCCCCCTGGGAGTAAGCTGCCAGGCCATTATGAATGCAAGAATTCTTTCTTCAAGATTCAACTTTCCAGTGTTGAAGGAACTCACAGAGTCACGCTTATTTCTCATACATGAGCGAAAGTATTGGACTTTGTTGAATTCTTCTACATCAGAGGTATACCCTTTAGTGACTTTCACTCCTTCATCCTTGAGTCCAGCAACATTTTTCCATACAATGGGAGTAATCTCTATTTCCACTCCTTTAACTTGAGTTTTGAGTGTAGAGCCTTCAAATGACAGATTAGTGAAGAAAACTTTAATAAGATCTGGATAGATTCTACCATTGAGTTCAAGGAACTTCTGAAGCTTCTAGTGTTGCAGCAGCTTCCGAACACCTCTGAATCCTTCAGCATCCAACCACGAGAATTTCAGAACCTTGGGAATATTAATTTGTTTCCTGCTCATTTCGGGAATGAATAAGTCCATCTTTTCTTGGTTCCCATTGAACTAGGTTTCAATGCACCCTCCTCCTGATGTTTCTTGCACAGCAGCTGAGGATTCTCCTTTGCTGAACTTCTTCCTCCCGGATTTGGTGCGCTTGAACATTTTTTTTTAGAGATGAACCGAAAAACAGAGAAGAGAGAATTTCAAGGAGAGAGTACAAGATTTTCGAATCACAATTGCATGTTAAAAATGAATGAGACCCTTCATCTACTTTGAATAGTCAATTTTGTCTTTTTGTAAATTACTGCTATTCTGCTCCATGCGTCAGAGATGGTAAAGGCAGAGAGAAAGAGAGTTGTTACTATGATATTCAATTACCTTCACATCTGATTTCCAATCACAGTCATTCAGCTTTTTTTGGATAACTATTACATTAAAGAGAGTAGCTGAAGTTGGATCCAGTTGCAAAGGCACTCATCTTAATCTGCAGTAAGTGATTAGAGGCAACGCATACACTACTAACCCTAGAAAAAAAATTACCAATTGATTTTCCATAAAATCAATTGATTTTCATTTACTGATATAGATGCAGATCACCACAAGTAAAATAAATCGATTGAATCGAAGATTTAATCGATTGATTTGTAAAAGAAAAAACCTGCAGAGCTACAGAGTTATTGAAATAAATCGATTAAAAGCTTATTTAATCGATTAAACTGGTAATACATCATGAACAGAGATTGAGAATCAGAAAATCAACAGATTATTTCGCAATTTCAATCGATTAAAACACATAATTTCAAAATTTTCAGTCAATTTAATCGATTGAACATGTTATCAACCTGTTAAAAAGCACAGTATCATAATAAAGAATCAATTATTCAATACTAGATATATCCAGAATTCCTAATTCAGTTCTAAGCATATTAAGTCTATCTCTAGGGAGTGGTTTGGTGAACAAGTCAGCTAATTGTTTCTCAGTTTCAATGAATAAAATTTCACAACCACCTCTAGATACATGTTCTCTAATAAAGTGATGTCTAATTTCAATATGCTTAGTTCTAGAGTGTTGAATAGGATTCTTAGTTAGATTAATTGCACTAGTATTATCACAAACCAGAGGTACCGTGTTGAGAAATACTCCATAATCTTTCAATTGTTGTTTAAGGTAGATACTTTGAGCACAACAACTCCCAGCTGCTATGTATTCAGCTTCTGCAGTTGAAAGAGTTACACATGCTTGTTTTTTTGCTGTGCCATGATATGAGACTGCTTCCCAGTAAATGGCATGTACCAGAGGTACTTTTCCTATCCAATCTACATCCTGCAAAGTCAGAATCAGAAAATCCAACAAGTTTAAAAGATGCACTTTCAGGATACCATAGTCCAACATTAATGGTTCCTTTAAGGTACTTGAGAATTCTTTTAGCAGCGGTGAGGTGATATTCCTTTGGATTTGCCTGAAATCTAGCACAAAGACAAACACTGAACATAATGTCAGGCCTACTAGCAATCAGATATAGAAGAGATCCAATCAAACCTCTATATTTAGTTTGATCAACTGATTTCCCTTTTTCATCTAAATCTAGACAGCAGTTAGTAGACATGGGTGTGGAGGATTCTTTGCAATTATGCATATCGAATTTCTTCAACAACTCATTACAGTATTTAGATTGATTTAGGAAAATACCATTCCTTAATTGCTTAACCTGGAGACCAAGGAAGAAATTCAATTCTCCCATCATAGACATTTCAAATTCACTTTGCATTTCCTTAACAAACTTATTACACAGGGCTTTATTAGTAGAACCAAAGATGATATCATCAACATAAACCTGCACCAGAATAATGTTAAATCCAGATTTCTTAATGAATAAGGTTTTGTCAACTTCACCTCGTTTGTAGCCTTGATCAATTAAGAAATTACTTAGCCTCTCATACCATTGTCTAGGAGCTTGTTTTAATCCATAAAGAGCCTTTTTCAACTTGTAGACATGGTCAGGATGCTTGTGATTTTCAAAACCAGGAGGCTGAGCAACATAGACTTCTTCATTAATGAGTCCATTTAGAAAGGCACTCTTGACATCCATCTGAAGTAATCTGAAACCACTAATACAAGCATAAGCTAATAACAGTCTAACAGCTTCAAGTCTAGCTACTGGTGCAAAGGTTTCATCAAAATCAATTCCTTCTTGTTGATTATATCCTTTAGCTACCAACCTAGCTTAATTTCTAGTAATAATGTCGTGTTCATCTAATTTGTTTTTGAATACCCACTTAGTACCAATTACATTGATATTTTTGGATTTAGGAACTAATTCCCACACATTATTTCTTTCAAACTAATTAAGCTCATCATGCATGGCACTAACCCAATATTCATCATTTAATGCATCCTTAACAGTTTTAGGTTCAATTTGTAAAATGAATGCCATATGATTGTAGAATTGATTAAGAGAATGTCTAGTGGATACTCCCTTATTGATTTGCCCAATGACATTGTCTAGAGAAAGATCTCTTGGGACAATCCATTCTTTAGGAAGCTCATCCAAGATATCTTCTTCCCATTCTTCAACAATTCTTTTTGGTGGATCAGATTTTGTAGGATCAATTGACTGATCACCTTCTTCGACAATATGCTGATCTAAACCACTAGGATGTTTTAACTGATAAGAATTATCAGTTAAATCGTCATCATCTGCAGTACCTGTTGTTTTATTCTGCAACACTCGAGGAGACTCATTAAAAACAACATGTACTGATTCTTCAACAGATTTTAGTCTTAAATTATAGACTCTATATGCATGACTGTTAGAAGAGTAGCCAAGAAAGATCCCTTTATCAGATTTTTCATCAAACTTGCCAATATTTTCTTTCCCATTGTTTAACACAAAACATGTACATCCAAAAACCCTGTAATAGTTTATGTTGAGTTTTCTTCCTTTGTAAAGTTCATATGGGGTTTTCTTAAGAATGGGTCTAATCAAAACTCTATTCAAAACATGACAAGTTGTGTTTACAGCATCTGCCCAAAAGTATTTAGGTAAGGCATTTTCATAAAGCATTGTTCTAGTCAGTTCCACAAGGGATCTGTTCTTTCTTTCCACAACATCATTTTGTTGAGGAGTTCTTAGAGCAGAAAAGTTGTGCTTTATGTCATACTTTTCACAGAATAATTCAAACTTTTCATTTACAAATTCTCCACCATTGTCACTTTGAATAGAAGTAATTACATAACATTTCTCATTATGTAGAACCTTGGCAAGCTTTTTAAAAGATTTGAAAGAATCAAATTTGGCTTTTAGAAATATAGTCCAAGTAAATCTGAAAAAATCATCAACAATTACCATGATATAGAGATTACCACCTAGGCTTTTAGTTCTTGAAGGACCAACCAAATCCATGTGAAGCAATTCCAAAGGTCTAGAAGTAGAAAGAATGTTTTTGTTTGAAAAGGATTTTCTAGTTTGTTTACCTTTTAAACAAGCTTCACAGATTTTGTCTTTCAGAATTTGAAGCTTAGGTAGCCCAGAGACTAAATCTTTAGAAATTAGTTTGTCAAGATGATTAAGATGAATATGTGCAAGCCTTCTATGCCATAACCAAGATTCTTCTTCTTTAGTAAAAAGACAACTTTGAGATGAGATAGAATGCTTGATATCTAGCATGTAAATGTTATTTAACCTCTTACCTACCAACATTACCGTGTCAGATTTTCGCTCACAGATTAGGCAGATTTCTGGTTTGAAGATAACCTTGTGACCTAGATCACATAATTGACTTATACTGATTAAGTTGTGCTTGAGACCTTCAACAAGAAGAACATTGTGAATGGTCACGGTTTCACCATCTCCTATATCTCCGAACCTAAGATTCTTCCCTTATTGTTGTCTCCATATGTCACGTGTCTTCCATTCTTCAATCTCAGTTTCTGGAATTTGGAAATATCACCTGTCATATGCCTTGAGCATCCGCTATCCAAGTACCAAAGTGATTCTTGCTGTTGTTCCTGAAAAATCAAACATCAAGTATTTGGTACCCTTAATTACTTTGAGTCCTTAGTGGTCAAATTTTTCTATTTAACATATTTTGGAACCCATCTCATTTTACCCTGTGGCACAAAGTGTTTTCTAATATGACAGAATTTTACAGTATGTCCTTTTTTCATACAATAATGACAAGATGAGAAAGGAGATGCTGTTGATTTTCTAAAAGAAAAGAAATTCAAATATCTTAGTTTTAACCCCAACCTTAGGTTTGTACCCAATTCCAATATGATCAAAAACACAGTTTTGGGACCCAAGAAGTGTATCTAAATTTTCTTTACCTTGAGTAAACTTAGACAAAGGTTTAATCAAATACTCAACCTTATTCTGCAGAGAGATACACTTTTCACAATTGTTGTTAGCAGCAACATTACCAGTAGATGAATTATTGTAGATTATTTCAAGATGTTCCTGTTAAGATTCCAACATAAAACCAATTGGCAATATGTGGAGTAGCCTAACATGTATTTAAACCATACCAAATGATATGAGGTAGGCGATGTGGGACTTTCAACACACCCCCTCCAACGAAGCCTGCCGGACCAGGCAAAGGGTACTTTTGACCCAACTAAAGGGCAACTTTTGGCCCATGACAATAACCGGAAAGATATTAGGCTTTGGCTCTGATACCATGTTAAGATTCCAACATAAAACCAATTGGCAATATGTGGAGTAGCCTAACATGTATTTAAACCATACCAAATGATATGAGGTAGGCGATGTGGGACTTTCAACAGTTCCATATCTGTCTTGCTTTCTAGTAACTCTTCTTCTAGAACTTTAACCCTATTCTCTAACCAGTTATTTAGTCCTTTTAACCGATTATTTGTATAAGATAAATTCCTAGCTTCATTATGCATTTCATTGAAAGCAGTTAGTAATGTGCTGTAATTCATTTCATTTTCTGTGGGGGTTGAACTTACATGAGATGAAGAGGATTCACAGCCAACCATTAAGCATAGATTCACTTCTTCACCTTCAGATAGAGAACTAGAGGATGAATCATTGTCTTGCCAAGCTATGTAGGCCTTTTTCCCTTTGTACTTTAACTCTTTCTTGTTTTGATTCTTGGATTTTTCTGGACATTCACTCCTTATGTGTCCCTGCTTACCACAAGAATAACAAGTAAAAGTATTTTGAGTAGATTCAGTTCTTTTATCAGTGTACCTTTTAACCTGGCCAGTTCTGTTCTTCTTTCTAAGAAATTTCCCAAACTTCTTAACCAGCAGAGTCAGATTCTCAGATTCATCTTCTTCAGAATTACTACTTTCTTCAATTGTCTTGAGAACACTATTTCTGCTTTTCTTTTCTGCATTTTCTTGTTCTTTAAACCTATTGATCTCCAACTCGTGTTCCCTTAGCTTACCAAACAATGATGTAGTAGTCATCTCAGTTAAGTCTCTTGATTCTGATATAGCTGTCACCTTTGGTTGCCAAGTTCTGTCCAGACATTTTAGAATCTTGATGTTTAACTCTTCCTTGTCAAATGTCTTGCCTAATCCAATTAGATGATTGACTATATGAGTGAATCTTTTCTGCACATCTGCAATGGTTTCACCTTGCTGCATTTTGAACAATTCATAGTCTCTAATTAATTCATGCTTTCTTGCCTTTTTCACGTCAGAGGTACCCTCATGAGCACTACTACAAAATATACTTTCAACGTCGCCATTTAACGTCGGTTAAAGCTGAGCCGACGTTAAATACACTTTCAACGTCGGTTGGTTAAAAAACGACGTTGAAAGTCGAATGTTGGACACATTCTACGTCGATTCTTAGTCAACCAACGTAGAAAGCACTTTCCACGTCGGTTCTAGATGAACCGACGTTGAAAGTCTTTTAATTTAGACATTCAACGTCGGTTCCCAGATGAACCGACGTTGAATGTGTTTTCACCCAAAAATTCTCTTAATTTCAAGAATTGTCACTGACAGGATTCGAACCCAGTATTTTAGAGTTGAAAGTTGATACTCCAACCACTAAACTACTGTAATTTTCTGATAATAACTTACAAATTAATTATATTTATATACAAATAAATATATATCCGTGTAAATATATATTTATTTATATATATTTTCTGGAAAGTGTTTTTATTTTTTTCAGCCAAAAATTTACTTAAGTTGGAGAATTGTCACTGACAAGATTCGAACCCAGTATTTTAGAGTTAAAAGTTGATACTCCAACCACTAAACTACTGTAATTTTTTGATAATAACTTACAGATTAATTATATTTATATATAAATAAATATATATCCGTGTAAATATATATATTTTCTGGAAAGTGTTTTTATTTTTTTCAACCAAAAATTTACTTAAGTTAGAGAATTGTCACTAACAGGATTTGAACCCAGTATTTTAGAGTTAAAAATTGATACTCCAACCACTAAACTATTATAATTTTTTTATAACAATTTACAAATAAATTATATTTATATACATATAAATATATATTCATGTAAATATATAAATATAGAATATATAAATACAAATATATTTATATATTTTGATATATTTATATAGTTATATAGTTATATATTTATATGTTGGATGTGAAGGCGCGTTTGAGGGTGAAAGTGAGATTGACTCTCGCTTGAGTGAAAATACGTTAAAACTCACGGAAATTCACTCGTTCAAGCCTCGCTTAAGCGAAAATTTGTATTTTTCGCTTGAGCGAATGATGCGTTTCTCATATTTATTTTATATCATTAATAAATTATAAATATTATATTCTGTCATTAAATTACAAACCCATATAAAGAGACTCGCTCACAAATTTGACATCAAATTTTGAAAACTCACTCGACACACTTTCACTTTCGAGTGTGCCCTCACATCCAACATATAAATATATAATTATATAAATATATCAAAATATATAAATATATTTGTATTTATATATTTATATATTTACACGGATATATATTTATTTGTATATAAATATAATTTATTTGTAAGTTATTATCAAAAAATTTGAGTAGTTTAGTGGTTGGAGTATCAGCCTCCAACACTAAGGTACTAGGTTCGAATCCTGTCGATGACAAAAAATTAATTTGGTAATGTTCTAAACTTTAAAAAAAGATGATAAATAATAAAAATATAATATAAAAGAGAGAGGGACCTAATAAAAATATAACGTGGAAAGTTAAAATCAGACTTTCAACGTCGGTTAAATAGAACCGACGTTGAAAGTCCTGACTTTCAACGTCGCCTGATACAAAGTCGGTTCTAGAACCGCCGTTGAAGGCCTTCCAGAACCGACGTGGAAAGCCTTATTTGTAGTAGTGGAGTGACCTCTAGAATCTCCCACATTTCTTTGGCAAAGGCACATTGAGAAACCCTGAAAAACTCATCAAGATTTAAGGCAGAGGTAATAATGTTCTTAGCAGTATAATCATATTGAACTTTCCTATTTTCTGCATCAATTAATTCAGCCCAGTCTTTTTCAACAATTTTACCATCTACTGTATGCGTTGGTTTGAAAGGCCCATTAACAATTGTATCCCAAATACCCCTATCAAGAGATTCAATAAAGATTTTCATTCTAACCTTCCAGAAAGAATAATTCACACCAGCAAATAGAGGAGGCCTATTGATGGAGGCTCCTTCTGAAAAAGTCATCTTTCCCTTAGCCATTTAAACCTTTCTTGGACCGAATTCTTGAGTAACTTACAAGAACCAGCTCTGGTACCAATTGTAAGAATTAAAGGTTGAGTTCAAGAGGGGGGTGAATTGAACTTTTGAAATCTTTTTCGAAAAACACTCTTTCTTTTGGAGGAATGGTTAATCTTTATCCAATCTTTTATTAGGCAGATTTGGTTTTAAACAAAGCAAGAATTGAAAAGAGATGAAAGTAGAAATTCAACACAAGAGTTTATACTGGTTCACTCTTTCCCAGAGCTACATCCAGTTCTTGACAAATCTGCCAAGTTCCACTAATTCCAAGTGAAAATACAAACCAGTAGATATACACCAATCTACCCCAAGAACTATCTTACAACACCACAAGATAGACTCTTGAATTAACCACCCAGTAACCAAACCCAGTTACTGTAACCAGTGCAGATTCAAACCCAATCTACACAATTAACCTTTGTACAAGTGTATGAAAAGAATAAACCTGGACTGCAGCTTTAACAATATAGAAGTCCAGAAGCAATTTCCCTAACTCAAAACTTTCTCTCTTTGATGATCTTTCAACAATCTTGATCTAAACGCCTTATGATATGAAAAGTTTTATGAATGCACAGAGAAAGGCACGAATATGAGAGCTCTAAGATTGCTTTCAAATGTGTTTCCAAATTGTATTCTCAAAAGAGAAATCAAAACAGTATTTATAGAGTAAAAGAGAGAAACTGATAGATTCAATCAATTAAAATGTCTTGGAGTAGCAGATGACCGATCAGAATAGCTTTATGACCGATCAGAACCAGATATGATCGATCAGAATTGAGTTGTGATCGATTAGAATATTTTTCAATTGATTAAAATGACGTTTCAATCGATTGATTTCATTTAAAACTAATTCAATCGGTTGTTTCGAGTTTTCAATGGATTGAAACAGTTTAAAAAAAATGATAGCTCTCTGTTTCAATCGATTAAAACTTATTTCAACATATTGAAATCCTGTGATACCTTAGAATAAAAAAAATGATTTCTCTGTTTCAATAGATTGAACTTGATTTCAACAGATTAAAATTGCGAAACCTTTAATATGGGAAAATCTTTAAGAACATTTTAACCTGTTGATTCTGCGATTCAATCAATTAAAATTTTGACAACATATGAACATTTCCTATTTTATGTGATTTTAACAGATTGAAACTTCTTTTTAACAGATTGAAAAACTCAGTTTGTTCTTTTAATGCTTAAAGGTTGGTTTTTCATGCAGTAAAATAAGTTCAATGAGATGCATCATTTAAAGGCGTTTATCACAAGATCTATTGAACAATCAAGAGATTAAATTCTAAACCTATAACCTATTCACCTACACACCCACAAACTAAACTCTATAAACTCTATATGTCTTCATCAAATCCAAGAAGTGCTTCAATGGCCATTAGATGCTTTGGGTTCTATGGGCCCGATGACGTCCATGCCCCACATAGAAAATGGCCATGGTGTAGCCAGGGTACTGAGGGGTGTGAGCGGCACGTGGATATTATCGGCGTAGATTTAGCACTTGTGACATTTTTTAGCATACTGGTGACAATCATCTTCCATTGTGGACCAAAAATATCCTGCCCTTAAGATCTTTTTTGCCATGACATGCCCAGGTGCGTGGGTCCCAAAAGCTCCTTTGTGGATTTCTCTTATCAAGGTTTGGGCTTCTTCTTGGTCCACACACCTTAAGAGAGTGGAATCGAGACTCCTTTTGTAGAGGGTTCCTTCAATCAACGTAAACCCTATGGCCCTTTTACGAATGGTTCGTTTATCATTGTCATTTATTCCTTCGGGATATTCGCCCCTCATGAGATATTGTTTGATGTCATGATACCAAGGATTTTGGTCGCACTCGCCATTTACTGCCATGCAAAAGGCTTGTTTGTCATGCAACTTAATTTGGATGATTGGCATCTCATGTTCTTGACCCAAAGAAAACATGGATGATAGAGTGGCGAGGGCGTCAGCAAATTGATTGTCTTCCCGAGGAATATACTGGAAGGTGACGCTTTCCATTCTTGAGACTAAATTTCGGATGTGCTCTAGATATGGGATTAATTTAGAGTTGCAGGTTTCCCATTCACCTTTAAGTTGGTAGATGATAAGGGATGAATCACCGAAGACTTTGAGTGTAGTAACCCCATGATCTAAAGCTACTTGGATCCCTAGCGAGCATGCTTCGTATTCGGCCATGTTGTTGGTACAGTCAAAATTAAGCCTGACCGTTACGGGGATGTGTGTCTTTTCAGGAGATATCAAAATAGCTCTTATCCCGTGTCCAAGCATGTTTGAGGCCCCATCGAAGAACATGGTCCATGTCTCTTCTTTGGTATCTTCGTGCTCGATGTGCATGATATGCTCATCGGGAAAGTCGTCTTGTAAGGATTGATACTCGTTTGTTGACCCATGGGCTAGATAATCTGCTAGGGGGCTACCTTTAATAGCTTTCTGCGTGATGTGAATGATATCAAATTCCGAGAGGAGAACTTGCCACCTAGCTATTCTTCCAGTCAAAATGGGCTTCTCGAAGAGGTACTTGATTGGGTCCATTTTGGAGACGAGACCAACCATGTTGTATGCCGAGCCATATATTGTCGGAGACACTGAGTGACCCATACCAATGCGCAATAAGTTTTTTCGAATGGTGTATAACGGGTTTCATAGTCTAGGAATTTCTTGCTGAGATAGTAAATGGCTCGCTCTTTCTTCCCAATTTCATCCTGTTGACCGAGCACACATCCCATGGATTCTTCGAGTATTGACAAATATAGGATCAGAGTTTTCCCTTCAACGGGCGGTACCAGCACTGGTGGATTAGTCAAGCTTGTTTTGATTTTATCAAATGCTTGTTGGCATTCTTCGTTCCACACCGTTGGTTGATTTTTGCGCAACAGTTTAAAGATGGGTATACATTTATCCGTCAATTGTGCGATGAAACGGGCAATATAGTTAATCCGGCTTAGAAAACCTCTGACCTCCTTTTCCGTGCTTGGTGGAGACATTTCCAAAATTGCCTTAGTTTTTTCGGGGTCCACTTCAATTCCTCTTTTGCTGACAATGAACCCCAATAGTTTTCCTGAGCGTACTCCGAAAGTACATTTTGCCGGGTTTAGTTTAAGTTGATACTTCCGAAGTCGGTCAAAAAGCTTTTTGAGGTATTGAATGTGGTCCATCTCATTTCTGGACTTGGCAATCATGTCATCCACATATACCTCTATTTCCTTGTGGATCATGTCATGGAACAATGTGACCATAGCCCTTTGATACGTAGCCCCTGCATTCTTGAGTCCAAAAGGCATTACACGGTAGCAAAAGGTACCCCATGGTGTGATGAAGGAGGTTTTTTCTCTGTCCTCAACAGGCAACTTAATTTGGTTGTACCCCGCGTACCCGTCCATGAAGGAGTAAAGTGTGTTGGTAGCGGTATGGTCTACTAGCGTGTCTATATGTGGTAGAGGAAAGTCATCTTTTGGACTTGCTCGATTGAGGTCCCTATAATCCACGCATACCCTGACTTTCCCGGTCTTTTTGATGACGGGTACTATGTTGGCCAACCATTTTGGGTATTTGGAAACTACCAGGAAATTGGCGTCCAGTTGCCTTTGTACCTCCTCCTTGATCATTAGGGACCAGTCTAGTTTGATTCTCCTGAGTTTTTGCTTCACAGGTCGAAACCCTTCTTTTAATGGTAATCTATGCTCCACTATTCTCGTGTTAAGCCCAAGCATGTCATGATAAGACCAAGCGAATACATCTATATATTCCTTTAGAAGCTGTATCAATCCCTTTTTTATGTTATTTTCTATTTGAGTGTCGATGTTTACCTTTTTCTCATCGTCCCTTTCTCCCAAATTAACAGTTTCTGTTTCTTCTTGATGTGGTTGTATAATGCGTGCTTCTTTTCCAGCATTCTTCGCATGTCCGGAGAAATGGTCTCCTGCTCACTATCAGATTCGACCCATTCACTTTCAGTTTTCGGGGTCCACAGAGATCCATCAATCACAGACATGATGCGTTTTAGGTTATGTTTTAGTCATAGATCTTTATTATTCAATTATCTTTGAAAGAATAATAAATAAAAGAGGGAAGAGAATGAATATGACAGAATGCCTCATGTATTAAAGAAAATGAAAGTGTATGTACAAGCCCTTTTAATCATCGTTCCTGCGGCCACGGGTGGGGACTGTAGGAGATACAAGAGAAAGCTTAAAAAAACCTAGGGTTGATCCTCCCAGTCCTCTCTCTCTGCTACTCTAGCTTCGATAAAGGTTTGGCATCGACATCGGAAGCAGAGGCATCAAAAGTTATCCACCCAACGTCTATTAATTCTTGGACCCGATACTTAAGGGTCAAGCAGTTTTCTGTTGAGTGCCCGGGTGAACCCGGGTGGTAATCACATTTCTCGTTTGGTTTATACCACTCGGGGTAGGGAGGTTCCATCTGTTTTTTGGGAGGGACACAGGTTAAGAGTTTAGCCTCGAACAGCTGAGGCAGTAGCTTACCATAGGAAGTGGAGATTGGAGTGAACTTCCTCTCTTCTTGCGAGGCTGCCTAGCTGTTTGTGGGGCAGAAGAAGGAGTGACAAAGTTGATTGCATGCACGACTTCGTCCTTCTTCTTGGCAGCAGGTTTTCTGAATGAGACACCAGCTTGGGAAGACTATACTATCTTCCCACTCCTCAGTCCCTACTCTACTCTTTCACCCACAGTGACTATATCCGAAAAAAGGTTGGAGGTACTGGCTATTGCCTTGTTGTAGTATGCTCCAGTCGATGAATCTATGAACATAGTCACTGTCTCCTTATCCGTCAAAGGAGGCTCTATTTGGGCGGCCATTTCCCTCCATCTTTGGGCGTATGTTTTAAAAGGTTCGTCGTTCCTTTTGCTCAGAGTCCTGAGATCTGACCTGTCAGGGGTCAGATCAATGTTGTATCGATAACGACGAAGAAAAGCGTCAGCCAATTGTTTCCAGCTCTGGACCTGCCGTCTTTCCAGCTGCATATACCAATTGAGAGTTGTGTTTGCCAGACTCTCCTGGAAGCAGTGGATCAGGAGTTTCTCATTCTCGGCATGTGCGACCATCTTGCGACAATACATCGTAAGATGGTTCTTTAGGCAGGTCATCTTAGCGTACTTGGGGAAGTCCGGGATTTTGAATTTGGGAGGGAAATGGATATTCTTCACCAGGCACATGTCCGCCACCTCCTTGACGTCAAAGTTGTGTCCCTCTACCGCCTTTAGCCTTTCCTCTAGGGCGGAGATTTGTTGTTTGGACACCTCCGGGGTGAGGATGCGTGCAGTCTTAGCATCCTTTCTATCGTAGAAGTATTCCTCTTCTTCTTCCTCTTCATGGCGAGAGGCGTGTTCCGTTTGGGCTTCGCCCTTGTTTTGACCCTGGCGCACAACCTCCATCAGTTGAGCTATTTGCTCACGGAGGGTATTGACCTCTACAGTGAACTTTCGGTTTTGCTCCTCTAGGTTCTCCATTGCTCTGGCCTTTTGTGCACGAGTTCGGGTGGGGAGAGGACCAGCCACTTTCTAGAATGCCCGGAAGAAATTTATTAATGCATGTTGAGTGTTGAATTAGCATGGATATGTTTATGTATGAGAGCTTCTGTTTAAATGATGCTAAATGTGCTCTCAGTTTTTATTTTCTCTCTTGGTGTTTCTTTACTCATGATATGATATAATATGGATGATACGACTTTGTCAAAATTATAAATGTTTTGATTTTGTTATTATTATTTTATTTATTTTGGCTAGCTAAAAGACAGACTGTCCGAGATAAAAAAAAATGGCTTTATGCGAAAGGATTATTTAGCGTCCCCTATCTCTTCTGTCGGACTGCATGGCTACTTAGCTTACAAAGAACCTGAAACCATGCTAGCTAAAAGGCAGACTGTCCGATATAGGGGAGTTTATTGCAAAAAAAGTTTTTTTTTTGTGATTTTTCTATTGTTTGGTTATGCTATGCAACAGAAAAATGCAACAAATAGGTGCACACACAATTCGATCATCCACGAATAGGTGAGAAGTCATTTTAATCATGAGGTAGGGTTTTCCTACAGAAAAGTGTTTTGGCAAAGGTAGGTTCTAACTGTTCTCACCAAGGCTAAGGCCCCCAAGGTGCCCCCATTATAGGGTCCCCACTCTCCAGCCTTCCGACCATGCTTAGCACTAAGGCCATAGTCAGTCTTTGTGCCAAAAGAGAAAGGTTATCACCTTGAGTGGTGGTTTTCGATCACACTGGTGGGCACAAGGCCATCACTACAGCAAACCATACCTGCCACCCACTCCCTATGAATTTCTCACTTGCCCCCGGGTATAGAGGGAACTGTAGTGTGCAAGGGTTTGTGTACAGTTTGTATTTCAAACAATTGCGTAAGTATAAACAGACAACAATTATTAAAGCCAAGCATTAAAACATGTTATAATACAAGGTAGGGTAAAAGCGTAATTTTCTTGGTTTATTTACTTTAGGCTGGCCCATCACTAAATGGGATCAACTCTCTAGGGTTCCCCAGCGGAGTCGCCATCTGTCGCCGTCGTCAGAATGAGGCGGTCAGAGCAACGCGATGGTTCCGACTTTCCATTTTTCGCGTTTTTATTGGTGTGGTTACAACGCCTTTAGGTTGTCCGATAACCGGGCTGAACCTAGGGGCGAGGTTTTCGAAAAGGCACTCTTGGATTGTCCGATAACCGGACTAACCCAAGAACTAATTTTGAAGGGTTCTTCTGGAGTCGCCACCGATGTTTTTACCAGAAACATTGGAAAAGGAGTAAAAAGGCGTTGGTTTTCGAAAAACCAACCTTGGTCATTAGAACCAAAGTTGGGTAAGGGAGTTAGTTATGCGTAAGGGAAGTGTTAGTTCCCTTACGACGCCCCTTTCGGGTTCCCTATGATAGGCCAGCTACTTTGAATAAATAAACCGGTGAAAATACGCTTTTACCCTTTATTTGCGGAATTTTAAAATTACGACTACATGGCCCTAATATCTATTGCATAATTAAAAGTAAAGCGTTAAAGGAGAGAGAGAGTGTAGAAACCTCCGAGGCAAGCTTTCTAATAATTTCTTGAAAAATAGGGTGCTTTTTGGCAGCCCTTCACTCTTTACAGCGCCAAAATCTCTCGAAAACGCTATAAAAACTCTAAAAAAGCTCTCAGAAACTCCGGAAATGCTTTGGAGGGATTCTAGAAAGAGAATTTGAGGAGGTGACTAGAGAGAGAATGGAAGAACTGTGTGAAATGAGGGGAATGCCGCGGCTATTTATAGGGATTCGCGCCTGTCAGGTCAAGATGGTCGTCTCGTCTGACAAGGTCAAGACGGCCGTCTCGCCAAACGAGACGGTCGTCTCGCCACTTTTGCAAGGCGAGACGGCGGTCCCGAATCCGAGACGGCGGTCTCGACCCTAAAAGGCGAAAATCCTTATTTTTATGCCGAAAATCCCTCCTATCCTAGTATGGGGCCTAATAGTCTCTCCTAGTGGCTTCTTAGGCTTCATCCATCTTCGAATAGAAGGTCTTCTGGTCTTTATTATGAGGCCGGACAAGATTTGGTGTCTACAGCTGTGATGGATGACTCTTTGGGGATCCGAAAGCCGAAGGCAAATGGAACCAAGTCAGACAGTGAGAAGGGGACCGTATCCCCGGACATACAAAGGCTGTTTTAAAAAAAAAAAGGCTCAATCTATATGGCACATTTAGGAAGAAACCAAGGTCATCGATTTGGGGGCGAGGAAACGATAAGAAGGAAAATACCCAAATCGACAATAATGTGAGGGAAGGATTGGTACAATTGCAAAGAGAGTATGTGGACGCATGTGTATGACATGCCAAGATCTCAAATCCAAAACCATAAAGCATCTCTCTATCAACCTAAACTGAACAATGCAGTAATGGGCAACCAATAAGAACATTAAGACGATCATCTGAAACATGGTCTAAACCAACAAGGATCATTATCCTTTGCCCTTCATGATTATCAAAGTTCCGTACGGTCCTCCACAAGAGCCACTCCATTTTCTCTTGTATATGGCATGGAGTTTGTACTACCAATAGAGGTCAAAATGCTTTCCCTATGAGTTACCATGGAAGCAAAACCGACAAAAGCTTTGTGTGTCCAAAGCCAATGCAACCACTCAAACCTAATCGAAGAAAAACGGGTTAACGCCATACGTCGTGAACAAAGCTTATCAAAAGAGGATTAAAAAAAAAACTTACAATAAAAAGTTCAACCCCCATATTTACCATGAGGGAGATTTAATGGTAAATAAATTGATTTCGACCCAAAAATGGGCGGCAAATTGTGAAAGACCTTTTGCAATTAAACGAGCTTCCTCGGGAGGAACTCTTATCCTCACCGACATATACTGAAAAGAACTTCGATACCTGGTCAACCCCAACGTGGTGAAGAAGTATTATGCTTGAAGGGCATTGCTCATGACCCGCCAGGATGAAAACCGTCACGCAAAGGGCATCCTGGGCAAAAGTTAGGGTCCATTTGCCTCACTAGGATATGTCCTAGGCAGAATTTAAAGGCTTTTCCAAAAAAAAAAGAGGAAGAAAGAAGAAAAAGGGAAAGAAGAGAAGAAAGAAGAATCCCTTAAGAGCAATGGTTGCCTTAGTCGAAAACCGAATGGCGGCTAAGGTCACACCCTTCCAGAAGCAAGCAGCTTTGTATAGTCTTCACTTTGGGCTCGAGCATCTCAACTAATGCAATTAGGAGAACCAGGGGGGCAAATATCATAAGACATGATTGTTGAAGCCCATACAGTGTAGCCAACCTGGGCCAGTCGTTCTTCTAAATTCCATTTGTAATCCTTCTGTGAAAATAATAAACCTTTGCTCATACATATCAATAAAATTCTCATTCATTTCATTTCTATTGCCCAGTTTATGAAATTGCCTCTACATTGATAAATCACAAATATGTGCAAAGTCATTTTGTCAAGGTCTTTTCATGCATCATAAACAAGGAAGCTTTGAAAAAGAAAAATAAAGATAAAAAGAATGATGTCTGCTAGGAGATTCTTAGGCAAAAATTAGGGCAGCCTGCTAGATCGAAAACCCGCAAAGGGCGGTTTAGGCAAAAGTTAAGGCACTCATAAAAAGAAAAGCCCGTTAAGATATGCTAGGAAAAATTAAGGCGGCCTGCTAGATCGAAAATCCCAAAAGGGCGGTCTAGGCAAAAATTAGGGCTAAAAATTAAATATGAAAAAAGAGAGGGGTTCGACAGCATATTCATAAAAATCCAGCAGGAGAATGTCGGTCATTTCTCTAGATGCATCAAATAAAAAGATAGACTGCATTTAGGGCATCCACCCACAAGTTGTCGCACAAAACGACTTTGTCAAGATAAAAAACAAAATAAAAAACCGCTTCAAATAAATAGCAAAAAACAAAATTCATGCATATAAGGAGACTAGCTCCATGTTTGTGATTGAAAAATAGGATCACCAGGACCAAGTCTCCAAATAATGCTCCCCTCAAGAAAACGGAGCAAGTTGTCAATCAAGCGACTCAGCAGAATAAGAGCTTCCGAAAATCAAGAGCTCCAACTACCATCCTTCTACCCATAAAAAGAAGACACATATAAGAAGTCTCCAAACATTGCTCCCCCTAAAAAAAGAAGAGCAAGGTGTCATCATCAAGTGGCTTAGAAGAAATAAGGGCTTCCAACAGCCAAAGCTCCAACCATTCTCCTTCTACCCCAATAAAGAGAAGGTACGTCAAAGAAAAGCCGACGGAAAGGCTTGATCATCCCAAGCGGATCCTTGCCTACACCAGAGGCAACACAAAAAATTACCCCATGGCTCAGCACCGCCATCACATGAGTCATCGAGCACACTCACCCAAGGTCTCCTCCACACTCCCCAATGGAGAATAAAGGCTTTAAGAGCCCATCATCATCATCAACAATCAAAAGAGTCCAATCTCCAAACCATCATGGGTTCAACAAAAGGAAGAAGAGAAAAGAAAACCCTTCATCTCCAGAGAGTGACAGAAAAGGCCATGACAATGGAAGGCCAATAAACCCCCAAGCGGGCCACGAAAAAGGAAATACCCTGCAAATCCCGAAAAAGAAGAAAAATCTTGCGTGCATAAAAGAAATTAAAAAGTAAAAAGGTGCATGCATTATCAAAAAGAAAAAGCCAAATTTAAAAATCGCGATAAAAAAGAGATAAATCGCAGAAAAAAGCAAAATTAAATCCTAACTTTTAGGTAAACTGAATATTCATTCCCCAATGAAATAAGAGTTTCGCAAAGCCAACTGACACCAACACCAAGCAAGGAGTCAAAACTCCATTCCCCAGTGGGCGACCAAAATTAGATCCCCAAGGAGTCAACCAAATCTCCGGTGGATTGCCAAAAAGAAAAACTTACCCCTAGTGAGCTTACTGCAAAGATAATCTTCAAATTCATATCCTCGGTGAAGTCATGCATAGGCAAGACCTAGCAAACAAGAGCCAACACCCCAAAAGGGAATTATAGACCCCTAATCTTGCCCGGCCTCACAATAAAGACCAGAAGAGCTCCTTTTCGAAGATGGATGAAGCCTAAGAAGCCACTAGGAGAGACTATTAGGCCCCATACTAGGATAGGAGGGATTTTTGGCATAAAAATAAGGATTTTCGCCTTTTTAGGTCGAGACCACCGTCTCGAATTCGAGACCACCGTCTCGCCTTACGCATTTGGCGAGACCGCCGTCTCATTTGGCGAGATCGCCATCTCGACCTTGTCAGGCGAGACGGCCGTCTCGACCTGACAGGCGCAAATCCCTATAAATAGCCGCGTTTTCATCCTCATTTCAGACAGTTCTTCCACCTTCTCTCTAGAAATTTCTTCAAATTCTCTTTCTAGAACCCCTCAGAAGCATTTCCGGAGTTTCTGAGAGCTTTCTAGAGTGTTTTTTAGCGTTTTTGAGAGATCCCGGCGCTGTAAAGAGTGAAGGGCTGCCAAAAAGCACCCTATTTATCAAAGAATTAATAGAAAGCTTGCTTCGAAGGTTTCTACTCTCTCTCTCTACTTTACCGCTTTATTTTAATTATGCAATAGACATTAGGGTCATGTAGTCATAATTTTAAATTCTGCAAAATAAAAGGGTAAAAGCGTATTTTCTAGTTTATTTACTTAGAATAGTTGGTCTATCATAGGGAACCCCGAAGGGGCGTCGTAAGGGAACTAACACTTCCCTTACACGTAACTAACTCCCTTACCCAACTCCGGTTCTAATGACCAAAGTTGGTTTTTCAAAAACCAACGCCTTTTTACTCCTTTTCGATGTTTTCGGTAAAAACATCGGTGGCGACTCCAAAAGAACCCTTCAAAAACTAGTTCTTGGGTTAGCCCGGTTATAAGACAATCCAAGAACGCCCTTTCGAAAACCTCGCCCCTAGGTTCAGCCCGGTTATCGGACAACCTAAAGGCGTTGTAACCATACCAATAAAAACGCGAAAATTGGAAAGTCGTGTTAGAAAAATAGTTTTAGATCAAGAGGGGGGGTGAATTGATCTTTGAAAGTTTTTCGCAAATAACAGATTATCTAATTCGAAAATTAAGTTTAAAGATCTGTTCTTGAATCACAAAGCAATCAATCAAAATAAACGCAGCAACTGAATTTAAAGGAGAGAAAGGTTAAGAAAGATATCACCGGTATTTTATACTGGTTCACCCAATACTAGGGCTACGTCCGAGTCTCCAGCCAAATTCCATCCGGGTTCTACTAGATCAAATGTTTTACTGATTTACAATCTTACACTTAATCTACCACAAGAACCAAATTCCAGTTCTCGCACTCAACCTCTCACCAAGAACCAAATTCCAGTTCTTGATAACCTCTACAACCAAATTCCAGCGGCAGAGAAACCAGTGCCCAAATTCCAGGCACCAACAATACAAAAAGAATGTAAAGAAATGAAAAAGAAGAAACTAGAATGCTCAAACCAGTTTATGCAATTCTGCAGTGAGTTTCTTCTTCAAAGGAAAGCAAGTTGCCTCAAGAAAGATTTTCAAAGAACTACTTCAAAAACTGATGCGAATCTTTCTTGAAAAGAGTGCTAAAGTTTGCTTGAATGATTGTGTAAAAACTGATATTCAATGTGTGTTAAAAAGTTCAAGCCAAATTGTTTTTATAGAAGATTTTCAAAACTGCTTGGTTTAATTAATCGTTAAAAGATTCTTTTAATCGTTAAAAGTGCAGTTTTAATCTGTTAAAACTTCTTTTAATCCATTAATACGTTCTTGATTCTTTAATGATTTGTTTTAACCGATACGACAACGTTTATATCAATTAAAACACTTTATAAAAAATCCTCTAAGTTGATTTAATCGATTGTTTCGTGATTCAATCGATTGAAATACTCGCAAAACTTTCTTGTAAAATTTTTCAAGTTATTTTAACCGATAAAAATAAGTTTTAATCGATTAAAACGCTGTGTAGAAAATTTCTAAGTTGTTTTAATCGATTGAAATGAGTTTTAATCGATTAAAAGAGTTCTGATCGGTCATAACTCCATTATGATCGATCATGACTGATTCTGATCGGTTATAATCGTATTTTGATCGATCATAATGAGCTCTAAGTGGATTTAATCGATTAAAATCAAGTTGTATCGATTAAAATACTGTAAAAACATTTCATTTAACATTTTTAAGTAATTTTAATCAGTTATATCAAAGTTGTATCAGTTAAAGAACATGTTTAAGAAAGCTTTTGTCAAAATACTTTGTTTTTTATTGTTTAAAACATTTTCAGAGGCATTTTGCAAAAACTTTTAAGTGAAGAAACCACATGCAGCAGAAAGGATAAAATAATTTTACCTAAGCATTATGTAGACACACTAATCCTTCTACTCTTTTATCTTAGTGACTTGTTGACCGCTGCAAAGTTGACTTTTGACTTCATCTTTGACTTCATCAAATCAATGAGATCTTTGTCAATGTATTTCAATAAGATCTTCATCTCTTTCAAGTCGGAACCATCGCGTCGCTTCGACCGCCTCGTTTTGACTGCGGCGACAGGAATATCGGCCTGTTCGGAGGCAATATAATGTAGCCAAAAGTCTTTACCTCAATGGATTATCTACCTACTCAAAGAGGCATCATCAAGATTAATCAATCCTCAATGGATTCCCGCCTACCTAAGAGGCATTCATCAAGAATTCCCAGCAGTCAAGAAGCTGGATGGTTAAAGAAAAAGCCAAAAGCGAAGAATCCCCGACATACTCGGATGACTACAATAAAAGTGAAGCAAAAATCTTCAAGCAAAAATTACTCCCCATGGAGTCGGCGCATGACCGGAAGCGGTAAGACGCCAACACATTTTTAGGTCCAAAACAAAGGACTCGAGAACCAGATGAGGGTCCATACTCATCAACCTCGGGATCAACTACCGGAAAAAGTATCATGTAGTCTTAAGATTATCGATAGTGAGAGCCTTAAAAAGGGGGTTCGAAACCATATCAAGTCTTACAAAAGGATACTGGTCAAGAGGGTCTTACAAAAGGGGATTCCTCAAACCGGCAGAGTCTTACAAAAGGGGGCTCGTCGACTTACAACCTGGTGGGGGTTCAAACTCACAAGAACCTTACAAAAGGGGTTCGAAACCAGATCAAGTCTTACAAAAGGGGACCGATCGAGAGGGTCTTACAAAAGGGGGTTCGAAACCGGACCAAGTCTTACGAGAAAGACTTCAATGTTGGCGCATGAACTAGAGCAGTAAGCCGCCACCACCAGTCCTACGAAATGGACTGTAATAGCCAGATGGGGGGTTCATACCCATCAAACTTGTGCATGACTTGCGCATGATCTGCACACGAGCCAGAGCAGTAAGTTGTAATCGGTCCCATGTTGTGGACCATACCAGCCCGATGAGGGGTTTGTACTCATCCGAGTCCTACGAACAGTGGATCGCAACTACCAGACTTGATGAGGAGTTTATACTCATCCAGATCCTATGAGCAAGTGTGTTAGAATCGCGCAGCGGAATGATCGCGTGGTCAGACAAAAACCAAGAGGGGGGGGGGGGTGAATTGGTTTCTTAATAAAAATTAGGTTTTCAAAATTTTCCCCAAATTTTACCGATTAAAAACTGTGTAAATGTAAATAGAGAAGAGAAGAGAATCTTACACAGGAGATTTATACTGGTTCGGATCAAAAGACCCTACGTCCAGTTGCTAATCACTCAAACAGAGGATTAACGTTGTCACTATAATCAAGTTGTTACAAACAAATTACAATTGAAAAGATAAAGATAAGAAAACACCTCTCTTGAAATCCACAAGAGATGATGAATAGCTTTTCCTAGAGACGACACAACACACAATCCACTAAGAACACCACTTAGTGATTCTTATCGCTTCTAGCCCACACCAGGTTCCGAAAGCCCCTTTTTCTTGCAACAAACAGTTCTCTGGTACTCACAACACTTAACTTTTGTATGAAAAAGGTTGTTCTCATTTTCTGAGTGCCATAGAGAAGCTTAAGTAGAGAAATTAGGGTTTGGGAATTGGGAATTTCGGAATTAGGGTTCTTGGGAAGAGGGTTTTCGAAAATAGGGTTGATTTGTAGTTAAGAATCAAAATCTGACTGAAATAATCGATTAAATGAAGTATTAATCGATTATTACAGAGCCAAAATCAACAGAACCCCAAAACACACTATTTTAATCGATTAAAATGGCTGTTAATCGATTAACAGGCCTGTTAATCGATTAACAGGTGGTTTAATCGATTAAACTAGTGAGCAGATACAGAAAATGGTTTTTCTCACTGTTTTAATCGATTATTTCCCTATTTAATCGATTAAAGCCGAGCCTGGATGATAAATTTGAGCTTTTTGAAGCTTCTAAGGTGCAGACTATGTACCGGCTATCTTAAACTCTAATATTACAGACTCAATCTAATTGAAACAGAGTTATTACAATACAAAACAAGTCTTCAACACTTTAAGTCTTTGTGTTCTTGAATCATCATCAAAATCAATAATCTTCATGTCCATCAAGTGCAACATCAAGTCCTTGAATGTTCAACAATCTTCCCCTTTTTGATGATGATCAAAATTATCTTTTTTTTTAAGCCTTGTAATAACCTGTTTTATCTGTCATACTAACAAACACATTAAACATACCAGATAATATTTAAAAACAATCATATTAGGCTTTAAATATTTTCTCCCCCTATTTTGATTAGAATAAAAAATAACTCTTCTATTAAAAACATAAGAGTTCCCCCTCAAAATATGCATAACTTAGAGAAAACTCCCCCTTAGTCAAAGTAATAACAGAACATCACATTTTATTTCAGAGATAAGCATTCATTACAATATAAGAAGAAGAAAAGTAACAACAAATTTAAAATTCTTCACTATCATCACTATGAAAGTGTGCATCAAATCTATTTTCTAAACGGCACACTTTATCATCTACATCAGATATACGGCGAATTATTTCCTCATGCCGTACTCCAGAAAGAGTGAAGAATGACTGCATTCTCTGATTCATGTCAGATAACATGTCTTCCATGGATTGTCGAGTTTCATGTTGAGTAGAGGAAGTTCCAACACTTTGGATTTGCTCAGAGGGAAACTCAGCAGCAGGAGGCATATCTTCATCAGAATCTTCATTGTCATCACCTTGATTCAGAACGTCATCCTTGTGAACATAAATGTCGTTGACATGCACCATTTGTAGTTGGATCAATGTGCTGTCAAGCATGCGATTCAAGTTATTTGTTCTTACTGTTTGTTCACCTTCGACATTGACTCCCTTCTATTCAAGAATCCGAGAGACAAGGAGGGCATATGGAATTTTGAAGGTGGGATGGCGTTTGGCTTTTAACATAGTCATGGTGACAAGAACGCCCCAATCCAAAGGTTCATTATTCATTATGGCATGAATAATCCTAAGATCAATTGAAGAACATTGGGCATGATTTGTAGCTCGAGGACATAGGATCCAGACAATTAGATGTATAATCATGCGTTCCTCCTTCTTTAAAGGTCTAGCAAGAAGGAGACGTCCAATCTCCATGGAGGGATTTCGCAGAAAAGAACGGTAAGCTAAGAACCTGTCAAAATCATCTAGCTCACCATAAATGTTAATAGCATCTTCTCTAATTGGAAAGTGAGCGACGTTTTCCCAAATATCATCGTCAAGAATAATTGTGACGCCTTTTACTCTAGAGGTAGCAATTTGATCTCTAAATTTAAATCTAGAGTAAAATACCCTAACAAGGTCGGGATAATACGTACCTTGCATTTGGATGAAGGGAAGAACTCCTTGAATTTCGAGAAGGTTGGGAAAATTGAATCCCCTATTGATGAATTGCTCACCAATAAGAAACTTAGGAGAAATAATAGCATGTTCCTTCCAGTAGGTCAGAAATTCTTGTTGACCATCTGTATCAGAAATCCATCCTTCTACAGAATTAGGACGGGGACGAGATGAGGGTGCAGATCTTCTTCTAGTAGGGATCTTAGCACGAGAAGATGAGGCCATTGAAAGATTAGAAGAGTAACAAGAAGATTTAGAAAGCTAAGTGTAGTGAGAAGAGGGCAATTTAGCTAGAATAAGGCAAGAAAGCTTGATTTTAAGAGATAGAAGTGAGTAGAAGTGATATGGAGGCCCCTATTTATAATCAAGCATGTCCAACGGTCATATGGAAGTAAATATAGGTCAAGAGATCCGTTGGCAACGGCTAGGAAGCCAAACTTGCCAGGTTTAATCGATTAAAACTCATATTAATCAATTAAACCAGTGCCAGAACCATTTAATCGATTAAATTGTGCAGATAATCGATTAATTCTGTATTTAATCGATTAATTTTCGAATTAATCGATTAATCTAGAGAGGAATGCCCTGTTTTGAGTGTTTTGGATGCAAATAATCGATTATAACTCCAATTAATCGATTATTCCAGAGAGTACATCAAATTTTTGAGGTTTTAACACATGATAAACTATTAACATCCTGTATAATGAATTTTAACATTACAGTCATCCAAAAACTGTCTCAATAAGCAGAATTTAAGCTATTTCTAATATCCCTAAGTCTCTTCTAAGATCATAAAATCTATCCTTGTGTAGAGGCTTAGTAAAAATATCTGCTAATTGATGCTTTGTATCAACATACTCTATTTTACAGTTTCCTTTGCTGATATGATCTCTCAAAAAGTGATGCCTAATTTCTATGTGCTTAGTCCTAGAGTGCATTACTGGATTCTTAGTAAGATTAATTGCACTCGTATTATCACACATCAAGGGTATGTCATTTAAAAATATACTATAATCTTTTAACTGTTGTTTCATCCACAGAATTTGAGCACAACAACTACCAGCTGCAATATATTCAGCTTCAGTGGTAGATAAAACAACACAAGCTTGTTTCTTAGAATGCCAAGATACTAAGGATGAACCTAACAAATGACATGTTCCGCTAGTACTTTTCCTATCAATTTTGCATCCACCATAATCAGCATCAGAATATCCTATTAAACTAGTACAAGCATCAGAAGGATACCATAATCCAAAACCAGTAGTTCCTTTTAAATATTTTAAAATATGTTTTACTGCAATTAGGTGAGATTCTTTTGGACAAGCCTGAAATCTAGCACACACACATACAGAATGCATAACATCAGGTCTACTTGCAGTTAAGTATAACAGTGAACCTATCATACCTCTATATATAGATTGATTAACTTCCAAACCTGATTCATCCTTGTCTAAATAGCATGAAGTTCCCATGGGTGTGTTAGCTTCCTTTGAGCTGTCCATTCCAAACTTTTTAAGTATCTCTTTGCAGTATTTGGTTTGAGAGATGAAAATGCCATCTTTAAGTTGCTTGATTTGTAGTCCAAGGAAGAATGTCAATTCTCCCATCATAGACATTTCAAACTCTCCCTGCATTATCTTAGCAAATTCTACACACAACGAATTATCAGTTGATCCAAAAATAATATCATCAACATATGCCTGGACCAATAAGATATACTCTTTAACTTTCTTTATAAACAGTGTAGAATCAATTTTTCCTCTAGAAAAATCATTTGATGTTAGGAAACTACTTAGCCTTTCATACCAAGATCTAGGAGCTTGTTTCAACCCATATAAAGCTTTCTTTAATTTAAAAACATGATTAGGAAAACTAAAATCCTCAAAACCAGGGGGTTGCTCCACATAAGCTTCTTCTTTAATAAAACCATTCAAAAATGCACTCTTAATATCCATTTGATATAGTTTAAATTTCATCAAAGATGCATAAGCAAGAAGTAGGCGTATAGCCTCTAACCTGGCAACAGGAGCATAAGTTTCATCATAGTCTATACCTTCCTCCTGACAATAGCCTTTTGCAACAAGTCTGGCTTTATTCTTTGTTATGTTCCCATCTTCATCAAGTTTATTTCTAAACACCCATTTGGTTCCAATAACTTGATGTGATTCTTCCCTTGGGATTAATTCCCAGACTTGATTCCTTTCAAATTGGTTAAGTTCCTCTTGCATAGCTATGCACCATTGGTCATCTTTAAGTGCTTCCTCAACATTTTTGGGTTCAATCTGTGACACAAAAGCTACAAACATACAAAAATTAGTCATATTTCTTGTTCTTACCCCTTTTGAGATGTCACCTATGATATTGTCCATTGAGAGTCCTCTAGGTGATTGTCATTCTTTTGCTAATTCAGGTGTTTGAGAAGGCTCATTTTCTTCCAAATACAATTCATCAAGAGCCTCTCTTATATATTCATCATCACCTGCAATTTCTTTATTTGACTCAAGAGGATTTCCCCCAAGGTCTACAATCTCATCAAAAGTAACATGTATAGATTCTTCTATATTTAAAGTTCTTCTAAAATCTGTAATCCAGCTGGGTTCCACTAGATCAAATGTTTTACAGATTTACAATCTTACACTTAATCTACCTTAAGCTCCAACTACCATCCTTCTACCCATAAAAAGAAGACACATATAAGAAGTCTCCAAACATTGCTCCCCCTAAAAAAAGAAGAGCAAGGTGTCATCATCAAGTGGCTTAGAAGAAATAAGGGCTTCCAACAGCCAAAGCTCCAACCATTCTCCTTCTACCCCAATAAAGAGAAGGTACGTCAAAGAAAAGCCGACGGAAAGGCTTGATCATCCCAAGCGGATCCTTGCCTACACCAGAGGCAACACAAAAAATTACCCCATGGCTCAGCACCGCCATCACATGAGTCATCGAGCACACTCACCCAAGGTCTCCTCCACACTCCCCAATGGAGAATAAAGGCTTTAAGAGCCCATCATCATCATCAACAATCAAAAGAGTCCAATCTCCAAACCATCATGGGTTCAACAAAAGGAAGAAGAGAAAAGAAAACCCTTCATCTCCAGCAGGTGACAGAAAAGGCCATGACAATGGAAGGCCAATAAACCCCCAAGCGGGCCACGAAAAAGGAAATACCCTGCAAATCCCGAAAAAGAAGAAAAATCTTGCGTGCATAAAAGAAATTAAAAAGTAAAAAGGTGCATGCATTATCAAAAAAGAAAAAGCCAAATTTAAAAATCGCGATAAAAAAGAGATAAATCGCAGAAAAAAGCAAAATTAAATCCTAACTTTTAGGTAAACTGAATATTCATTCCCCAATGAAATAAGAGTTTCGCAAAGCCAACTGACACCAACACCAAGCAAGGAGTCAAAACTCCATTCCCCAGTGGGCGACCAAAATTAGATCCCCAAGGAGTCAACCAAATCTCTGGTGGATTGCCAAAAAGAAAAACTTACCCCTAGTGAGCTTACTGCAAAGATAATCTTCAAATTCATATCCTCAGTGAAGTCATGCATAGGCAAGACCTAGCAAACAAGAGCCAACACCCCAAAAGGGAATTATAGACCCCTAATCTTGCCCGGCCTCACAATAAAGACCAGAAGAGCTCCTTTTCGAAGATGGATGAAGCCTAAGAAGCCACTAGGAGAGACTATTAGGCCCCATACTAGGATAGGAGGGATTTTTGGCATAAAAATAAGGATTTTCGCCTTTTTAGGTCGAGACCGCCATCTCGAATTCGAGACCACCGTCTCGCCTTACGCATTTGGCGAGACCGCCGTCTCATTTGGCGAGATCGCCATCTCGACCTTGTCAGGCGAGACGGCCGTCTCGACCTGACAGGCGCAAATCCCTATAAATAGCCGCGTTTTCATCCTCATTTCAGACAGTTCTTCCACCTTCTCTCTAGAAATTTCTTCAAATTCTCTTTCTAGAACCCCTCAGAAGCATTTCCGGAGTTTCTGAGAGCTTTCTAGAGTGTTTTTTAGCGTTTTTGAGAGATCCCGGCGCTGTAAAGAGTGAAGGGCTGCCAAAAAGCACCCTATTTATCAAAGAATTAATAGAAAGCTTGCTTCGAAGGTTTCTACTCTCTCTCTCTACTTTACCGCTTTATTTTAATTATGCAATAGACATTAGGGTCATGTAGTCATAATTTTAAATTCTGCAAAATAAAAGGGTAAAAGCGTATTTTCTAGTTTATTTACTTAGAATAGTTGGTCTATCATAGGGAACCCCAAAGGGGCGTCGTAAGGGAACTAACACTTCCCTTACACGTAACTAACTCCCTTACCCAACTCTGGTTCTAATGACCAAAGTTGGTTTTTCAAAAACCAACGCCTTTTTACTCCTTTTCTGATGTTTTCGGTAAAAACATCGGTGGCGACTCCAAAAGAACCCTTCAAAAACTAGTTCTTGGGTTAGCCCGGTTATAAGACAATCCAAGAACGCCCTTTCGAAAACCTCGCCCCTAGGTTCAGCCCGGTTATCGGACAACCTAAAGGCATTGTAACCATACCAATAAAAACGCGAAAATTGGAAAGTCGTGTTAGAAAAATAGTTTTAGATCAAGAGGGGGGGTGAATTGATCTTTGAAAGTTTTTCGCAAATAACAGATTATCTAATTCGAAAATTAAGTTTAAAGATCTGTTCTTGAATCACAAAGCAATCAATCAAAATAAACGCAGCAACTGAATTTAAAGGAGAGAAAGGTTAAGAAAGATATCACCGGTATTTTATACTGGTTCACCCAATACTAGGGCTACGTCCAGTCTCCAGCCAAATTCCATCTGGGTTCTACTAGATCAAATGTTTTACAGATTTACAATCTTACACTTAATCTACCACAAGAACCAAATTCCAGTTCCTGCACTCAACCTCTCACCAAGAACCAAATTCCAGTTCTTGATAACCTCTACAACCAAATTCCAGCGGCAGAGAAACCAGTGCCCAAATTCCAGGCACCAACAATACAAAAAGAATGTAAAGAAATGAAAAAGAAGAAACTAGAATGCTCAAACCAGTTTATGCAATTCTGCAGTGAGTTTCTTCTTCAAAGGAAAGCAAGTTGCCTCAAGAAAGATTTTCAAAGAACTACTTCAAAAACTGATGCGAATCTTTCTTGAAAAGAGTGCTAAAGTTTGCTTGAATGATTGTGTAAAAACTGATATTCAATGTGTGTTAAAAAGTTCAAGCCAAATTGTTTTTATAGAAGATTTTCAAAACTGCTGGTTTAATTAATCTGTTAAAAGATTCTTTTAATCTGTTAAAAGTGCAGTTTTAATCTGTTAAAACTTCTTTTAATCCATTAATACGTTCTTGATTCTTTAACAGATTTGTTTTAACTGATACGACAACGTTTATATCAATTAAAACACTTTATAAAAAATCCTCTAAGTTGATTTAATCGATTGTTTCGTGATTCAATCGATTGAAATACTGCAAAACTTTCTTGTAAAACTTTTCAAGTTATTTTAACTGATAAAAATAAGTTTTAATCGATTAAAACGCTGTGTAGAAAATTTCTAAGTTGTTTTAATCGATTGAAATGAGTTTTAATCGATTAAAAGAGTTCTGATCGGTCATAACTCCATTATGATCGATCATGACTGATTCTGATCGGTTATAATCGTATTCTGATCGATCATAATGAGCTCTAAGTGGATTTAATCGATTAAAATCAAGTTGTATCGATTAAAATACTGTAAAAACATTTCATTTAACATTTTTAAGTAATTTTAATCAGTTATATCAAAGTTGTATCAGTTAAAGAACATGTTTAAGAAAGCTTTTGTCAAAATACTTTGTTTTTTATTGTTTAAAACATTTTCAGAGGCATTTTGCAAAAACTTTTAAGTGAAGAAACCACATGCAGCAGAAAGGATAAAATAATTTTACCTAAGCATTATGTAGACACACTAATCCTTCTACTCTTTTATCTTAGTGACTTGTTGACCGCTGCAAAGTTGACTTTTGACTTCATCTTTGACTTCATCAAATCAATGAGATCTTTGTCAATGTATTTCAATAAGATCTTCATCTCTTTCAAGTCGGAACCATCGCGTCGCTTCGACCGCCTCGTTTTGACGGCGGCGACAGGAATATCAGCCTGTTCAGAGGCAATATAATGTAGCCAAAAGTCTTTACCTCAATGGATTATCTACCTACTCAAAGAGGCATCATCAAGATTAATCAATCCTCAATGGATTCCTGCCTACCTAAGAGGCATTCATCAAGAATTCCCAGCAGTCAAGAAGCTGGATGGTTAAAGAAAAAGCCAAAAGCGAAGAATCCCCGACATACTGGATGACTACAATAAAAGTGAAGCAAAAATCTTCAAGCAAAAATTACTCCCCATGGAGTCGGCGCATGACCAGAAGCAGTAAGACGCCAACACATTTTTAGGTCCAAAACAAAGGACTCAGAACCAGATGAGGGTCCATACTCATCAACCTCAGGATCAACTACCAGAAAAAGTATCATGTAGTCTTAAGATTATCGATAGTGAGAGCCTTAAAAAAGGGGGTTCGAAACCATATCAAGTCTTACAAAAGGATACTGGTCAAGAGGGTCTTACAAAAGGGGATTCCTCAAACCGGCAGAGTCTTACAAAAGGGGGCTCGTCAGCTTACAACCTGGTGGGGGTTCAAACTCACAAGAACCTTACAAAAGGGGGTTCGAAACCAGATCAAGTCTTACAAAAGGGGACTGATCGAGAGGGTCTTACAAAAGGGGGTTCGAAACCAGACCAAGTCTTACAGAAAAAGACTTCAATGTTGGCGCATGAACTAGAGCAGTAAGCCGCCACCACCAGTCCTACGAAATGGACTGTAATAGCCAGATGGGGGGTTCATACCCATCAAACTTGTGCATGACTTGCGCATGATCTGCACACGAGCCAGAGCAGTAAGTTGTAATCGGTCCCATGTTGTGGACCATACCAGCCCGATGAGGGGTTTGTACTCATCCAGTCCTACGAACAGTGGACTGCAACTACCAGCCTAATGAGGAGTTTATACTCATCCAGTCCTATGAGCAGTGTGTTAGAATCGCGCAGCGGAATGATCGCGTGGTCGGACAAAAACCAAGAGGGGGGGGGGGGTGAATTGGTTTCTTAATAAAAATTTGGTTTTCAAAATTTTCCCCAAATTTTACCGATTAAAAACTGTGTAAATGTAAATAGAGAAGAGAAGAGAATCTTACACAGGAGATTTATACTGGTTCGGATCAAAAGACCCTACGTCCAGTTGCTAATCACTCAAACAGAGGATTAACGTTGTCACTATAATCAAGTTGTTACAAACAAATTACAATTGAAAAGATAAAGATAAGAAAACACCTCTCTTGAAATCCACAAGAGATGATGAATAGCTTTTCCTAGAGACGACACAACACACAATCCACTAAGAACACCACTTAGTGATTCTTATCGCTTCTAGCCCACACCAGGTTCCGAAAGCCCCTTTTTCTTGCAACAAACAGTTCTCTGGTACTCACAACACTTAACTTTTGTATGAAAAAGGTTGTTCTCATTTTCTGAGTGCCATAGAGAAGCTTAAGTAGAGAAATTAGGGTTTGGGAATTGGGAATTTCGGAATTAGGGTTCTTGGGAAGAGGGTTTTCGAAAATAGGGTTGATTTGTAGTTAAGAATCAAAATCTGACTGAAATAATCGATTAAATGAAGTATTAATCGATTATTACAGAGCCAAAATCAACAGAACCCCAAAACACACTATTTTAATCGATTAAAATGGTCGTTAATCGATTAACGAGCTCGTTAATCGATTAACGAGTGGTTTAATCGATTAAACTAGTGAGCAGATACTAGAAAATGGTTTTTCTCACTGTTTTAATCGATTATTTCCCTATTTAATCGATTAAAGCCGAGCCTGGATGATAAATTTGAGCTTTTTGAAGCTTCTAAGGTGCAGACTATGTACCGGCTATCTTAAACTCTAATATTACAGACTCAATCTAATTGAAACAGAGTTATTACAATACAAAACAAGTCTTCAACACTTTAAGTCTTTGTGTTCTTGAATCATCATCAAAATCAATAATCTTCATGTCCATCAAGTGCAACATCAAGTCCTTGAATGTTCAACAATCTTCCCTTTTTGATGATGATCAAAATTATCTTTTTTTAAGCCTTGTAATAACCTCGTTTTATCCGTCATACTAACAAACACATTAAACATACCAGATAATATTTAAAAACAATCATATTAGGCTTTAAATATTTTCTCCCCTATTTTGATTAGAATAAAAAATAACTCTTCTATTAAAAACATAAGAGTTCCCCCTCAAAATATGCATAACTTAGAGAAAACTCCCCCTTAGTCAAAGTAATAACAGAACATCACATTTTATTTCGTGAGATAAGCATTCATTACAATATAAGAAGAAGAAAAGTAACAACAAATTTAAAATTCTTCACTATCATCACTATGAAAGTGTGCATCAAATCTATTTTCTAAACGGCACACTTTATCATCTACATCGGATATACGGCGAATTATTTCCTCATGCCGTACTCCGGAAAGAGTGAAGAATGACTGCATTCTCTCGATTCATGTCGGATAACATGTCTTCCATGGATTGTCGAGTTTCATGTTGAGTAGAGGAAGTTCCAACACTTTGGATTTGCTCGAGAGGAAACTCAGACAGCAGGAGGCATATCTTCATCGGAATCTTCATTGTCATCACCTTGATTCGAACGTCATCCTTGTGAACATAAATGTCGTTGACATGCACCATTTGTAGTTGGATCAATGTCTCGTCAAGCATGCGATTCAAGTTATTTGTTCTTACTGTTTGTTCACCTTCGACATTGACTCCCTTCTATTCAAGAATCCGAGAGACAAGGAGGGCATATGGAATTTTGAAGGTGGGATGGCGTTTGGCTTTTAACATAGTCATGGTGACAAGAACGCCCCAATCCAAAGGTTCATTATTCATTATGGCATGAATAATCCTAAGATCAATTGAAGAACATTGGGCATGATTTGTAGCTCGAGGACATAGGATCCAGACAATTAGATGTATAATCATGCGTTCCTCCTTCTTTAAAGGTCTAGCAAGAAGGAGACGTCCAATCTCCATGGAGGGATTTCGCAGAAAAGAACGGTAAGCTAAGAACCTGTCAAAATCATCTAGCTCACCATAAATGTTAATAGCATCTTCTCTAATTGGAAAGTGAGCGACGTTTTCCCAAATATCATCGTCAAGAATAATTGTGACGCCTTTTACTCTAGAGGTAGCAATTTGATCTCTAAATTTAAATCTAGAGTAAAATACCCTAACAAGGTCAGGATAATACGTACCTTGCATTTGGATGAAGGGAAGAACTCCTTGAATTTCGAGAAGGTTGGGAAAATTGAATCCCCTATTGATGAATTGCTCACCAATAAGAAACTTAGGAGAAATAATAGCATGTTCCTTCCAGTAGGTCAGAAATTCTTGTTGACCATCTGTATCAGAAATCCATCCTTCTACAGAATTAGGACGGGGACGAGATGAGGGTGCAGATCTTCTTCTAGTAGGGATCTTAGCACGAGAAGATGAGGCCATTGAAAGATTAGAAGAGTAACAAGAAGATTTAGAAAGCTAAGTGTAGTGAGAAGAGGGCAATTTAGCTAGAATAAGGCAAGAAAGCTTGATTTTAAGAGATAGAAGTGAGTAGAAGTGATATGGAGGCCCCTATTTATAATCAAGCATGTCCAACGGTCATATGGAAGTAAATATAGGTCAAGAGATCCGTTGGCAACGGCTAGGAAGCCAAACTTGCCAGGTTTAATCGATTAAAACTCATATTAATCAATTAAACCAGGTGCAGAACCATTTAATCGATTAAATTGTGCGAGATAATCGATTAATTCGTATTTAATCGATTAATTTTCGAATTAATCGATTAATCTAGAGAGGAATGCCCTGTTTTGAGTGTTTTGGATGCAAATAATCGATTATAACTCCAATTAATCGATTATTCCAGAGAGTACATCAAATTTTTGAGGTTTTAACACATGATAAACTATTAACATCCTGTATAATGAATTTTAACATTACAGTCATCCAAAAACTGTCTCAATAAGCAGAATTTAAGCTATTTCTAATATCCCTAAGTCTCTTCTAAGATCATAAAATCTATCCTTGTGTAGAGGCTTAGTAAAAATATCTGCTAATTGATGCTTTGTATCAACATACTCTATTTTACGGTTTCCTTTGCTTGATATGATCTCTCAAAAAGTGATGCCTAATTTCTATGTGCTTAGTCCTAGAGTGCATTACTTGGATTCTTAGTAAGATTAATTGCACTCGTATTATCACACATCAAGGGTATGTCATTTAAAAATATACTATAATCTTTTAACTGTTGTTTCATCCACAGAATTTGAGCACAACAACTACCAACTGCAATATATTCAGCTTCAGTGGTAGATAAAACAACACAAGCTTGTTTCTTAGAATGCCAAGATACTAAGGATGAACCTAACAAATGACATGTTCCGCTAGTACTTTTCCTATCAATTTTGCATCCACCATAATCGAGCATCAGAATATCCTATTAAACTAGTACAAGCATCGAAGGATACCATAATCCAAAACCAGTAGTTCCTTTTAAATATTTTAAAATATGTTTTACTGCAATTAGGTGAGATTCTTTTGGACAAGCCTGAAATCTAGCACACACACATACAGAATGCATAACATCGGGTCTACTTGCAGTTAAGTATAACAGTGAACCTATCATACCTCTATATATAGATTGATTAACTTCCAAACCTGATTCATCCTTGTCTAAATAGCATGAAGTTCCCATGGGTGTGTTAGCTTCCTTTGAGCTGTCCATTCCAAACTTTTTAAGTATCTCTTTGCAGTATTTGGTTTGAGAGATGAAAATGCCATCTTTAAGTTGCTTGATTTGTAGTCCAAGGAAGAATGTCAATTCTCCCATCATAGACATTTCAAACTCTCCCTGCATTATCTTAGCAAATTCTACACACAACGAATTATCAGTTGATCCAAAAATAATATCATCAACATATGCCTGGACCAATAAGATATACTCTTTAACTTTCTTTATAAACGAGTGTAGAATCAATTTTTCCTCTAGAAAAATCATTTGATGTTAGGAAACTACTTAGCCTTTCATACCAAGATCTAGGAGCTTGTTTCAACCCATATAAAGCTTTCTTTAATTTAAAAACATGATTAGGAAAACTAAAATCCTCAAAACCAGGGGGTTGCTCCACATAAGCTTCTTCTTTAATAAAACCATTCAAAAATGCACTCTTAATATCCATTTGATATAGTTTAAATTTCATCAAAGATGCATAAGCAAGAAGTAGGCGTATAGCCTCTAACCTGGCAACAGGAGCATAAGTTTCATCATAGTCTATACCTTCCTCCCGACAATAGCCTTTTGCAACAAGTCCGGCTTTATTCTTTGTTATGTTCCCATCTTCATCAAGTTTATTTCTAAACACCCATTTGGTTCCAATAACTTGATGTGATTCTTCCCTTGGGATTAATTCCCAGACTTGATTCCTTTCAAATTGGTTAAGTTCCTCTTGCATAGCTATGCACCATTGGTCATCTTTAAGTGCTTCCTCAACATTTTTGGGTTCAATCTGTGACACAAAAGCTACAAACATACAAAAATTAGTCATATTTCTTGTTCTTACCCCTTTTGAGATGTCACCTATGATATTGTCCATTGAGAGTCCTCTAGGTGATTGTCATTCTTTTGCTAATTCAGGTGTTTGAGAAGGCTCATTTTCTTCCAAATACAATTCATCAAGAGCCTCTCTTATATATTCATCATCACCTGCAATTTCTTTATTTGACTCAAGAGGATTTCCCCCAAGGTCTACAATCTCATCAAAAGTAACATGTATAGATTCTTCTATATTTAAAGTTCTTCTATTAAATACCCTGTAAGCCTTACTAGTTAATGAATAACCTAAGAAAATGCCCTCATCGGCTTTAGAGTCAAATTTTCGTAAGTTGTCCTTTCCATTATTCAACACAAAGCACTTACATCCAAAAATTTTCAAATGAGCAACATTAGGTTTTCTACCATTAAACAATTCATATGGAGTAGATTTAATAATTGACCTAATGAGCATTCTATTTAAAACATAACATGCAGTACTAACCGCATCAACCCAAAAATACTTAGGAACATTAGATTCATTTAACATAGTTCTAGCAAGTTCCTCTAATGACCTATTTTTCCTTTCAACTACACCATTTTGTTGGGGAGTCCTAGGAGCAGAAAAGTTATGTAATATTCCAATTTCTTCACAATAATTTTCAAACTTTTCATTTTGAAACTCACCACCATGGTCACTTCTTAAAACTTTAATTCTTAAGTCTTTTTCATTTTGAATTTGTTTTGCAAATTTTCTAAAGACCTTAAAAGCTTCACTTTTCGTAGTTAGGAAAAATGTCCATGTATATCTAGAATAATCATCAACAATCACAAGTCCATAATAATTTCCTCCAAAGCTTTTTACCCTAGAAGGTCCAAATAAATCTAAATGTAATAATTCTAGGGGTTTTGAAGTGGAAACAACATTCTTTGATTTAAATGATGATTTTACTTGTTTACCCTTTTGACATGCATCACATAACCTATCTTTTTCAAATTTTAACTTAGGCAAACCAATAACTAAGTCTTTTGATATCAATTTGTTCAAATGATGCATATTTATATGAGCCGCTCTCTTGTGCCATAACCAAGGGTTCTCTTCCTTAGCAACTAAACATGTTATGCTAGATTCATGTAAACAATCCAAATCAATCAAATATATGTTATTATGCCTAATGCCTTTTAATTCTACATTTTCGGAATCTATCAAGTGTATGGTGCAAAATTTACTTTCAAAAATTACCTTAAAGCCTTTGTCACATAATTGACTTATACTAAGGAGATTATGCTTAAGTCCATCAACAAGTAGCACATCCTTGATCTCCAAAGTGTTTGCACCACCTATGTTTCCAATTCCAAGGATCTTCCCTTTGTTGTTGTCCCCATAAGTTACATATCCTTGTTCCTTAGCTTTGAAACTCACAAATTTAGATTTATCTCCGGTCATATGTTTTGAGCATCCACTATCAAGATACCACATAGACTTCTTTGATTTGGAAGTTTCCTACAAAACAAGAATATAGTAAACTTAGGTCCCCACAACTTTTGGGTCCTTGGGGTTAGAGACATAACAAACTATTTAACTATAGGAACCCAAATGTATTTACCTTTAGGTACACCAAAATGTTTTATTTTACATCTATTTAAAGTATGACCATGTTTCATACAATAAAAACATGTTTTAGATGTAACATTTGAAAATGATGCATTTCTAATCATAGATGCTCTAGTTCCTTTTTCTACCCATACTCTTTTATTTTTCTTTTTAGGCTTTTTCAAAGGAACTTGATGATTTACACTATTTTGAGCAAACACCATTTCATGCTTCTTAAGATCATCTATTTCCTTTTCGGCTTTGTCTAGCAAATGGTTAAGAATATCTATGTCATATTCATGCTCTTTACAAGTTGCACATGCTAGGTTCTTATCATCATTCTCATCTAAGCATACAATTTTCGTTTCTAAGGTTTCCTTTTCCTCTAAACATGCAATTTTCGTTTTTAAGGACTCTACCTCCTTTTCGGATCTACTTAAACTCTTTTTCACAGCTTTGTATTCATTTTTCAAGTCCTTAAAGGCACTAAACAATTCATTATATGCATTTTGTAATTCATCAAAATCATTTTCATCATCACTTGAGGATGAGTCGGAATCACTAACCTCAAAGTCGGAAGATATGTTGTCTTTTGCCAACAAGCAAATGTTAGCTTCTATTTCCGAATCACTTGACTCTGAAATCGAGTCACTATCATCGGTTCCTTCATAAGTTACTCTTAGTTGATCCCACATTTCTTGAGCACTCTTACAAATTGATATCCTGTAAAACTCATCAAGGGTTAAAGCAGATGAAATAATATTTCTAGCCCTAACGTCAAATTTGCTTTTCTGTTTTCTTCTGCAGTCCATCTAGAAAAAAGTTTAAGAACGTCAACACCGTTCTCTGTAACTTTAGGAACAAATGGACCATTTAAAATAGCGTCCCAAACGCCTCTATCAACAGACTCTAAAAAAATTTGCATTCGTACCTTCCAAAAAGGATAATTTTTACCCGCAAAAAGTGGGGGTCTGTTGATAGACGCACCTTCGGCAAAAGTTTGATTTTGTCCGGCCATTTTCGAAAATTTGAATGACTATCAAAGCAAGCTCTGATACCACTTGTTAGAATCGCGCAGCGGAATGATCGCGTGGTCGGACAAAAACCAAGAGGGGGGGGGGTGAATTGGTTTCTTAATAAAAATTTGGTTTTCAAAATTTTCCCCAAATTTTACCGATTAAAAACTGTGTAAATGTAAATAGAGAAGAGAAGAGAATCTTACACAGGAGATTTATACTGGTCGGATCAAAAGACCGTACGTCCAGTTGCTAATCACTCAAACAGAGGATTAACGTTGTCACTATAATCAAGTTGTTACAAACAAATTACAATTGAAAAGATAAAGATAAGAAAACACCTCTCTTGAAATCCACAAGAGATGATGAACAGTTTTCCCTAGAGACGGCACAACACACAATCCACTAAGAACACCACTTAGTGATTCTTATCGCTTCTAGCCCACACCAGGTTCCGAAAGCCCCTTTTTCTTGCAACAAACAGTTCTCTGGCACTCACAACACTTAACTTTTGTATGAAAAAGGTTGTTCTCATTTTCTGAGTGCCATAGAGAAGCTTAAGTAGAGAAATTAGGGTTTGGGAATTGGGAATTTCGGAATTAGGGTTCTTGGGAAAAGGGTTTTCGAAAATAGGGTTGATTTGAAGTTAAAAATCAAAATCTGACTGAAATAATCGATTAAATGAAGTATTAATCGATTATTACAGAGCCAAAATCAACAGAACCCCAAAACACATTGTTTTAATCGATTAAAAGGGTTGTTAATCGATTAACAGGCCTGTTAATCGATTAATAGGTGGTTTAATCGATTAAACCAGTGAGCAGATATAGAAAATGGTTTTTCTCACTGTTTTAATCGATTATTTCCCTATTTAATCGATTAAAGCCGAGCCTGGATGATAAATTTGAGCTTTTTGAAGCTTCTAAGGTGCAGACTATGTACCGGCTATCTTAAACTCTAATATTACAGACTCAATCTAATTGAAACAGAGTTATTACAATACAAAACAAGTCTTCAACACTCTAAGTCTTTGTGTTCTTGAATCATCATCAAAATCAATAATCTTCATGTACATCAAGTGCAACATCAAGTCCTTGAATGTTCAACACAGTGGACTGCAACTACCAGCCTGATGAGGAGTTTATACTCATCCAGTCCTACGAATAGTGGACTTCAACTACCAGCCTGATGGGGGGTTTATATTCATCAACCAAAGGGTCGGCTACCGTAAGAAGGAGCATCCTGGAGGTGCGCAACATTTTTTTGTCTAGAGGGTCGCCCACCGCTAGACAGAGCATCCGAAGGACAGCCGGGCAAGAGGGTTAACTCCTTCACCTTCTAGCCGATCTTTTTTGCATAACAGGCCAACAGTCGGGTAGTCAGGTGAAGGGGAGGCAGCTGTAGACCCCAAATCTTGCCCGACCTCAATATAAAGAGAAAAAGACCTCCAATTCGAAGATGGGTAAGGCCTAAAAGGTCCCTAGGATAGACTATTAAGGCCCCATGTGAGAGTAGGAAGGTTTTTCTGTACAAAAAAAATAAGGAATTCCACCTTGAGGGTCGAGACCGTCGTCTCGCTTATCGGGATCACCGTCTCGTCATTGGCAAGGTCGAGAGAGACGGTCGTCTCGCCACTTGCCATGGCGAGACCGCCTTCCCGTTTGGCGAGACGACCCTCTCACCATTTGACAAATCGATACCGTTGTCCCGATTGGCGAGACGGCCGTCTCCACCTGACAGGCGCGAATCCCTATAAAAGGAGGGCGTTCTCCCCTTCTTTTCACATAGTTCTTCCACCTTTCCTTCTAACCTTTCTTAGAATTCTTCTTTTAAAGTCACTCCAAAGCATTTCCAGAGTTTTTCTGAGTGTTCTTAGAGAGTTTTTATAGCGTTGCGAGAGAGAAAAGTCAATGTTGTAGAGCGAAGGACTACCAAAACGCGTCCTAATTTCTAAAGAATTAATCAAAGCTTGCTCCGGAGGTTTCTTCACTCTCTCCCTCTCTTTTACCGTCTTTTTTACTTATTTTAATTTGTGAAATAGCTACTAGGGTCATGTAGTCATTATCTTTTAATTCCGCGAATAAAAGGGTAAAAGTATCATTTTAAAAGTTTGTTTATAAAATAATCGGCCTATCATAGGGAACCCGAAAGGGGCGTCGTAGGGAAGCTAATACCTTCCCTACACGTAACTAACTCCCTTAGCCAACTCTGGTTATAATGGCCAAAGTTGGTTTTTCTTAAAAATCAATGCCTTCTATTTTCCTTTTCCGATGTTTTCAGTAAAAACATCGGTGGCGACTCCATAGGAACCCTCTTCCAAAACCTTGCTTTTAGGTCCAGCCCAGTTATCGGACAACCTAAAAGCTCCCTTTCAAAAACCTCGCCCCTAGGTCCAGCCCGATTATCGAACAACCTAGAGGCGTTGTAACCTCACCCATATAAAACACGAAAATGGAAGTCGGAACCATCGCGTCGCTCTGACCGCCTCTTTTGTGAAAGTGATGAAGATCTTATTGAATTACTTTGGCAAAGATCTTGTTGATTTGATGAAGTCAAAAATGAAGTCAAAGGCTACTTTGTGGCAGTCAAAGGTCACTTAGATAAAAGGGTAGAGGGATTAGTGAGTCTGCATCTCTGCTTAGGTATAATCATTTTTATCTCTCTGCTGCATGAGGTTTCTTCATTTAAAAGATTTTGCAAATGCCTGTAAAAAATGTTTAAACAGTTAAAAACAAAGTATTTTGATAAAAGGTTCTTTAATTAGCTATTTTAACTAATAGCATATAAGCTTTATCAACTAAAATGTTCTTAACACTTTTGTAACAGGTTTTTAACTGATATGTTTTCGAAATAATCAATTTTTTTCATTAAAGGAATTTTTGAAAACCTTCTGTCAGTATTTTAACTGATATAGTTTCAAAATAACCGATTAAAATCACTTAAAATGTTCAGGGAAGTGTTCTGGTAGTATTTTAATCGATTAAAACCACTTGGAGTACTGTTTGATCGATCAGAATGAACATATGACCGATCAGGATGGATATATGATCGATCAGAATTGAGTTTTAACCGATCAGAATAATTTTAATCGATTAAACTTCGATTCAATCAATTAAAACAACTTAAGAGAATTTTTACTAAGCGTTTTAATCGATTAAAACAGATTGTTATCAGCTAAAATCTCTTAGAAAAGTTTATAAGAATGTTTTGCAGTATTTTAATCCATTGAAAGACGAAACAATCGATTAAAACAGTTTGGAAGATTTTTTATAAAGAGTTTTAATTGATATAAACGGTGTCGTATCAGTTAAAACAAATCTGGAAATTAATCAAGAACATTTTAATAGATTAAAATAAGTTTTAACAAATTAAAACAAGACTTTTAACAGATTAAAAGATTATTTTAACAGATTAAATAAACTAGCAGTTTTGAAAATCTTCTATATAAACAGAGTTGCTTGAACTTTTTAAAAACACATCTTTTAGCAATCAATTAAGCAAACATAAGTGCTACTTTCAAGAGAGAATCGCGCTAGTTTTGTGAAGTTTATAGAAGTTCTTTCTTGAGGCAAAATTGCATTCTTTTGGAGAAGAAACTCATACTGCAGAGCATCATAAATCTGGTTTGAGCGTTCTAAGTTTCTTCTATTTGTTTCTTTACTTTCTTTTACTGTATTGTGGGTGCCTGGAATTGTGGGTACTGGTTTCTGTAGCTGGAATTTGGCTGCAGGGTTGGTCAAGAACTGGAATTTGGTTCTTGGTGAAGGTTTAGGTGCAGGAACTACAATTGGTGTTCTTATGGTAGATTGAGTGTGAGATTAAAGTTGTAATCTGTAAAACGTTCAATCTAGTGGAACCCAGCTGGAATTTGGCTGGAGACTGGACGTAGCCCTGGGATTGGGTGAACTAGTATAAACCTTGGTTATATCTTTCTAAACCTTTCTCTTCTTTAATTCTGTTACTGCATTTATTTTGATTGCTTGCTGTGTGTGATTCAAGAACTGGTCAGATTTCTTAATCTTTGAAATAGATAATCTGTTAATTGTGAAAATCTTTCAAAGATCAATTCACCCACCCCCCCTCTTGATCTCAGCCTACATTTGTAACAATTGGTATCAAGAGCAAGGGTCTTGAAAAATACTCAAGCTTTCGGTCCAAATCTTTTATGGCTGAAAACAAATTACCTTTTTCTGAGGGGGCTTCTATTAATAGACCTCCACTGTTTTGTGGAACAGATTATCCATTTTGGAAGATTAGGATGAAGATCTTTATTGAATCTATTGATAGAAATGTTTGGGATGTAATTGCTAATGGTCCATTAATTGCAGAAAAAGAATGGTCTAGTTTAAATGATGAAGAAAAGAAAAAAGTTCAAAGTGATTGTACTGCTAAAAATATAATTACTTCTGCACTAAATATGGATGATTTTTTTACGGTCTCCCAATGCAAATCTGCCAAGGAAATGTGGGAAGTTCTTGAGGTTACTCATGAGGGAACAACTGATGTAGAGAGAGCCAGAAAACATACTCTCATAAGAGAATATGAGTTGTTTAAAATGCAAACTGGAGAAAGTATTGCAGATGTGCAGAAGCGCTTCACTCATATCATCAATCATCTAATGGGCTTAGGTAAAACTTTTGATAAAGAAGAATTAAATATTAAAGTTCTAAAATGTCTTAACAGGTCATGGCAGCCTAAGGTCACAGTAATCTCAGAATCAAAAGACTTATCTGTCATGACAACAGCTTCCTTGTTTGGCAAACTCAGAGAACATGAAATGGAAATTAACAGATTCAATGAGAAAGAAGTCTCCAAGAAAAAAAGGTAGAAGTATAGCACTCAAGGTTGAAGAAAGAAGTCAAGAATCAGAGGAGGAAAGTGAAAATCTTAGACTGCTTGTCAGAAAGTTCAACAAATTTCTCAAGAAAAAGATTCAAGATAAAGAAAAACACAAAAGGTATGAGAAGAAATCTGATTCTTTTAACTATAAATGTTATGGTTGTGGTAAGCAGGGTCATGTAAGAATGGAGTGCCCAGAAAAGAACAAATACAGTGACAAGAAAGAGGAAAAAGTCAAAAGAAGAGCATATGTAGCATGGGATGATAATGATACTTCATCAACAAAAAATTCTGATAATGAAGAAGCCAACTTGTGTCAAATGGCAAATCAAAATCATCAAACCAGCAGTGTAAGTTCTAACTCCTCTTCAAATTTAGTGAATTATAATTCATTACAAGAAGCATTTAATGAAATGCATGAAGAAACTAAGAAACTGAAAAAGGAAAATGATAGGCTAAAAGGCATGAATAATTGGTTAGTAAATAAAGTAGATTCTCTTGAAAAGAAAATTCTTGAAGATGAAACTGATCTTTGTTAGAATCGCGCAGCGGAATGTTCGCGTGGTCGGACAAAAACCAAGAGGGGGGGGTGAATTTGTTTTTTAATAAAAATTAGGTTTTCAAAATTTTCCCCAAATTTTACCGATTAAAAACTGTGTAAATGTAAATAGAGAAAGGGATAGAGTCTTACACAGAAGATTTATACTGGTTCGGATCAAAAGACCCTACGTCCAGTTGCTAATCACTCAAAAGAGGATTAACGCTGTCACTATAAACAAATTGTTACAATACAAATTACAATGGAAAAGATAAAGTTAAAGATAACACCTCTCTTGAAATCCACAAGAGATGATGAACAGCTTTCCCTGGAGACGGCACAACACACAATCCACTAAGAACTCCACTTAGTGATTCTTATCGCTTCTAGCCCACACCAGGTTCCAAAAGCCTCTCTTGAAACCCACAAGAGATGAAGAACAGCTTTCCCCAGAGACGGCACAACACACAATCCACTAAGAACTCCACTTAGTGATTCTTATCGCTTCTAGCCCACACCAGGTTCAGAAAGCCCCCTTTCCTTGCAACAAACAGTTCTCTGGCACTCACAACACTTAACTTTTGTATGGAAAGAGTTTTTCTTTCTTTTCTGAGTTCCAAAGGAGAGTTTAAGTAGGGAAATTAGGGTTTAGGAATTGGGGATTTCGAAACTAGGGTTCTTGGTAATTGGGTTTTCGAAAATAGGGTTAATTTGAAATTTAAAATGAAAAACAGACTGAAATAATCGATTAAATGGAGTTTTAATCGATTAAAACAGAGCCAAATACGTCAGAACCCAATCCTCTCTGGTTTAATCGATTATTTGGTGAAATAATCGATTATCTGTACGGAACTGTACGGAATAATCGATTATTTTGCTGTTTAATCGATTAAAGCAGTGAGTTTGTATAGAAAGTGGTTTTCTCACTGTTTTAATCGATTATTTACCTATTTAATCGATTAAAGCCGAGCCTGAATGATAAATTTGAGCTTTTTAAAGCTTCTAAGTTACAGACTATGTACCGGCTATCTTAGGTTCTATAATTACAGACTCAATCAAACTAAAATAGAGTTATTACAATACAGAAATCATCAATCTTCAATCTTCAATACTCTAAGTCTTTAAGCTCTTGGATCATCATCAAAATCAACATTCTTCATGATCATTATTTGCAACATCAAGTCCTTGAATGTTCAACAATCTCCCCCTTTTTGATGATGATCAAAATTATCTTTTTAAAGCCCTTGTAATAACCTGTTTTATCTGTCATACTAACAAACACATTAAACATACCAGATAAAATTTAAAATTGAATCATAGGCTTTAAATTTTTCTCCCCCTATTTTGATTATAATCAAAAAGAACTCTGCAACATCAATCATAAGAGCTCCCCCTCAAAATATGCATAAGTTAGAGAAAGCTCCCCCTCAATCATAGCATGAAAGAAACATCAAATTTTATTTCATAATCATTCATTCATTACAATATAAAGATATTAACAAAATAAAATCTAAAATTCTTCACTATCCTCATCATTAAAGTGAGTATCAAATCTATTTTCTAATCTACCCACTCTATCATCTACATCGGATATACGGCAAATAATTTCATCATGCCGTACACCAGAAAGATTGAAGAATGATTGCATTCTTTGATTCATGTCGGAAAGCATATCTTCCATGGATTGTCTTGTTTCTTGATGAGAAGAGGATGTTCCAACACTTTGGATTTGGTTAGAGGGAAAATTAGCAGCTGGAGGCATATCTTCATCAGAGTCTTCATTTGCATCACCTTGATTTTGAACATCATCTTTGTGAACATAGATGTCATTGACTCGCACCATTTGAAGTTGAGTCAATGTGTTGTCCAGCATGCGGTTTAAGTTGTTTGTTCTAACTTCTTGCTCACCTTCAACATTCACTCCTTTATATTCAAGAATACGGGATACAAGAAGGGCATATGGAATTTTGAAAGTGTGATGACGTTTTGCTTTAAGCATGGTCATTGTGACAAGAACACCCCAATCTAAAGGTTCATTATTCATGATGGCATGAATAATTCGAAGATCAATGGATGAGCATTGGGCATGATTCGTAGCCCGGGGACATAAGATCCATACAAGTAAATGTAGAAGCATGCGTTCTTCCTTCTTTAAAGGTCCAGCATGAAGGATACGTCCAATCTCCATTGAGGGATTCCGTAGAAAAGAGCGATAAGCTAGAAACCTGTCAAAGTCAACTAGCTCACCATAAACGTTAATAGCATCTTCTCTAATGGGGAAGTGAGCAACATTTTCCCAAATATCATCATCTAGAATTATGGTAACTCCTTTTACACGGGATGTAGCAATTTGATCCCTAAACTTGAATCTAGAATAGAATACCCTAACTAAGTCAGGATAGTATGTACCTTGTTAGAAAAGTAGTTTTAAATCAAGAGGGGGGGGGTGAATTGATTTTTGAAAGTTTTTCGCAATAAACAGATTATCTAATTCGAAAATTAAGTTTACTAATCAATTCACGAATCACAAAGCAATTAAACAATACAAGCGCAACAACTGAAATTAAAGAGAGAAAGGTTAGGAAAGATTTCACCGGTAATTTTGTACTGGTTCACCCAATACCAGGGCTACGTCCAGTCTCCAGCCAAATTCCAGCTGGGTTCCACTAGAATAGATGTTTTACAGACTCAACAATCTTACACCTACTCTAACACAAGAACCAACTTCCAGTTCTTGCACTCAACCTTTCCACCAAGAACCAAATTCCAGTTCTTGGAAACCTCTGCAACCAAATTCCAGCCGCAGAGAACCCAAGTACCCAAATTCCAGGCACCACACAGTACAAGAACCAAATTCCAGTTCTCGTATTCAACCTCTCCACCAAGAACCAAATTCCAGTTCTTGGAAACTTCTACAACCACCTACCAATGCAGTAAAACTTGTACCCAAATTCCGGTACAACACAATACAAAGAAATGAAAAGCAATTGAAAAGAAGAAACTTAGAAAGCTCAAACCGGATTACGCTTATCCACCGTAAGTTCCTCCTTCAAAGAATGCAAAAGTGCCTCAAGAAAGATTTCAAAAGAAGTTCACAAAGCAGTTACGAATCTTTCTTGGAAAAGGATGCTTAACAGTTGCTTGAATTTATTGCTTAGTTTGTATGAAAAACTGATATATAAAAAGTTCCAAGCAAATCTGTTTTTAAAAGAGTTTTCAGAAAAAGCTGCATTAATTAATCTGTTGAAAGTTTGTTTTAATCTGTTGAAATAGCCGTTATAATCTGTTAAAAGTCCTTTCAACCCATTAATGCGTTCTTGTTCTTTAACAAAATTGTTTTAGCTGATACGACCACGTTTTTATCAGTTAAAACATTTTACAAACATTTTCAAAGAGTAATTCAATCGATTGATTCGCGTATTAATCGATTGATTTGCTTAAAAACCTTCTTATAAAACTTTCCAAGTTATTTTAGCTGATATAAAGTCGGTTTAATCGATTGAAAATCTGCACATAAATTTTCAAGTCTTTTTAATCGATTGAAAGTTCATTTTAATCGATTGAAATAAGTCTGATCGGTCATAATTCAATTTTGATCGATCATAACCAACTCTGATCGGTCATAATTTCATTCTGATCGATCATCCTGACTTCCAAAGTGGTTTTAATCGATTAAAACGTGTTTTAATCGATTAAAATAAATCTGATCGCTCATTTTTAAAGTCTGATCGATTATATTTCATTCTGACTGTCATATTCGAATTCTAATCGAGTCATAAAGGGTTTTAATCGATTAAAAGAAGTTTGTATCGATTAAAATACTGTAAAAATACTTCTTTACGCATTCTAAGTGATTTTAATTGTTTCTTTTAAAACTATATCAGCTTAAAAACATTGTTAAGAAAGTTCTTTGTCAAAATGCTTTTGTTTGATTTGTTTAAAACTATTTTTGAGGCATTTTGCAAATTGAGTGAAGGAGCTTCATGCAGTGGAAAAGGTAAAGTGGTTTTACCTAAGCTTTCTGTTAGGACACACTAAGTCTTCAGCTCCATTCTTCTGAGTGACTTGTTTGACTGTTGCAGAGTTGACCTTTGACTTTATCTTTGACTTCATCAAATCACTGAGATCTTTGCTAGTATCACTTTCATACCTTGCATTTGGATAAAGGGGAGAACTCCTTGAATTTCAAGAAGATTAGGAAAATTGAAACCCCTACGAATGAATTGCTCACCTATAAGAAATTTGGGAGAAATAATAGCTTTTTCCTTCCAGTAGGTTAGAAATTCTTGTTGATCATCTGCATCAGAGATCCATCCTTCTACAGAATTAGGACGGGAATGAGAGGAAGGTGCAGATCTTCTTTTTGTAGGAATCTTAGGGCGAGAGGATGAGGCCATTTGAAAGAGTAGATAAACTTGAAGAGATTTTGGAGACAAGTGAGGGAATAATGAAGCAAAGAGAGTATAGATTACAAGAAAACTTGATTACAAGAGTTAGAAGTGAGTATAATTGAACTAGAGGTCTCTATTTATAGAGAAAACACTTCCAACGGTCATATAGAAGAGATTCCATGGCAAAATATCCGTTGGCAACGGCTAGGAGGCAAAACTGGTCGCATTTAATCGATTATATTTCAAGATAATCGATTATTTCTATATCAGACAGCTTTAATCGATTATTTCCAGCAATTAATCGATTATCAGAGGCATTTAATCGATTATTTCACGAAATAATCGATTATTCCAGAGGAGAATACCCTATTTTGGACGTTTTGAGGGAAAATAATCGATTATCACATCCAGTAATCGATTATTCCAGAGGCTATATCAAGTTTTTAAGATTTTTACACATTATAACCTATGAATATCCTACATCACGAATTTTAACATAATAATCATCCAAAAACAGTCAAATTAAGCAGAATTTAAGTTATTTCTAATATCCCTAAGTCTCTTCTAAGATCATAGAATCTATCCTTTGGTAGAGGCTTAGTAAATATATCTGCTAATTGACGTTTAGTGTCTACATACTCTATCTTACAGTTTCCTTTGCTGATATGATCTCTTAAAAAGTGATGTCTAATCTCAATATGTTTAGTCCTAGAGTGCATTACTGGATTCTTAGTTAGATTAATTGCACTCGTATTATCACACATCAAGGGTATGTCATTTAAAAAGATACCATAATCTTCTAACTGTTGTTTCATCCACAGAATTTGAGCACAACAATTACCAGCTGCAATATATTCAGCTTCAGTGGTAGATAAAGCAACACATGCCTGTTTCTTGGAATGCCAAGATATTAAGGATGAACCTAACAAATGACATGTCCCACTAGTGCTTTTCCTATCAATTTTACATCCACCATAATCAGCATCAGAATATCCTAATAAACTAATACAAGCATCAGACGGATACCACAAACCAAAATCAGTAGTTCCTTTTAAATATCTTAAAATATGTTTTACTGCAATTAGATGAGATTCTTTAGGACAATCCTGAAATCTAGCACACACACAGACAGAATGCATAATATCAGGTCTACTTGCAGTTAAGTATAATAGTGATCCTATCATACCTCTATACATAGTTTGATTAACTTCGAAACCTGATTCATCCTTGTCTAGATAGCATGAAGTTCCCATGGGTGTGTTGGCTTCTTTTGAGGTGTCCATACCAAACTTTTTGAGAATCTCCTTGCAGTATTTAGTTTGAGAGATGAAATTGCCATCTTTAAGTTGCTTGATTTGTAGTCCAAGGAAGAATGTCAATTCTCCCATCATAGACATTTCAAACTCTCCCTGCATAATCTTAGCAAATTCTACACATAACGAATTATCAGTTGATCCAAAAATTATATCATCAACATATACCTGGACCAATAAGATATGTTCTTTAACTTTCTTTATAAACAGTGTAGAATCAATTTTTCCTCTTGAAAAATCATTTGCAGTTAGGAAACTACTTAATCTTTCATACCAAGATCTAGGAGCTTGTTTCAACCCATATAACGCTTTCTTTAATTTGAAAATATGATTAGGATTATTAAAATCTTCAAATCCAGGGGGTTGCTCTACATACACTTCTTCTTTAATAAAACCATTTAAAAATGCACTCTTTACATCCATTTGATATAATTTAAATTTCATCATAGATGCATAAGCAAGAAGTAGGCGTATAGCTTCTAACCTGGCCACAGGAGCATAAGTTTCATCATAATCTATACCTTCCTCCTGACAATAGCCTTTTGCAACAAGTCTGGCTTTATTCTTTGTTATGTTTCCATCTTCATCAAGCTTATTTCTGAATACCCATTTAGTTCCAATAACTTGATGTGACTCTTCTCTTGGGATTAATTCCCAGACTTGATTTCTTTCAAATTGGTTAAGTTCTTCTTGCATGGCTATGCACCATTGATCATCTTTAAGTGCTTCCTCAATGTTCTTAGGTTCAATCTGTGATACAAAAGCAACAGACATACAGAAATTTGCCATATTTCTAGTTCTTACCCCTTTTGAGATATCACCTATGATATTGTCCATTGAGAGTCCTCTAGGTGATTGCCATTCTTTTGCTAATTGAGGAGTTTGAGAAAGCTCATTATTTTCCAAGTATAATTCATCAAGAGCCTCTCTTATGTATTCATCATCACCTGCAACTTCTTTATTTGACTCAAGAGGATTTCCCCCAAGGTCTACAATCTCATCAAAGGTAACATGTATAGATTCTTCTATATTTAAAGTTCTCCTATTAAATACTCTATATGCCTTACTATTTAATGAATATCCTAGAAAAATGCCCTCATCGCCTTTTGAATCAAATTTTCCTAGATTGTCCTTTCCATTATTTAGCACAAAACATTTACATCCAAAAATCTTTAAATGTGCAACATTAGGTTTTCTACCATTAAACAATTCATATGGAGTAGATTTAATAATTGACCTAATGAGCATTCTATTTAAAACATAACATGCCGTACTAACCGCATCAGCCCAAATATATTTAGGAACATTAGATTCATTTAACATAGTTCTTGCAAGTTCCTCTAATGACCTATTTTTCCTCTCAACTACACCATTTTGTTGGGGAGTTCTAGGAGCAGAAAAGTTATGTAATATACCATTTTCATCACAATAATTCTCAAACTTTTCATTTTGAAACTCACCACCATGGTCACTTCTTAAAACTTTAATTCTTAGGTCCTTTTCATTTTGTATTTGTTTTGCAAATTTTCTAAAGACCTTAAAAGCTTCACTTTTCGTAGTTAAGAAAAATGTCCAAGTGTACCTAGAGTAATCATCAACAATTACAAGTCCATAATAATTTCCACCAAAGTTTTTTATCCTAGAAGGTCCAAATAAATCTAAATGTAATAATTCTAGGGGTTTTGAAGTGGAAATCACATTCTTTGATTTAAAAGATGATTTTACTTGTTTACCTTTTTGGCATGCATCACACAATCTATCTTTTTCAAATTTTAAGTTAGGCAATCCAATAACTAAGTCTTTTGATATCAATTTATTCAAGTGATGTATATTTATATGAGCAGCTCTTTTATGCCATAACCAAGGGTTCTCTTCCTTAGCAACTAAACATGTTATACTAGACTCATGTAAACAATCCAAATCAATCAAATATATGTTGTTATGCCTAATGCCTTTTAATTCTACTTTTTCGGAATCTACTAAATGTATGGTGCAAAATTTGCTTTCAAAGGTTACCTTGAATCCTTTGTCACACAATTGGCTTATGCTAAGAAGGTTATGCTTTAATCCATCAACAAGAAGCACATCCTTAATCTCCAATGTGTTTGCACCACCTATGTTTCCAATTCCGAGAATCTTCCCTTTGTTGTTATCCCCATAAGTCACATATCCTTGTTCTTTGGCTTTGAAACTTACAAATTTCGTTTTATCTCCAGTCATATGTTTTGAGCATCCACTATCAAGATACCACATAGACTTCTTTGATTTGGAAGTTTCCTACAAAACAAGAACATAGTAAACTTAGGTCCCCATAACTTTTGGGTCCTTGGGGTTAGAGACAAACAAAATTATTTAACAATTGGAACCCAAATATATTTACCTTTAGGAACACCAAAATGTTTAATTTTACACTTATTTGAAGTGTGACCTTGTTTCATACAATAGAAGCATGCATTTGAAGTAGTTTTAGAACAAGATACATTATTAACATGACATGCTCTAGTTCCTTTTTCTACCCATACTCTTTTCTTTTTAGTTTTACTCTTTTTCAAAGGAACTCTTTGATTTACATTATTTTGAGCAATTACCATTTCATGCTTCTTAAGATCATCAATTTCTTTTTCGGCTTTGTCAAGCAAATGGTTAAGAATATCTATGTCATATTCATGCTCTTTATAATTTGCACAAGCTAAGTCCTTATTCTCATCTAAGCATACAATTTTCGTATTAGCTACCTCCTTTTCTTCTAAACATGCAATTTTCAATTTTAAGGACTCATTTTCCTTTTCGGATCTTCTTAGATTTTTCTTTACAACTTTAAATTCGTTTTTCATATTCATAAATGCAGTAAATAACTCATTATAAGCATTTTGCAATTCATCATGGTCATTTTCTTCACTAGAGGATGAATCGGAATCACTAACCTCAAAATCCGAAGAAATGTTGTCATTTGCCATCAAGCAAATGTTTGCTTCTATTTCCGAGTCGCTTGATTCTAAATTTGAATCACTGTCATCCCAAGCAATATATGCTTTCTTATTGAATTGCTTTTTGCCCTTGTGTTCATCATTTTTCTTGTTTGGGCATTCGGTCTTCATATGCCCTGCTTCACCACAACCATAGCATTTTATATTAACGGAAGAATTTTTTTTTACCTTTCCATTACCTTTGAAAGAATGTCTTCCTTTTGCTTTCATCAATTTGGTGAACTTCTTTATAAAAAGACTCATCTCTTCTTCATCAATTTCGGAGTCTTCTTCTTCTTCTTTCTTATTTTTGCTTTTTGAAATCTCGGTCTTGAAAGCTAGGTTCTTCTTTTGATATTGACCCTCTTCCTCATTTAGTCTTCCAAGGTCATGCTCATGCTCCCTAAGCTTTCCAAATAACGCCGCCATAGACATAGTGGCAAGATTTTGTGACTCTGAGATGGCCGTCACCTTTGGTTGCCATTTCCTATCCAGAGATTTCAAAATTTTAACATTTAATTCATCAACGTCAAATACTTTACCTAATCCGGTGAGATGATTCACAATATGAGTGAAACTCTTTTGAACGTCGAAAATCGTTTCGTTGGGTTGCATATGGAACATCTCGTATTCTTGGATTAGGGAATTTTTACGCGCTCTTTTGACGTCGTCAGTTCCTTCGTGGGTCACCCTTAGCATTTCCCACATTTCCTGTGCACTTTTACAAACTGAAATTCTATAAAACTCATCAAGGGTTAGAGCAGATGAAATAATGTTTCTAGCCCTAACATCAAATTGTGCTTTTCGACTTTCTTCTGCAGTCCATCTAGAAAAAGGTTTAAGAACGTCAACACCATTCTCAGTAGTTTTACGAATAAATGGACCGTTTAAAATAGCGTCCCAAACGCCTCTATCAACAGACTCTAAAAATATTTGCATACGTACTTTCCAAAAAGGATAATTTTGACCCGCAAAAAGTGGGGGTCTATTGATAGACGTACCTTCGGCAAAAGTTTGATTTTGTCCAGCCATTTTCGAAAATTTGAATGACTATCAAAGCAAGCTCTGATACCACTTGTTAGAATCGCGCAGCGGAATGTTCGCGTGGTCGGACAAAAACCAAGAGGGGAGGTGAATTGGTTTCTTAATAAAAATTAGGTTTTCAAAATTTTCCCCAAATTTTACCGATTAAAAACTGTGTAAATGTAAATAGAGAAAGGGATAGAGTCTTACACAGAAGATTTATACTGGTTCGGATCAAAAGACCCTACGTCCAGTTGCTAATCACTCAAAAGAGGATTAACACTGTCACTATAAACAAATTGTTACAATACAAATTATAATGGAAAAGATAAAGTTAAAGATAACACCTCTCTTGAAATCCACAAGAGATGATGAACAGCTTTCCCTGGAGACGGCACAGCACACAATCCACTAAGAACTCCACTTAGTGATTCTTATCGCTCCTAGCCCACACCAGGTTCCAAAAGCCTCTCTTGAAACCCACAAGAGATGAAGAACAGTTTTCCCCAGAGACGGCACAGCACACAATCCACTAAGAACTCCACTTAGTGATTCTTATCGCTTCTAGCCCACACCAGGTTCAGAAAGCCCCCTTTCCTTGCAACAAACAGTTCTCTGGCACTCACAACACTTAACTTTTGTATGGAAAGAGTTTTTCTTTCTTTTCTGAGTTCCAAAGGAGAGTTTAAGTAGGGAAATTAGGGTTTAGGAATTGGGGATTTCGAAACTAGGGTTCTTGGTAATTGGGTTTTCGAAAATAGGGTTAATTTGAAATTTAAAATGAAAAACAAACTGAAATAATCGATTAAATGGAGTTTTAATCGATTAAAACAGAGCCAAATACGTCAGAACCCAATCCTCTCTGGTTTAATCGATTATTTGGTGAAATAATCGATTATCTCAGTACGGAACTGTATCGGAATAATCGATTATTTTGCTGTTTAATCGATTAAAGCAGTGAGTTTGTATAGAAAGTGGTTTTCTCACTGTTTTAATCGATTATTTACCTATTTAATCGATTAAAGCCGAGCCTGAATGATAAATTTGAGCTTTTTGAAGCTTCTAAGTTACAGACTATCTACCGGCTATCTTAGGTTCTATAATTACAGACTCAATCAAACTAAAACAGAGTTATTACAATACAGAAATCATCAATCTTCAATCTTCAATACTCTAAGTCTTTAAGCTCTTGGATCATCATCAAAATCAACATTCTTCATGATCATTATTTGCAACATCAAGTCCTTGAATGTTCAACAATCTTGCCTTTTTAAAATTAATCCATGATAATTCTGATTGTGTATGTAATAAACCATGTAATAATTGTTCAGAATTACAAAAGAAGATTGATTTTTTATCACAAACTGTTTCAAAGTTTACACAAGGTCAAGCTAATCTTGATGTTCTTCTTGGGTCATAAAAACTTATTTTTGATAAATCTGGCATTAGATTTAAATCTAGGATGAAATTCAGAAAAACAAATGTAAACAGGAAAACATACTCATCATCAGTGATTAAATGTTTTTACTGCATGAAAAAAGGTCATTCTGTGAAATATTGTAGAATTAAGAAGTATGTTATTCCTAGAGGTAGAATGAAGTGGATTCCCAAAATAAATTCATTTCAAATAACCTGATTGGACCTAGTGATTATAAAAAGGGTACCAGAAATATGCTAAATCTATTTTGCAGGAACAAAATCTGGAAGTCCCTTGGTGTTCAAAAAAGCAAACTCGGTTCTGGTTTCATAAACTAAATGTTTTAATTGAAATAAAACAGTTTTAATCGATTAAAATCACTTACAGAGAATACCAGAGAAGTTGTCCGTACAGTTTTAATCGATTAAAAGGGATTTATATCAGTTAAAACCACTAAGAGATCAAATTTAATCGATTCTTCTTCGTTTTAATCGATTATAATTATGGTATCACATTATTAAATTCATCCAGTACATAATTAATCGATTCTTTTATGTATTAATCGATTATTTCACTGTTGCATTTTCAAACCTAGTATTAAAGATCAAATTAATAGGTCAATTTGTTGATTAATCGATTAATTTGTTCCTGAAAATCATTTTTACAACATCCAATTGAAAATTGGACAGCAAATCAGAGTAAAAAATTTGAGTTTTTGTGTTAATCAAAATCTGCATAATACATTTATTGCATCTGTTGACCAAGTCAAAAATTTATCAAAGAACAAAATAGCTGATGTACCCATCGTCCAGAAACCTGTACCTCTGTCTTTGGTCAAGGGGAAAATTGCATTTAAAGCTGAAACGTTGCAGTTTTGTCTCTTTGGATTTCAAAAATTTGAAATCCGATCTTCATCAAACCAGGTTCTGTACTTACCATTTCTCAACTTATCATCTTTCTTCTGTTTTCATATTTTCAAAATCTCCTCTCGAATCTCTGCTGCAAACATGTTCAAAAGATCAAAATCGAGGAAGAAACAAAAGGGAGAGTCTTCCTCTGTTGGAAATCAAGGAGGTCATCTTGAAAATTGGTTCAGTGGTGATATAGAAAAGATGAATAATTTCATCACTAATTTCAGTCAAAAGCAACTTGTAATTCCTAAATTCATAAGGTTTGTTTGGCTAGATGAAGAAGGGTTCACTTCGTTAAGAAGAAAACTGAAGAATAAAAAACTCAAGAATTTTCTGGAATATACTGACAACATTCAACCAGATTTGGTAAGAGTGTTTTATGCAAATCTCACTGTCAGTGGTTCCACTTTGAGATCTCAGGTAAAAGGAGTTAATATGGTCATTACTCCTGATATTTGGGATGAGGTTGCTGGTCTCAAAGATGTTGGTGTAAAAGTCTCCAGAGATAATATTGTTGAATTGCCAGAGTTTAACAAAATTCAATTTTTTCGTACCTGTCTCAAAGATCAAGATGATTCGGTAAGAATTTTCAATGTTGGGAAGATGAGGCTTGAATCAAGAATTCTTGCCTTCATTATTGCATGGATGCTTACTCCAAGGGGGAGTAATCATGCTATACTCCAAGGGAGCTTTTAATTCCGCGAATAAAAGGGTAAAAGTATCATTTCAAAAGTTTGTTTATAAAATAATCGGCCTATCATAGGGAACCCGAAAGGGGCGTCGTAGGGAAGCTAATACCTTCCCTACACGTAACTAACTCACTTAGCCAACTCTGGTTATAATGGCCAAAGTTGGTTTTTCTTAAAAATCAATGCCTTCTATTTTCCTTTTCCGATGTTTTCGGTAAAAACATCGGTGGCGACTCCATAGGAACCCTCTTCCAAAACCTTGCTTTTAGGTCCAGCCCGGTTATCGGACAACCTAAAAGCTCCCTTTCGAAAACCTCGCCCCTAGGTCCAGCCCGATTATCGGACAACCTAGAGGCGTTGTAACCTCACCCATATAAAACACGAAAATGGAAGTCGGAACCATCGCGTCGCTCTGACCGCCTCTTTTGTGAAAGTGATGAAGATCTTATTGATTTGATGAAGTCAAAAATGAAGTCAAAGGCTACTTTGTGGCAGTCAAAGGTCACTTAGATAAAAGGGTAGTGGGATTAGTGAGTCTGCATCTCTGCTTAGGTATAATCATTTTTATCTCTCTGCTGCATGAGGTTTCTTCATTTAAAAGATTTTGCAAATGCCTCTAAAAAATGTTTAAACAGTTAAAAACAAAGTATTTTGATAAAAGGTTCTTTAATTAGCTATTTTAACTAATAGCATATAAGCTTTATCAACTAAAATGTTCTTAACACTTTTGTAACAGGTTTTTAACTGATATGTTTTCGAAATAATCGATTATTTTCATTAAAGGATTTTTTGAAAACCTTTTGTCAGTATTTTAACTGATATAGTTTCGAAATAACCGATTAAAATCACTTAAAATGTTCAGGGAAGTGTTCTGGTAGTATTTTAATCGATATAACTTCGAAATAATTGATTAAAACCACTTGGAGTACTGTTTGATCGATCAAAATGAACATATGACCGATCAGAATGGATATATGATCGATCAGAATTTAGTTTTGACCGATCAGAATAATTTTAATCGATTAAACTGCGATTCAATCGATTAAAACAACTTAAGAGAATTTTTACTAAGCGTTTTAATCGATTAAAATAGATTGTTATCGACTAAAATCTCTTAGAAAAGTTTATAAGAATGTTTTGCAAGTATTTTAATTGATTGAAAGATGAAACAATCGATTAAAACAGTTTGGAAGATTTTTTATAAAGAGTTTTAATTGATATAAACGGTTTCAGTATCAGTTAGAACAAATCTGAAATTAATCAAGAACATTTTAATAGATTAAAGAAGTTTTAACAGATTAAAACAAGACTTTTAACAGATTAAAAGATTATTTTAACAGATTAAATAAACTAGCGATTTTGAAAATCTTCTATATAAACAGAGTTGCTTGAACTTTTTAAAAACACATCTTTTAGCAATCAATCAAGCAAACATAAGTGCTACTTTCAAGAGAGAATCGCGCTAGTTTTGTGAAGTTTATAGAAGTTCTTTCTTGAGGCAAAATTGCATTCTTTTGGAGAAGAAACACATACTGCAGAGCAGCATAAATCTGGTTTGAGCATTCTAAGTTTCTTCTACTTGTTTCTTTACTTTCTTTTACTGTATTGTGGGTGCCTGGAATTGTGGGCACTGGTTTCTGTAGTTGGAATTTGGCTGCAAGGTGGGTCAAGAACTGGAATTTGGTTCTTGGTGAAGGTTTAGGTGTAGGAACTGGAATTGTGGTTCTTGTGGTAGATTGAGTGTGAGATTAAAGTTGTAATCTGTAAAACGTTCAATCTAGTGGAACCCAGCTGGAATTTGGCTGGAGACTGGACGTAGCCCTGGGATTGGGTGAACCAGTATAAACCTTGGTTATATCTTTCTAAACCTTTCTCTTCTTTAATTCTGTTACTGCATTTATTTTGATTGCTTGTTGTGTGTGATTCAAGAACTGGTCAGATTTCTTAATCTTTGAAATAGATAATCTGTTAATTGCGAAAATCTTTCAAAGATCAATTCACCCCCCTCTTGATCTCAGCCTACATTTGTAACATTTTGATGGCGACGATAGTCGCTTAAGCAAATGTGTGCACAAAAAATATTTTTTGTTTGAGCAAAGAAAAACATAGAGAAACAACTAACATTCGCTCAAGCGAATCCTCTGTCGCTTGAGTGAATTTCAGTGAATTTTGACTTGGAACATGATATTCAAATGCAATCCAATGATTTACAACTCAAAAGCAAAAAGAAAAGAAATTAAAGATAAAACACTGGGTTGCCTCCCAGGAGCTCTTGTTTAACGTCTTCAGCTCGACGCCTATTTGCTTTAAGGTTCATCTAAGTAGATAATGAGGTGAAGCTTATCCACTGCATCTCCCAAATATGCCTTAATTCTCTGCCCATTAACGGTCCATATTCTTCCTGTTGCTGGATCTTCCAATTGCACAACACCATAAGGCCTAACGGATCTTACCATGAATGGACCTGACCATTTGGATTTCAACTTCCCAGGAAAAATTCTTAATCTTGAATTAAATAGTAATACTGACTGGCCTGGATGAAAATCTCTTTTCAGAATTTTCTTATCATGATATGGCTTAACTTTCTCCTTGTATAACTTGGATGATTCATATACAGTAAGTCTCATTTCTTCTAATTCATGCATATGAATTTTTCTTTGCTCTGCTGAAGCTTTTGGGTCAAAATTTAAAAATTTTAAAGCCTAATACACTTTATGCTCCATTTCCACTAGAAGATGACATGACTTACCATAGACAAGTTGAAAGGGAGATAACCCAGTAGGAACTTTATATGCAGTCCTATAAGTCCAAAGCGCATCATCTAACTTTATTGACCAATCTTTTCTTGAAGATGAAACAGTCTTTTCTAATATTTTTTTTATTTCTCTATTTGAAACTTATGCCTGCCCATTAGTTTGTGGATGATAAGGTGATGCAACTTTATGTCTGACCCCATAATGCTCTAAACATTTTTTAAGTTAAATATTACAGAAATGTGATCCTCCATCACTGATTAAAACTCTGGGAGTGTCAAATCTACAGAATATATTTTTCTTTAAAAAGTTTATCACAGTTTTGGCATCAGCTTTTACAGTATCCACTGCTTCCACCCACTTTGACACATAATCTACTGCTACCAAGATGTATTCTTTAGAGAACAAGGATGGAAAAGGTCCTGCAAAATCAATTCCCCAACAGTCAAATATTTCTACTTCTAACATGATATTCAAAGGCATCTCATTTCTTCTTGAGATACTCCCTATTTTCTAACAATCAATACATTGTTGTGCAAAGTTGTATGCATCTTTAAATAAGGAAGGCCAGAAAAAACCAGATTGGAGAACTTTTGCAGCAGTTCTAACTCCATTAAAATGACCCCCATAAGGAGAACTATGGCAATGCCAAAGAATATTTTTGGCTTCCTTGATTGTCACACACCTTCTCAACAAGTTATCACTTCCTATCTTGAAAAGGTAAGGATCATCCCATACAAAATAATGGGCATCCTTAAATAATTTCTTCTTTTGGTGCCAAGTATATTCTTCTGGGACAACTTTTGCAGCTTTGAAATTTGTCATGTCAACAAACCAAGGTCTTTCTTGAATCATCATCAGTTTTTCATCTGGAAATTCCTCCTGTGCTTCTAATTGATTATTAGTCACTTCAGTATTGACTAATCTGGACAAATGATCAGCTACCAAATTTTCACAGCCCTTTTTATCCTTGATCACCAAATCAAATTCCTGCAACAATAAAATCCATATAATTAGCATGGATTTAGAATCTAATTTGGTTAACAAATATTTAATTGATGCATGATCAGTATATACAGTAACAGATGAACCAATCAAGTATGCTCTAAATTTTTCCAATGCGTAAACTGTAGCTAGTAATTCTTTTTTAGTAGTTGCATAATTAATTTGGGTTACATTAAGAACTTTGCTAGCATAATGTATAGCATGAAAAATCTTAGATTTTCTTTGGCCTAATACTGCTCCTATAGCATAATCACTTGCATCACACATTAATTCAAAGTCTAATTTCCAATCAGGTGCAATTATCACAGGGGCTGAACTTAATTTCTGTTTTAACAATTCAAAAGCCTGCAAACAGTCCACATCAAAATTAAAAGAAATATCCTTATTGAGCAAGTTACTGAGTGGCTTTGCAATCTTTGAGAAGTCTTTTATAAATCTTCTATAGAATCCAACATGTCCTAAAAAACTTCTTATGCCCTTCACATTTGTTGGTGGTGGAAGCTTCTCAATAATCTCTATTTTTGCTTTATCAACTTCAGTCCCTCTTGCAGAAATCTTATGGCCTAACACCACACCTTCAGTTACCATAAAATAACAATTTTCCCAATTTAAAACTAAATTGGTATCAACACACCGTTTCAGTATACTATTTCAATTCCTCAAGCATTGGTCAAATGATGCACTAAATACTGAGAAATCATCCATGAAAACTTCTATGCATTGTTCCACCAAATCTGAGAAGATTGCTAGCATGCATCTTTGAAAAGTTGTTGGGGCATTGCACAATCCGAATGACATTTTCCTATAAGCAAACACACCAAAAGGACAAGTAAAAGCAGTTTTTTCTTGATCTTTTGGATCTACTGTTATTTGATTGTACCCTGAATAACCATCCAGAAAACAATAAAAAGCTTGTCCTTCTAACTATTCTAACATTTGATCCATAAAAGGTAAAGGAAAATGATATTTTCTAGTTGCTTGATTCAATTTTCTATAATCTATATGAAAGAGATGAAGATCTTATTGAAATACATTGACAAAGATCTCATTGATTTGATGAAGTCAAAGATGAAGTCAAAAGTCAACTTTGCAGCGATCAACAAGTCACTAAGATAAAAGAGTAGAAGGATTAGTGTGTCTACATAATGCTTAGGTATAATCATTTTATCCTTTCTGCTGCATGAGGTTTCTTCACTTAAAAGTTTTTGCAAAATGCCTCTGAAAATGTTTTAAACAATAAAAAACAAAGTATTTTGACAAAAGCTTTCTTAAACATGTTCTTTAACTGATACAACTTTGATATAACCGATTAAAATTACTTAAAATGTTAAATGAAATGTTTTTACAGTATTTTAATCGATACAACTTGATTTTAATCGATTAAATCCACTTAGAGGTCATTATGATCGATCAGAATACAATTATAATCGATCAGAATCCGATGTGATCGATCAGAATTGAATTATGACCGATCAGAACCATTTTAATCGATTAAAACCACTTAAAGGTTCAGGATGATCGATCAGAATGCAATTATGACCGATCAGAATCAGTCATGATCGATCAGAATTGAATTATGACCGATCAGAACTCTTTTAATCGATTAAATCTCGTTTCAATCGATTAAAACAACTTAGAAATTGTCTACACAACGTTTTAATCGATTAAAACTTATTTTTATCAGTTAAAATAACTTGAAAAATTTTACAAGAAAGTTTTGCAGTATTTCAATCGATTGAATCACGAAACAATCGATTAAATCAACTTAGAAGATTTTTTGTAAAGTGTTTTAATTGATATAAACGTTGTCGTATCAGTTAAAACAAATCTGTTAAAGAATCAAGAACGTATTAATGGATTAAAAGAAGTTTTAACAGATTAAAACTGCACTTTTAACAGATTAATTAAACCAGCAGTTTTGAAAATCTTCTATAAAAACAGTTTGGCTTAAACTTTTTAAACATACATTGAATATCAGTTTTTACACATCCTTAAGCAATCATTCAAGCAAACTTTAGCACTCTTTTCAAGAAAGATTCGCATCAGTTTTTGAAGTAGTTCTTTGAAAATCTTTCTTGAGGCAACTTGCTTTCCTTTGAAGAAGAAACTCACTGCAGAATTGCATAAACTGGTTTGAGCATTCTAGTTTCTTCTTTTTCATTTCTTTACATTCTTTTTGTATTGTTTGGTGCCTGGAATTTGGGCACTGGTTTCTCTGCAGCTGGAATTTGGTTGTAGAGGTTATCAAGAACTGGAATTTGGTTCTTGGTGAGAGGTTGAGTGCATGAACTGGAATTTGGTTCTTGTGGTAGATTAAGTGTAAGATTGTAAATCTGTAAAACATTTGATCTAGTGGAACCCAGCTGGAATTTGGCTGGAGACTGGACGTAGCCCTGGTATTGGGTGAACCAGTATAAAATATTGGTGATATCTTTCTTAACCTTTCTCTCCTTTAAATTCAGTTGCTGCGTTTATTTTGATTGATTGCTTTGTGATTCAAGAACAGAACTTTAAACTTAATTTTCAAATTAGATAATCTGTTATTTGCGAAAAAATTTCAAAGATCAATTCACCCCCCCTCTTGATCTAAAACTACTTTTCTAACAATTGGCATCAGAGCGTGGTGCTTGAAAGTTATTCAAGTTTCTTCGATCCATGGCTGAAAACAGATTACCATTTTCTGACGGGGCTTCTATTAACAGATCTCCACTATTCTGTGGAACAGATTATCCTTTTTGGAAAATTAGGATGAAGATCTTTATTGAATCCATTGATAGAAATGTTTGGGATGTTATTTCTAATGGTCCTTTAATTACAGAGAAAGAATGGTCCAGCTTAAATGATGAGGAAAAGAAAAAAGTTCAAAATGATTGCACTGCTAAAAATATAATTACTTCTGCACTTAACATGGATGAGTTTTTCAGGGTATCCCAATGCAAATCTGCCAAGGAGATGTGGGATGTTCTTGAGGTCACCCATGAGGGGACAACAGATGTAAAGAGAGCTAGAAAGCATACTCTCATAAGAGAATATGAGTTGTTCAAAATGCAAACTGGTGAAAGCATTGCAGAAGTGCAGAAGCGATTCACTCACATCATTAATCAATGGGCCTAGGTAAGACCTTTGATAAAGAAGAATTAAATATTAAAGTCTTGAAATGTCTTGACAGGTCTTGGCAGCCAAAGGTCACAGCAATTTCAGAGTCAAAAGATTTGTCCGCCATGACAACAACTTCTCTGTTTGGCAAACTCAGAGAACATGAAATGGAAATCAACAGATTTAATGAACAAGAAGTCTCTGAGAAGAAAAGCAGAAGTATAACACTTAAAGTTGAAGAAAATCAAGAATCAGAGGAAGAGAGTGAGAATCTTGGACTGCTTGTCAGAAAATTCAACAAGTTTCTCAAGAAAAAGATTCAAGACAAGGAAAGACATAAAAGGTATGAGAAAAAAACTGACTCTTCTAACTTTAAATGCTATGGCTGTGGTAAGCAGGGCCATGTCAGGATGGAGTGCCCAGAAAGGAACAACCATAGTGACAAGAAAGAAGAGAAAGTCAAAAGAAGAGCCTATATAGCATGGGATGACAATGACACTTCATCAACAGACAATTCTGATAATGAAGAAGCCAACCTATGTCTAATGGCAAGTCAAAATCCTCAATCCAGCAATGTAAGTTCTAGTTCCTCTTCAAATTTAGTGAATTATGATTCATTACAAGAAGCATTTAATGAAATGCATGAAGAGGCCAAGAAACTACAAAAAGAAAATGATAGGCTTAAAGGACTAAATAATTGGTTAATAAATAAAGTAGACTCTCTTGAAAAAAGAATTCTTGAAGATGAAACTGATTGTGATTTCTTAAAATTAATTCATAATAATTCTGATTGTGCATGTAATAAACCCTGTAACAATTGTTCAGAATTACAAAAGAAAATTGATTTTTTATCACAAACCGTTTCAAGATTTAAACAAGGTCAAGCTAATCTTGACGTTTTACTTGGGTCACAAAAACTAATTCTTGACAAATCTGGTTTAGGATTTAAATCTAGGATGAAATCCAGAAAAACAAATGCAAATAGGAAATCATACTCTGTAATCAAATGTTTTTACTGCATGAAGAAAGGTCACTCAGTAAAATATTGTAGAATCAAAAAGTATGCCATACCTAAAGGAAGAATGAAATGGGTTCCAAAAATTAATTCATTTCAAATAACCTAATTGGACCCAGTAACTATAAAGGGTACCAGAAAAATGCTAAATTTGTTTTGCAGGAACAAAATCTGGGAATCCCTTGGAGTTCAAAGCAGCGAATCAGGTTCTGTCTTTCCTAAACTGATTGTTTTAATTGATATAAAACAGTATTAATCGATTAAAATAACTTACAGAGGATATCAAAAAATATGTTCGTACCATTTTAATCGATTGAAATGTCGAATTAATCGATTAAAATGTTCTCAGGATTTGAGTTTAGTTGTTTTAATCGATTAAAATGAATTTATATCAACTAAAAACACTAAGATATCAAATTTAATCGATTCATTTTCGTTTTAATCGATTTAAATTCTATTATCATGTTATTAATTTCATTCTGTACAAAACAAATCGATTCCTTTATAAAATAATCGATTAATTCACTGTAGCAGTTTCAAACCCAATATTAAAGATGAAATTAATAGGTTAATTAGTTGGTTAATCGATTAATTAGTTTCTAAAAATTAGTTTTATAACATCAAATTGAAGATTGATAAGAAAATCAAGTCAAAATCCCAAGGTTTTATGATAATCAAAATCTGCAAAATTCTTTTAAAATTTCTTTAACCGAGTCAAACATATTCCCAAGAACAAATTAACTGATACACCCACTGGTCAGAAATCTGTGTTTTTGTCCTCAGTCAAGGGGACATGCAATTAAAGCTGTTTTTGCAGGCTCTGTCTAAAGTAAACTGTAATTCACAAAAAGTGGCATCCGTGAAACTTCAGTTTACTCCCGTGTATCTCTTTGCTCTCAGTATTCTCTTCCTGGCTCAAAATTTGTATCTGGTTCATTGTTCTTCTCCCTTCTTTCTCTTGTCCACACGTCTCAGAACTCCTTCTCTGAAAATTCAAACAAATGTTGAGAAGATCTAAATCAAGAAAGAGGCAGAAAGGAGAATCTTCCTCTGCTACAAATCCCGGTGGCCATCTGGAAGTCTAGTTTGATGGAGATCTTGGAAAGATGAACACTTTCATCTTGAGTTTAGTCAGAAAGGGATTGTTATTCCAAAATTCATCAAATTCAGGTGGCTGGACGAAGGAGGATTTACAAGTCTGAGAAGAAAGTTAAAAAGCCAAAAGTTGAAATCTTTCATGGAATTTACAGGGAACACTCAACCTGATTTGGTTCGGGTTTTCTAGTCCAACTTAACTGTCAATGGATCTACAATCCGATCTCAGGTAAAGGGAGTAAACATGGAAATTACTCCTGCTGTTTGGGAGCAAGTTGCTGGTATTAAGGACAGAGGTGTCAAAGTGTCAAGGGGGAATATTTCTGAAATTCCAAAGTTCAATAAAATCCAGTTTATCCGTTCTTGCCTTAAGGATCCAGATGATTCGGTAAGGATTCTAAATGCTGGAAAACTTGCACTTGAACACAGATTACTTGCTTTTATTGTAGCATGGATACTTACTCCAAGAGGGAGTAATCATGCCATTCTTAATGAGGGAGATCTTGCCCTCATGTACTACATTTTTAACAACATTAAAGTAAACTGGGTGTATGTGATTAAAGATCACATGTTAAAGGCTAAGAGGTTGGCAGATTTCAAACTGTCGTATGCTATGTTAATTAATAATTTCTTTAGATTTTTTGAAGTTGATCTTTCTGGGGAAAGTATGGAAACCCCCAAAGCATCTAATGAAATTGATGACTCCACCCTAAGGAAAATGGGATACATAAAAGTTGATGATGAATGGATCTTCAAAATTGATGCTGGAATGTCAGAGGGTGAGGAAGAAGATGAAGACCAAGAACAGGGCCAGATCCCTTCCTCTCCAGCCGCTGCAGAGGTCCCTGAGTCAACAAGTGGTCAAGCCTCCTATGAAAACATGGAAATTATTCCTTACATGGAGCAGCCTGACCGTAGGACTCCTCTGTCTCAGTTTGAAAGAACAATGCTTTCCCAAATGGCTGCTATGCAGGAAAATCAGAGGAAGCATATGCAGATGACGTTCCAACACTTCCAGCAAACAAATCATCAATTTGAGTCCCTTGGCAACCAAATCGCTGACATCTACACAAAGCTGGAAGATATGCAGCTGAATCAAGGGAACTGGGATGATTAGTTTTGGGTCCCTCCTCATCTTTCTTTACTGCTTATTTCTTTTTTATGTTTATTTTTAATTTCCTGGATCTGTAATATTACTGGTTATATACCAAGCACATTATCTTTAGTTTTGATTAATATAATGTAGGTTTAATTCAAACTAGCATAGATAGAATTCAATATAGATCCCGGAGAGTTTTAGCTGATACAAAATCGAATTAATCGATTAAATAGATTAAAGGGAACACTTTTCATAACAAAATAATCGATTATAACTTCGTATCAATTGATTAAAATCTTTAAAAACTAGCTTACATCAGTAAAATTAGATAAATAAGATTTTATTATGATTTTGATAGATCTATTAGTGAAAATTTAATCAATGTAGTTGATATTGTTAAACATCCTTCTAGATGATCAGTTTTACAAAGTATCCACTAGATTAATGATGATAAATTCGCATCAAACATTTCTTAGTTTTCAAAAGTGAGTGTTTTAATCAATAAAAAATCCTTTAAATCGATTAAAAGAATTTATTCAACATTTTTATTTACTATTTTAATCGATTAAAAGTCGAATTAATCGATTAAATGCACTAATGTTTCATATTTTCGAAATTCTTAAATGTTTTAATCGATTAAACCTTTATTTCAATCGATTAAAATCATTAAACAAGAACTTTTTAATCGATTTTGTCCTGTTTTTAATCGATTTTTATTCTGGAAAGAAAAATTAAAGGCTTTAGTTAATGGTTGTTCTTGTAACATGCTACTAAAGCGTCATTCCCTTATCTTTACACGTGTTAATTGTATTCATTACAAATGTGTTAATGAAGATAAGTTTGAATCAACTTTAATTGATCTTTACATGAGTAAAGTATCGGATTTTTCATTGTTTTTTTCTATTTTCAAAATCTTTTAAAACATACCTATGTATTTCTGTTCCCTATTTTTGATGAAGTCAAAAGGGGGAGAAATAGTTGCTTGACTTTTAGAAATAACTCTTAAGTTTAGGGGGAGCAAAAATTTAGGGGGAGAAATAGGAAAATAATACATTTTTGATTTCTCACTAATCTGTATTATCAAGTGACTTCTTTTGCAGGTTTTTTTGTGTGTTTGTCTTCATCAAATAGGGGGAGACTGAAAGAGATGAAGATCTTATTGAAATACATTGGCAAAGATCTCATTGATTTGATGAAGTCAAAGATGAAGTCAAAAGTCAACTTTGCAGCGGTCAACAAGTCACTAAGATAAAAGAGTAGAAGGATTAGTGTGTCTACAGAATGCTTAGGTATAATCATTTTATCCTTTCTGCTGCATGAGGTTTCTTCACTTAAAAGTTTTTGCAAAATGCCTCTGAAAATGTTTTAAACAATCAAAAACAAAGTATTTTGACAAAAGCTTTCTTAAACATGTTCTTTAACTGATACAACTTTGATATAACCGATTAAAATTACTTAAAATGTTAAATGAAATGTTTTTACAGTATTTTAATCGATACAACTTGATTTTAATCGATTAAATCCACTTAGAGCTCATTATGATCGATCAGAATATAATTATAACCGATCAGAATCCGATGTGATCGATCAGAATTGAATTATGACCGATCAGAACCATTTTAATAGATTAAAACATGTTTCAATCGATTAAAACCACTTAAAGGTTCAGGATGATCGATCAGAATGCAATTATGACCAATCAGAATCAGTCATGATCGATCAGAATTGAATTATGACCGATCAGAACTCTTTTAATCGATTAAATCTCGTTTCAATCGATTAAAACAACTTAGAAATTGTCTACACAACGTTTTAATCGATTAAAACTTATTTTTATCAGTTAAAATAACTTGAAAAATTTTATAAGAAAGTTTTGCAGTATTTCAATCAATTGAATCACGAAACAATCGATTAAATCAACTTAGAAGATTTTTTGTAAAGTGTTTTAATTGATATAAACGTTGTCGTATCAGTTAAAACAAATCTGTTAAAGAATCAAGAACGTATTAATGGATTAAATGAAGTTTTAACAGATTAAAACTGCACTTTTAACAGATTAAAATAATCTTTTAACAGATTAATTAAACCAGCAGTTTTGAAAATCTTCTATAAAAACAGTTTGGCTTAAAATTTTTAAACATACATTGAATATCAGTTTTTACACATCCTTAAGCAATCATTCAAGCAAACTTTAGCACTCTTTTCAAGAAAGATTCGCATCAGTTTTTGAAGTAGTTCTTTGAAAATCTTTCTTGAGGCAACTTGCTTTCCTTTGAAGAAGAAACTCACTGCAGAATTGCATAAACTGGTTTAAGCATTCTAGTTTCTTCTTTTTCATTTCTTTACATTCTTTTTGTATTGTTTGGTGCCTGGAATTTGGGCACTGGTTTCTCTGCCGCTGGAATTTGGTTGTAGAGGTTATCAAGAACTGGAATTTGGTTCTTGGTGAGAGGTTGAGTGCAGGAACTGGAATTTGGTTCTTGTGGTAGATTAAGTGTAAGATTGTAAATCTGTAAAACATTTGATCTAGTGGAACCCAGCTGGAATTTGGCTGGAGACTGGACGTAGCCCTGGTATTGGGTGAACCAGTATAAAATACCGATGATATCTTTCTTAACATTTCTCTCCTTTAAATTCAGTTGCTACGTTTATTTTGATTGATTGCTTTGTGATTCAAGAACAGACCTTTAAACTTAATTTTCAAATTAGATAATCTGTTATTTGCGAAAAACTTTCAAAGATCAATTCACCCCCCCTCTTGATCTAAAACTACTTTTCTAACACTATACACATTCTCCAATCTGTGACAGTCCTAATAGGTATTAATTCATTTTTATCATTATAAATTACAGTCATACCTCCATTTTTCGGGACCACCTAAATTGGGCTAACCCAAGCACTATCAGAGATAAGATAGATCATACCTGCATTTTCAATACTTCTTTCTTTACCACCTCTTTCATAGTTGGATTAAGACCTCTTTGAGGTTGTGCAATAGGCTTGAAATCATTCTCCATGTGAATCTTATGCATGCAATAAGAAGGACTGATTCCTTTAAGATCAGATAACGTCCACCTTATGGCCTTCTCATTCTCTTTCAAAACTAAGATCAATTTTTCTTCATCAGAATTTGTTAACGCATTAATAATCACCACTGGTTTGTTGCCTCCATCTACAAGAAAAACATATTTTAAGTGAGGAGGTAATACCTTTAATTCCAGCTTCTGACTCTGAGTTTCATGTTCTTGTTGCAATTTCTCAGATTGTTGTTCTTTTGCAGTAACTTCCTGTGCTGAATCAAGATATTTTAAATATTTCTCAATTTCTTTTTCTTCCTCTTCATCAAATTCGTCATTAATACCTATCAAAACTTTTTCCAATGGGCTTGCTTTAGTTAGTTGCTTCCTTGCTGCTTGAAAGATATCGTCTACCACATTCATCCTAAGACAATGTTGTTTATCTGTAGGATGCCTCATTGCTTCAAACACATTAAAACTAACTTCCTCATCTTCTACTCAAACTTTTAACTTGCCATCATCAACATCAATAATAACTTTTGATGTCTTCATGAAAGGTCTTCCCAGAATAAGAGGAACTTCAGTGTCTTCCTCCATATCCATCACAACAAAATCAACTAGAAACATAAATTTATCAACTCTGACCAAAATGTTATCCGCCACACCATAAGGAAATTTTAGAGATCTGTCAGCTAGCTGTATGTCATTCTTGTAGGCTTTACTTCCAAGTCTCCTATTCTTTTAAGCATAGACAAAGGCATTAGATTTATACTAGCACCCAAATCAAGTAATGTTTTACCTACTTGTAATGTCCCAATTGTGACTGGTATAATGAAACTACCAGGATCCTTGGACTTTTGAGGTAATGATTTCTGAATGATAGCGCTGCATCCTGCTTCTAGCTTCATTGTTTCTGTAGTAAATCTCCTTTTCTTAGTTAACAACTCTTTCATGAATTTTGCATAAGTCGGTGTTAGAATCACGTAGCGGAATGTTTGCATGAACGGACAAAAACCAAGAGGGGGGGTGAATTGGTTACTTAACAAAAATTAGGTTTTAAAATTTTTCCCCAAATTTTACCGATTAAAATGCTGTGTAAACGTAAATAGGATAAGGATAAAGTCTTACATAGAAGATTTATACTGGTTTGGATCAAAAGACCCTACGTCCAGTTGCTAATCACTCAAACAGAGGATTAACGCTGTCACTATAATCAAAGTTATTACAAACAGATAACAATGGAAAAGATAGAGTAATGAAAACACCTCTCTTGAGTCACACAAGAGATGAAGAACAAATTTCCCTAGAGACGGCACAACACACAATCCACTAAGAACTCCACTTAGTGATTCTTATCGCTTCTAGCCCACACCAGGTTCCAAAAGCCCCTTTTTTCCTCCAACAAACAGTTCTCTGACAATCACAACACTCAACTTTTGTTTGAAAAAGGTTGTTCTATTTTCTGAGAGCCTTAGAGAACCTTAAGTAGATGAATTAGGGTTTGGGAATTGGGGATTTTCGAAACTTGATGTATTGGGACTAGGGTTTTCGAAAATAGGTTTAATTTGAAGTTCAAAATACAAATCTGACTGAAATAATTTATTATCTCAAGTGTTAATCGATTATTATAGAGCCAAAATCAACAGAAACCCTCAACGCACTGTTTTAAAAGATTATTTGCCCTGTTAATAGATTAACATGCCTGTTAATCGATTAACAAGAGTGTTACTCGATTATTACAGAGAGCTGATACAGAAAATGGTTTTCTCTCTGTAATAATCGATTATTTGACCCTTTAATCAATTAAACCCGTGAGTATTTGATAAAAATGAGTTTTTGAAGCTTCTAAAGAGTAGACTATGTACTGGCTATCTTAGACTCTAATATTACAGACTCAAACTTATCAAAATAGAGTTATTACACAAGAATACAATGTAAGAATTAATGGTTGAGTTCAAGAGGGGGGGTGAATTGAACTTTTGAAATCTTTTTCGAAAAACACTCTTTCTTTTGGAAGAATGGTTAATCTTTATCCAATCTTTTATTAGGCAGATTTGGTTTTAAACAAAGCAAGAATATAAACAAGAAATGAAAAGAGATGAAAGCAGAAATTCAACACAAGAGTTTATACTAGTTCACTCTTTCCAAGAGCTACATCCAGTTCTTGACAAATCTGCCAAGTTCCACTAATTCCAAGTGAAAAATACAAACCAGTAGATATACACCAATCTACCCCAAGAACTATCTTACAACACCACAAGATAGACTCTTGAATTAACCACCCAAGTAACCAAACCCGAGTCATCGTAACCAAGTGCGATTCAAACCCAATCTACACAATTAAACTTTGTACAAGTATATGAAAAGAATAAACCTGGACTGTAGCTTTAACAATATAGAAGTCCAGAAGCAATTTTCCTAACTTAGAACTTTCTCTCTTGATGATCTTTCAACAATCTTGATCTAAACGCCTTATGATATGAAAAGTTTATGAATGCTCAGAGAAATGCACGAATATGAGAGCTCTAAGATTGTTTTCAAATGTTTTCCAAATTGTGTATTCAAAAGAGAAATCAAAATTGTATTTATAGAGTAAAAGAGAGAGACTGATAGATTCAATCGATTTAAAATGACGTTTTAATCGATTGATTTCATTTAAAACTCATTCAATCGGTTGTTTCGAGCTTTCAATGGATTGAAATAGTTTAGAAAAAAATGGTATCTCTCTATTTCAACAAATTAAAATATTTTTCAATAGATTGAAATCATGTGATACCTTAGAATGAAAAAATGATCTCTCTGTTTCAACAGATTAAAACTTATTTCAACAAATTGAAATCCTATGATATTTTAGAAAAAAAAATGATCTCTCTGTTTCAACAGATTAAAACTTATTTCAACAGATTGAAATTCTGAGATACTTAAAAATGAAAAATGACATCTCTCTGTTTCAACAGATTGAACTTGATTTCAACAGATTAAAATTGTGAAACCTTTAATATGGAAAAATCATCAAGAACATTTTAACCTGTTGATTCTGCGATTCAATCAATTAAAATTTTGACTGTATATGTGCATTTCCTATTTTAAGTGATTTTAACAGATTGAAACTTCTTTTTAACAGATTGAAAAACTCAATTTGTTCTTTTAATGCTTAAAGATTGGTTTTTCATGCAGTAAAATAAGTTCTATGAAATGCATCATTTATAGGTGCTTATCACAAGATCTACTGAAACTATCAAGAGATTAAATTCTAAACCTATAACCTATTCACCTACACACCCACAAAATAAACTCTATATGTCTTCATTAAATCCAACAAGTGCTTCATACAAGTCTTCAACTCTCTAAGTTCTTTGTTCTTGAATCATCATCAAAATCAACAAGCTTCATGTCCATGTAAGTTCAACATCAAGTCCTTGTATGTTCAACAATCTCCCCCTTTTTGATGATGATCAAAATTTTCTTTTAAAGCCTTGTAATAACCTGTTTTATCTGTCACACTAACAAAAACATTAAGCATACCAGATAATATTTAAATTCAATCATAAGAAGCTTTAAATATTTCTCCCCGTATTTTGATTATAATAAAAAAATTAAGAAAGCTTTGTCAGTGATTTTAATCATAAGAAGTTTTTTATCGATTAAAATACTGTAAAAACACTTCTTTGAACATTCTAGGTGATTTTAATCGGTTCTTTCAAAACTTTATCAGTTAAAAACATTATTAAGAAAGCTTTTGTCAAGATGCTTTGTTTTTAATTGTTTAAAACTATTTTAGAGGCATTTTGCAAAATCATTTAAGTGAAGAAACTTCATGCAGCAGAAAAGATAAAGTGGTTTTACCTAAGCATTCTGTTAGACACATTAATCTTCTAACTCTTTTATCCGAGTGACTTGTTGACCGCTCGCAAAGTAGCCTTTTGACTTCATCTTTGACTTCATCAAATCAATGAGATCTTTGCCAAAGTATTTCACTAAGATCTTCATCACTTTCAGTCTCCCCCTATTTGATGAAGACAAACACCATTTTGAAAAATAACTCTGCAAGAGAAGTCACTTGATAATGCAGATTAGTGAGAAATAAAAAATGTATTAATGTCCTATTTCTCCCCCTAAAACTTATTTCTCCCCCTAAAATGATGCTTCCTTAATGTGAGAATTGATCCTAAAGTAAAGCAACTATTTCTCCCCCTTTTGACTTCATCAAAAATAGGGAACAGAAGAGAAATAATGAAATGCAAAGGTTTTCAACAGTTTGAGTTTTTGAAAATAAAAGGAAATCAATTTTTTACTCATGTAAAGATCAATTAAAGTTGATTCAAACTTATCTTCATTAACACGTTTGTAATGAATACAATTAACACGTGTAAAGATAAGGGAATCACGCTTTAGTAGCATGTTACAGGAACAACCATTAACTAAAGCCTTTAATTTTTCTTTCCAGAATAAAAATCGATTAAAAACATAACAGAATCGATTAAAATGTTCTTCGTAATGATTTTAATCGATTGAAAGAAGGGTTTAATCGATTAAAACATTTAAGAATTTGAAAATTGAAACTTTAGTGCAATTAATCGATTATTTCGACTTTTAATCGATTAAAACATTAATGAAAAATGATATATAAATTCATTTAATCAATTAAAAGATGTTTTTATTGATTAAAACACTTAGATTTTCAACCTAAGTAATGTTTGATGCATCTAAAATGCCTAATTCGAGTGCGAATTTTGAAAAACCTCGTCACGAGCAAGGGGTTTTGTAAAGATATCTCGCTAGTTGTTTTTCAGCTTTCTATAAAGAAGATTTCGCAATCACCTTTTAAAATATGATCTCTAATGAAATGATGTCTTATTTCTATATGCTTTGTCCTAGAATGTTGGATTGGATTTTTTGTTAGCATAATGGCACTAGTATTATCACACAAGAGAGGAATTTTTCTGAGAATTGAACCGTAATCCTCAAGCCGCTGTTTGATCCAAAGAGATTGAGCACAACAGCTCCCAGCTGCAATATATTCTGCTTCAACTGTAGACAGTGCAACACATGACTGTTTTTTGCTGTGCCATGAGATTAGACTGCTTCCAAGGAGATGACAGGTGCCACTGGTGCTTTTCCTGTCAAGCTTACAACCTGCAAAGTCTGAGTCAGAATATCCAACTAGGTTTAGTTTTGACTCACCTGGATACCATAGCCCAACATTTAAAGTCCCCTTGAGATATTTGAGGATTTTTTTTGCAGCAGTAAGATGAGACTCTTTTGGTGCAGATTGGAACCTGGCACACATGCAAACACTGAACATAATGTCAGGTCTGCTTGCTGTTAAATATAACAAAGAACCAATAAGCCCTCTATATTTGGTTTCATCAACAGATTTTCCTTTTTCATCAGAATCAAGATAGCAATTTGTGGACATAGGTGTTGATGCCTCCTTGCAGTGTTCCATCTCAAATCTCTTCAAGAGTTCTATGCAGTATTTGGATTGATGAAGAAAACTTCCTTCTTGCAGTTGTTTGACTTGTAATCCAAGGAAGTAGTTCAGTTCCCCCATCATAGACATCTCAAACTCTCCCTGCATATCTTTGATGAAATCTTTACATAAAGACTCATTATTTGCCCCAAATATGATGTCGTCAACATATACTTGAACCAGAATTACATCATTATTCAGTTTCTTAAGAAATAAAGTTTTGTCAACCAACCCTCTTTGATATCCCTTTGAAATAAGAAAGTTACTTAACCTTTCATACCATTGTCTTGGGGCTTGTTTGAGACCATACAAGGCTTTCTTCAACCTATAAACATATTCTGGATGAATATGATCTTCAAACCCAGGTGGTTGAGTAACAAAAACTTCTTCATTCAAGTACCCATTCAGGAAAGCGCTTTTGACATCCATTTGGAATAACCTGAAATTTTTAATTGAAGCATAGGCAAGCAGTAGTCTAACAGCTTCTAATCTAGCAACTGGAGCATATGTTTCATCAAAATCTATTCCTTCTTGCTGATTATACCCTTTAGCAACTAATCTGGCCTTGTTTCTAGTTATTATGCCATTTTCATCCATTTTATTCCTAAAAACCCATTTTGTTCCTACAATATTCACGTTATCTGGCTTTGGAATTAATTCCCATACCTCATTTCTTGTAAATTGGTTTAAATCATCATGCATGGCATTAATCCAGTTACTGTCCTTTAATGCATCAGTTATGTTTTTAGGTTCAATTTGAGATACAAATGCCATATGATTGCAAAATTTATTAAGAGATCTTCTAGTGGAAACTCCCTGATTTATTTCACCAATGATGTTGTCAATTGAAAGGTTTCTGGGAGTTTTCCATTCCTTGGGCAGTTCCTCTTCAGTTTCTTCAATTTCTTCAACCTGTTTGTGTGAAACTGTTGGTTCTGATAGTTTTAACCGATACATTTTATCAGCTTAAAATGTCTTCTTCTCGCACTATATTCAGAATTTTTCTCGCATATTCGGGTTAGTCTCATCAAATATAACATGTACAGATTCTTCTATAGTATTTAGCCTTTTATTAAAAATTCTATAAGCATGGCTATTCAATGAATACCCCAAGAATATACCTTCATCAGATTTGGAATCAAACTTTCCAAGATTTTCTTTTCCATTGTTTAAGACAAAAACTTTACTTCCAAATACTCTAAAATAGTTTATATTAGGCTTTTTACCTTTGAATAATTCATAAGGGGTTTTCTTAAGAAAAGGTCTAATTAAAACACGGTTTAATACATGGCAAGCGGTGCTAACTGCATCAGCCCAAAAATGTTTAGGTAATGCTTTCTCATTTAGCATTGTCCTAGCTAACTCTTCAAGAGAACGGTTTTTCCTTTCCACTACACCATTCTGTTGAGGAGTTCTAGGAGCAGAAAAATTATGTTTGATACCATGTTTATCACAGAATTTATCAAATTTTTCGTTTGAAAATTCCCCCCCATGATCACTTTGAATACAAGAGATAAAATAGCCTTTTTCATTTTGAATTTGTTTCGCAAATTTTTTAAACAAATGGAAAGTATCAGATTTTAATTTCAGAAACAAAGTCCAGGTAAATCTTGAGTAATCATCTACAATAACCAATGCATATAGATTTCCTCCTAAGCTCATAGTTCTAGAAGGACCAAAGAGATCCATGTGCAAAAGTTCAAGAGGTCTAGATGTTGAAACAATATTTTTCTGTGAAAAAGAGTTTTTGACCTGTTTTCCCTTTTGACATGCATCACATACTTTGTCTTTCACAAACTTGAGTTTAGGCAAGCCAATGACAAGATCCCTAGAAATCAGTTTGTTAAGATGATTCATATGAATATGAGCTGACCTCCTATGCCATAACCAGGAATCATTTTCTTTAGAAATTAAGCAACAGTTCTTAGCAGAATTAGTATCTAACATGTAAATATTGTTGATTCTCTTACCAGTAATCATTACCTGTTCTGAATCAGATCTGATAATTTGGCATTGATTTTGCTCAAAGATTACTTTGTGTCCTTTATCACACAACTGGCTAATACTAATCAGATTATGTTTTAAGCCTTCAACATATAAAACATTGTTAATAATACCTGATTCTGCACATTTAATGTCACCAATTCCAAGAATCCTTCCTTTATTGTTATCACCATAGACAACAGTTCCACCATTTTTCAGTTTGAGATTGCAAAACCTTGTAATATCACCTGTCATGCGCTTGGAACAGCCACTGTCAAGGTACCAGAGATCTTCACTTTGTTTTTCCTGAAATGAAATTAGTATGGTTGCAGGTACAGTGTTGAAATAAGCAATTAATTCTGTACTGGAAGTATAATTTTAATCGATTAATTTGATACTCAATCGATTAATCAAGTTCTGGAGAGAATGCATCAGAATAATAATCGATTTAAACGAGGAATAATCGGTTAATTTTATTCTGTTAATGATTTTAACTAATATGAAATCATTTTAATCGATTAAAACAATTAAACTATATTCCAGAAAACATTTTAATCGATTAATTCACATTTTAACCGATTAAAACTGTACGAACAGTTTTTCTGATATTCTCTGTAAGTGATTTTAACCGATTAAAATGGTTTTATATCAGTTAAAATACTCAGTCCATCAATCCAGAGACAGAATTCGCTGATTTGATACACAGGGGCTTCCAGATTCTGTTCCTGCAAAACAGATTAGGCATTTCTGGTACCCTTTGTAGTTACTGGGTCCTGATCAGGTTATTTGAAATGAGTTAATTTTTGGAACCCATTTCATTCTACCTTTAGGTACGGAATATTTCTTAATTCTGCAATATTTAACAGAGTGCCCTTTTTTCATACATGTAGACCCCAAATCTTGCCCCGCCTCCAAATAAAGTCAGAAGATCCCCTATTTGAAGACGGCTGAAGCCTAACAAGCCACTAGGAGAGACTATTAGGCTCCCGTACCAAGATAGGAAGGTTTTTTTGGCCCGAAAATAAAGTTTCTCGCCCTGAAGGGACGAGACCGCCGTCTGGGAATACCAGACCGCCGTCTCGTTTCAACGCCAGGACGAGACCGCCGTCTCGATTTTCCAGACGGCGGTCTCGTCACCTGCAAAAAACGAGACGGCGGTCTGGGTTTTCCAGACGGTGGTCTCGATTCTCGCCAAGTCGAGACGACGGTCTGGATTATCCAGACGGCGGTCTCGACCCGCTGACACGAGCGAGACGGCGGTCTCGACCTTGTCAGACGAGAATGGCGGTCAGGACCCTGACAGCGCGAAAAACTATAAATAGGGGTCCTCCCCCCCTCATTTCCACACAGAAAAACCAAGATCTCTCCCTTCTCTCTAGAATTTCTCTCTCTAAGAATCCCTCCGAGGCATTTCCGGAGTTTCTGAGCGTCTTTAGGCATATACAGAGTGTCCTAAATCTTCTTTAGAATCCCTCCGAGGCATTTCCGGAGTTTTCTGAGAGTTGTAGAGTGAAGGGTTGCCAAAACGCACCCTCTCTTTTTAATATAAAGCTTGCTTTGGAGGTGCATATCCTCACTCTCTATTTTTATTACCGTCATTTAAATTATGCAATAGAAGTTAGGGCCATGTAGTCATATATTTAAATTCCGCATAATAAAAGGGTAAAAGCGCAATTTTCTAAGTTTAATTATTCGCAAATAGCTGGCCTATCATAGGGAACCCGAAAGGGGCGTCGTAAAGGGACTAACACTCCCTTTACACGTAACTAACTCCCTTACCCAACTCTGGTTCTAATGACCAAAGTTGGTTTTCGAAAACCAACGCCTTTTTAAACCCCTTTTCCGATGTTTATGGTAAAAATATCGGTGGCGACTCCATAGAACCCAAAATAAATAAGTCCTTGGGTTAGCCCGGTTATCGGACAACTCAAGGACACATTTTGAAAACCTCGTCTCTAGGTTAGCCCGGTTATCGGACAACCTAAGGACGTTGTAACCACCAATAAAAAACGCGAAAACAAGAGGGTCGATAAAACCATCGCGTCGCTCCGACCGCCTCTTTTGACGGCGGCGACAGATGGCGACTCCACTGGGGAAGCCTAGAGAGTTGATCCCATTTAGTGATGGGCTGGCTTAACAATAATTAAACCAAGAAAATAGCGCTCTTACCCTACCTTGTATTATAACATGCTTTATTGTTTGGCTTTCAATAAACTGTTGTTTGTTTATACTTACGCAATTGGTTGAAATATAAATTGCACACAAATCCCTTGCACACTATAGTTCCTCCTATACCCGGGGGCAAGTGAGATAACCATAGGGAGCGGGTGGCAAGTACGGTTCGCTGCAGTTAGGGCCTTGTGCCCACCAGTGTGATCGAAAACCACCACTCAAGGTGATAACCTTCCTCTTTTGGCAACAAGACCGACTCTGGCCTTAGTGCTGAGCATGGTTGGACGGCTGGAGAGTGGGGACCCTATAATGGGGGCACCTTGGGGGCCTTAGCCTGGTGAGAACAGTTAGAACCTACCCTGGCCAATGCACTTTTCTGCAGGAGAACCCTACCTCGTGATAAAAACGGAATCTCGCCTGTTCGGGGATGACTGAATTGTGTGTGCATATGTTTGTTGCATTTGTATGTTGCATAACATAAACAAACAACAGAACAAAAACCAAAAAAAATATTTTACAAATAAACACCCTTATCTCGGACAGTCTGCCTTTTAGCTAGCCTGGTTTCAGGTTCTTTGTAAGCTAAGTAGCCACGCAGTTCCGACAGAAGAGATAAGGGATGCTAAATATTTCTTTCGCATAAAGCCATATTTTATCTCGGACAGTCTGCCTTTTAGCTAGCCTGATTTCAGGTTCTTTGTAAGCTAAGTAGCCACGCAGTTCCGACAGAAGAGATAAAAGGCTATAAAACATATACAAATAAAAATCAAGTCAATACTAGAAAATAAATAAATAAACTTTTGGCAAAGTCAAACCATGCATATTACATCATCTCATGAGAAGAGATAAACTAAGAGAGAAAATAAAAAGTGAGAACGCATCCGGCATCATTCAAATAAAAATCTCTCATACATGTGCATATTCATGTTAGTTCAAACATTTAACATGCATTAATAAAGGTTCTTTCGGGCATTCTAGAAAGTGGCTGGTCCTCTACCTGTCCGTACCCGAGCGCAAAAGGCTAAGGCAATGGAGAATCTGGAGGAGCAAAATCGGAAACTCGCTGCAGAGGTCAACACCCTCCGAGAGCAAGTGGCCCAACTAATGGAGGTCATACGCCAAGGGCAGAGCAAGGGCGACGAAGGCCAAGCTGAAAACGCCCCTCCCCACCACGAAGAGGAAGAAGAAGAAGAATATTTCTTCGGTGGGAAGGATGCTAAGACTACACGCATCCTTAACCCAGAAGTGTCTAAACAACAACTCTCCGCTCTGGAGGAGAGGCTGAAGGCAGTCGAAGGGCATAACTTCGACGTCAAGGAAGTAGCCGACATGTGCCTAGTGAAGAACATCCACTTCCCTCCCAAGTTCAAGATCCCGGACTTCCCCAAATACGCTGGGATGACCTGTCCAAAGAACCATCTTACGATGTATTGCCGTAAGATGGCCGCCCATGTTGACAACGAGAAACTCTTGATCCACTGCTTTCAGGAGAGTCTGGCGGACACGGCTCTCAACTGGTACATGCAGTTGGAGAGAGGGCAGGTCCAGAACTGGAAGCAACTGGCGGACGCTTTTCTTCGTCGCTACAGATACAACATCGATCTGACCCCTGATAGGTCAGATCTCAGAGCTCTGAGCAAAAGAAGCGACGAACCCTTCAAGGCGTACGCCCAGAGATGGAGGGAGATGGCCGCCCAAATAGAGCCTCCTTGGACGGATAAGGAGACAGTGGCTATGTTCATTGACTCACTAACTGGAGCGTACTACGACAAGGCAATAGCCAGTACCTCCAACCTTTTCTCGGACATAGTCACTGTAGGCGAGAGAGTAGAGCAAGGACTGAGGAGCGGGAAGATCACACAGTCTTCCCAAGCTGGTGTCTCCTTCAGGAAGCCTGCTGGTAAGAAGAAGGATGAATCTGTGCATGCTATCAACTTCGCCACCCCTTCTTCTACCCCACAAATGCCCAAGCAGCCCCGCAAGAAAGAGAGGAAGTTCACTCCAATCTCCACTTCCTATGGGCTGCTGCTGCCTCAGCTATTGGAGGCTAAGCTCCTGACCTGCGCTCCTCCCAAGAAGCAATTGAAGCCTCCTTACCCTGAATGGTATAAGCCAAATGAGAAATGCGCTTACCACTCAGGGGCACCCGGGCACTCTATAGAAAACTGCTTGACCCTCAAGTATAGGGTTCAAGAATTAATTGACGCCGGGTGGATAACTTTCGATGCCTCCGCTTCCGATGTTGACGTCAAGCCTTTGTCCAAGCCGGAGTAGCAAAAGGGGAGGACTAGGAGGATCAGCCCTTAGGGCTTCTTTTTTAAGCTTTTTCATATCTCCTGCGGTCCCCGCCCGTGGCCGCAGGAATCTAGATTAAAAGGGCTTGTAAATATATTTTCATGTTTTAATACAAGAGGCATCTTTGTCAACATTCATTCCATTCATTTCTTTTCCCTCTTTTATTTATTATTCTTTCAAAAATAATTGAATAATAAAGTCTATGACTAAAACAGAACCTAAAATACATCATGTCTGTGGTTGATGAATCTCTGTGGACCCCGGAAACTGAAAGCGAATGGGTCGAGTCCGACAGTGAGCAGGAGACCATCTCTCCGGACATGCAAAGAATGCTAGAAAAAGAAACACGCATCATACGACCACATCAAGAAGAAACAGAAACCATCAATCTAGGAAAAGGGGACGATGAGAAAAAGGTGAATATCGGTACCCAAATTGAAGGGAGCATAAGGGAAAAATTATTACAGCTTCTGAAAGAGTATATTAACGTGTTCGCTTGGTCTTACCACGACATGCCTGGGCTTGACACGAGCATAGTGGAACACAGATTGCCATTGAAAGAGGGGTTCCGACCTGTAAAGCAGAAACTCAGAAGGATTAAACCCGAATGGTCCCTAATGATAAAGGAAGAGGTGCAAAGGCAACTGGATGCCAATTTTCTTGTGGTTTCCAAATACCCGGAATGGTTGGCCAACATAGTACCCGTCATCAAAAAGACCGGGAAGGTCAGGGTCTGCGTGGATTATAGGGACCTCAATCGAGCAAGTACAAAGGACGACTTTCCCCTACCACACATAGATACACTGGTAGACCATACCGCTACTAACACGTTGTATTCCTTCATGGACGGTTATGCAGGGTACAACCAGATCAAACTGGCTGTTGAGGATAGAGAAAAAACATCCTTTATCACGCCATGGGGCACCTTTTGCTACCGAGTAATGCCCTTCGGACTCAAGAATGCAGGGGCTACTTATCAAAGGGCTATGGTCACACTATTCCACGACATGATCCACAAGGAAATAGAAGTATATGTGGATGACATGATCGCCAAGTCCAGAAACGAAATGGACCACATCCAATATCTCTGGAAACTTTTTGATCGACTTCGGAAATATCAACTTAAGCTAAACCCGGCAAAATGTACTTTCGGAGTACGATCAGGAAAACTCCTAGGGTTCATTGTCAATGAAAGAGGAATCGAGGTGGACCCCAACAAAACAAAGGCAATTTTGGAAATGCCCCCACCAAGCACAGAAAAGGAGGTCAGAGGTTTTCTGGGCCGAATAAACTACATCGCCCGTTTCATCGCACAGTTAACAGATAAATGTATCCCCATCTTTAAACTATTGCGCAAGAATCAGCCAACGGTGTGGAACGAAGAATGCCAACAGGCGTTTGATAAAATCAAAGCTTGTTTAACCAATCCACCAGTATTGGTGCCACCCGTTGAAGGGAGACCTCTGATCCTATATTTGTCGGTGCTCGAAGAGTCCATGGGATGTGTGCTCGGCCAACATGATGAAACCGGAAAAAAGGAACGAGCCATTTACTATCTCAGTAAGAAATTCTCGGACTACGAAACCCGTTATACACCATTCGAGAAGACTTGCTCCGCATTGGTGTGGGTCACTCAACGTCTCAGACAGTACATGGCTCGACATACAACATGGTTGGTCTCCAAAATGGACCCAATCAAATACCTCTTCGAGAAGCCCATTTTAACTGGAAGAATAGCTAGGTGGAAAGTTCTCCTCTCAGAATTTGACATTATCCACGTCACCCAGAAAGCTGTTAAAGGAAGTCCCCTAGCAGATTATCTAGCTCATGGATCCACAGATGAATACCAATCTTTACAAGATGACTTCCCCGATGAGCACATCATGCACATCGAACACGAAGAGACCAAAGAAGAGATGTGGACCATGTTTTTCGATGGGGCTTCCAACATGCTTGGACACGGGGTAGGAGCAATTTTGATATCCCCCGAAAGGAAACACATCCCTGTAACGGCCAGGCTAAATTTTGATTGTACCAACAACATGGCCGAATACGAAGCATGCGCATTGGGAGTCCAAGCAGCTTTAGATCATGGGGTTACTAAGCTCAAAATATTCGGTGACTCATCCCTTGTCATCTACCAACTTAAAGGTGAATGGGAAACCCGAAACTCAAAGTTAATCCCGTATCTAGAGTACATCTGCGAGCTGGTCTCAAGAATGGAAAGTGTCACTTTTCAGTACATCCCTCGAGAAGACAACCAAATGGCTGACGCCCTCGCCACTCTATCATCCATGTTTGCCCTGGACCAAGAACATGAGATGCCAATCATTCAAATCAAACTGCACGATAAACAAGCTTTCTGTATGGCAGTAAATGGCGAGCGCGATCAAAACCCCTGGTACCATGACATTAAGCGGTACCTCATAAAGGGAGAATATCCGGAAGGGATAAGTGACAATGACAAACGGACCATCCGTAAGAGGGCAGTAGGGTTCACGTTGATTGAAGGAACCCTCTACAAGAAAAGCCCTGATTCCACCCTCTTAAGGTGTGTAGACCAAGAAGAGGCCCAGACCTTGATAAAAGAAATTCACAAGGGGACTTTCGGAACCCACGCACCCGGGAATGTCATGGCAAAGAAAATCCTTAGGGCAGGATATTATTGGTCCACGATGGAAGCTGATTGTCACCAATATGCCACGATGGAAGCTGAGGGTCAACTCCTTTACCTTCCTGTCTACCTGTCTAGCACAACAAAGCCAACAGTCGACTAGTCAGGTAAAGGGGGGGCAGCTGTAGACCCCAAATCTTGCCCGGCCTCCAAATAAAGTCAGAAGATCCCCTATTTGAAGACGGCTGAAGCCTAACAAGCCACTAGGAGAGACTATTAGGCTCCCGTACCAAGATAGAAAGGTTTTTTTGGCCCGAAAATAAAGTTTCTCGCCCTGAAGGGACGAGACCACCGTCTGGGAATACCAGACCGCCGTCTCGATTCTTGCCAAGTCGAGACGGCGGTCTGGATTATCCAGACGGCGGTCTCGACCCGCTGACAGGAGCGAGACGGCGGTCTCGAATTCCGAGACGGCGGTCTCGACCTTGTCAGATAAGAATGGCGGTCTGGACCCTGACAGCGCGAAAAACTATAAATAGGGGTCCTCCCCCCCTCATTTCCACACAGAAAAACCAAGAGCTCTCCCTTCTCTCTAGAATTTCTCTCTCTAAGAATCCCTCCGAGGCATTTCCGGAGTTTCTGAGCGTCTTTAGGCATATACAGAGTGTCCTAAATCTTCTTTAGAATCCGTCCGAGGCATTTCCGGAGTTTTTTGAGAGTTGTAGAGTGAAGGGTTGCCAAAACGCACCCTCTCTTTTTAATATAAAGCTTGCTTTGGAGGTGCATATCCTCACTATCTATTTTTATTACCGTCATTTAAATTATGCAATAGAAGCTAGGGCCATGTAGTCATATATTTAAATTCCGCATAATAAAAGGGTAAAAGCGCAATTTTCTAAGTTTAATTATTCGCAAATAGCCGGCCTATCATAGGGAACCCGAAAGGGGCGTCGTAAAGGGACTAACACTCCCTTTACACGTAAATAACTCCCTTACCCAACTCTGGTTCTAATGACCAAAGTTGGTTTTCGAAAACCAACGCCTTTTTAAACCCCTTTTCCGATGTTTATGGTAAAAATATCGGTGGCGACTCCATAGAACCCAAAATAAATAAGTCCTTGGGTTAGCCCGGTTATCGGACAACTCAAGGACACCTTTTGAAAACCTCGTCTCTAGGTTAGCCCGGTTATCGGACAACCTAAGGACGTTGTAACCACCAATAAAAAACGCGAAAACAAGAGGGTCGATAAAACCATCGCGTCGCTCCGACCGCCTCTTTTGACGGCGGCAACAATACAGTAAAAACATTTAATAAATGGAGATGAACCAGTTTTACTATATGCAAAATAATTTTTAAATGCTCTGGTTTTCTTTCCTATAGATGGTGTAAAACCTATGCCACCACGTTCAATAACTAATTTCTGGGAATTAAGTATCCTATCAAGATTAGTCTTTCCTTATGCTAATTTAGATGCAGTTTTTACTAAGTATGATACTTGTTTTTGTAACTCAGGACAGTTTTTGCAATCAACATTACACATGCAATCAGAACTATTTTCTAATTCTAAATTTTCATTCTTGGTTTCTTCATCAACTATTTTCTTTTCAAGAATGATGATCTTGTTTTCTAATAACCTATTCATGCTTTTCAATTTTTTGTTTTCAGTTTCTAATTTCTTTGCTACTGCATGTATTTCGAAGAAAGCATCTTGTAATGAGCTATAATTCATAGATTCAGAACTTACACTGGTATTTGATGATTCTGAGTTGACCATTAAGCATATTTCTGGTGCTTCTTCATAGGTCTTTTCAAGGATCTTCCACATTTGTGCAGCAATTTGACAATGTGCAATCCTGAAAAAATCATTTCTGTTAAGAGCGGATAAGATGATATTTTTGACAATACAATCATCTTGGATTCTGTTAGCCATAACAGTTTCTTGTTCAATGACATTCCAAACATTTATACTAACAGATTCAATAAAGATCTTCATCCTCATTTTCCAAAATAGATAATCTGTTCCACAAAACAGTGGAGGTCTATCAATACAAGCTCCCTCAGAAAATTTGTTTCCAGCCATGGATCGAAGAACTTGAATAACTTTCAAGCACCTCGCTCTGATGTCAATTGTTAGAAAAGTAGTTTTAGATCAAGAGGGGGGTGAATTGATCTTTGAAAGTTTTTCACGAATAACAGATTATCTAATTCGAAAATTAAGTTTACTAATCTATTCTTGAATCTCAAAGCAATCAATTAAAATAAGTGCAGCAACAGAATTTAAAGAGAGAAAGGTTAAGAAAGATTTCACCGGTATTTTATATTGGTTCACCCAATACCAGGGCTACGTCCAGTCTCCAGCCAAATTCCAGCTGGGTTCCACTAGATTAAATGTTTTACAGATTCAACAATCTTACACCTAATCTATCACAAGAACCAAATTCCAGTTCCTGCACTTAACCTCTCCACCAAGAACCAAATTCCAGCTCTTGATAACCTCTGCAACCAAATTCCAGCTGTAGAGAAACTTGTGCCCAAATTCTAGGCACAACACAATACAAAAGAATGAAAAAGAATTTACAAAGAAGAAACTAGAAAGCTCAAACCAGTTTATCCAAATCTGCAAGAGTTTCTTCTTCAAAGGAATGCAAGTTGCCTCAAGAAAGATTTTCAAAAGAACTTCAAAAATTTGTTGCGAGTCTTTCTTGAAAAGAGTGCTAAGGATTTCTTGAATGATTGCTTAAGATTGTAAAAACTGATATTCAATGTATGTTTAAAAAGTTCAAGCAAAACTGTTTTTAAAGAGTAATTTCAAAAACTGCTGCATTAATTAATCTATTGAAAGTTTGTTTTAATCTGTTGAAATAGTCGTTTCAATCTGTTAAAAGTCCTTTCAATCCATTAATGCGTTCTTTGATTCTTTAACAGAATTGTTTTAGTTGATACTGCAACGGTTATATCAATTAAAACACTTTTCAAAAAATCTTCTAAGTTAATTCAATCGATTGTTTCGTGTTTTAATCGATTGATATACTGCAAAACTTTCTTATAAAACTTTTCAAGTTATTTTAACTGATAAAAAGAAGTTTTAATCGATTGAAACTCTGTACAAAATTTTTCCAAGTTGTTTTAATCGGTTGAAACACGTTTTTAATCGATTGAAATTCTGTACAAAATTTTTCCAAGTTGTTTTAATCGATTGAAATGCGTTTTAATCAATTGAAACAGATCTGATCGGTCATAATTCAATTCTGATCGATCATAACCAACTCTGATCGGTCATAACTGCATTCTGATCGATCATTTTGACCCTTTAAGTGATTTTAATCGATTGAAACGTGTTTTAATCGATTGAAATAAGTTCTGATCGCTCATATTTCAAATTTGATCGGTCATAATGGGTTCTAAGGGGTTTTAATTGATTAAAAGTAATTTGTATCGATTAAAATACTGTAAAAACACTTCTTTGAACATTCTAAGTGATTTTAATCAGTTCTTTCAAAACTTTATTAGTTAAAAACATTATTAAGAAAGCTTTTGTCAAGATGCTTTGTTTTTAATTGTTTAAAACGATTTTAGAGGCATTTTGCAAAATCATTTAAGTGAAGAAACTTCATGCAGCAGAAAAGATAAAGTGGTTTTACCTAAGTATTCTGTTAGACACACTAATCTTCTAACTCTTTTATCTGAGTGACTTGTTGACCGCTGCAAAGTAGCCTTTTGACTTCATCTTTGACTTCATCAAATTAATGAGATCTTTGCCAAAGTATTTCACTAAGATCTTCATCACTTTCAGTTCCATATTTGTTCTGCTTTCTAATAGTTCTTCTTCCAGAATTTTAACCCTATTCTCTAACCAGTTATTTAGTCCTTTTAACCGATTATTTGTATAGGATAAATTTCTAGCTTCATCATGCATTTCATTGAAAGCAGTTAGTAAAGTGCTGTAATTCATTTCATTTTCTGTGGGGGTTGAACTTACATGGGATTAAGAGGATTCACAGCCAGCCATTAAGCATAGATTCACTTCTTCACCTTCAGATACAGAACTAGAGGATGAATCATTGTCTTGCCAAGCTATGTAGGCCTTTTTCCCTTTGTACTTCATCTCTTTCTTGTTTTGATTCTTGGATTTTTTTGGACATTCACTTCTTATGTGTCCCTGCTTACCACAAGAATAACAAGTATAAGTATTTTGAATAGAATCAGTTCTTTTATCAGTGTACCTTTTAACCTGGCCAGTTCTGTTCTTCTTCCTAAGAAAATTCCCAAACTTCTTAACCAACAGATTCAGATTCTCATATTCATCTTCTTTAGAATCACTACTTTCTTCAATCGTCTTGAGAACAATGTTTCTGCTTTTCTTCTCTGCATTTTCTTGTTCTTTAAACCGATTGATCTCCAACTCGTGTTCCCTTAGCTTACCAAACAATGATGCAGTAGTCATCTCAGTTAAGTCTCTTGATTCTAATATAGTTGTCACCTTTGGTTGCCAAGTTTTGTCCAAACATTTTAGGATCTTGATGTTTAACTCTTCCTTGTCAAATGTCTTGCCTAATCCAATTAGATGATTGACTATATGCGTGAATCTTTTTTTCACATCTGCAATTGTTTCACCTTGCTGCATTTTGAACAATTCATAATCTCTAATTAATTCATGCTTTCTTGCCCTTTTCACATCAGAGGTACCCTCATGAGTGACCTCTAGAATCTCCCACATTTCCTTGGCAGAGGCACATTAAGAAACCCTGAAAAACTCATCAAGATTTAAGGCAGAGGTAATAATGTTCTTAGCAGTATAATCATATTGAACTTTCCTATTTTCTGCATCAGTTAATTCAGCCCAGTCTTTTTCAACAATTTTACCATCCACTATATGAGTTGGTTTGAAAGGTCCATTAACAATTGTATCCCAAATACCCCTATCAAGAGATTCAATAAAGATTTTCATTCTAACCTTCCAGAAAGAATAATTCACACCAACAAATAGAGGAGGCCTATTGATGGAGGCTCCTTTAGAAAAATTCATCTTTCCCACAGCCATTTAAACCTTTCTTGGACCGAATTCTTGAGTAACTTACAAGAACCAGCTCTGGTACCAATTGTAAGAATTAATGGTTGAGTTCAAGAGGGGGGGGGGTGAATTGAACTTTTGAAATCTTTTTCGAAAAACACTCTTTCTTTTGGAAGAATGGTTAATCTTTATCCAATCTTTTATTAGGCAGATTTGGTTTTAAACAAAGCAAGAATATAAACAAGAAATGAAAAGAGATGAAAGCAGAAATTCAACACAAGAGTTTATACTAGTTCACTCTTTCCAAGAGCTACATCCAGTTCTTGACAAATCTGCCAAGTTCCACTAATTCCAAGTGAAAAATACAAACCAGTAGATATACACCAATCTACCCCAAGAACTATCTTACAACACCACAAGATAGACTCTTGAATTAACCACCCAGTAACCAAACCCAGTTACTGTAACCAGTGCAGATTCAAACCCAATCTACACAATTAAACTTTGTACAAGTATATGAAAAGAATAAACCTGGACTGCAGCTTTAACAATATAGAAGTCCAGAAGCAATTTTCCTAACTCAGAACATTCTCTCTTGATGAGCTTTCAACAATCTTGATCTAAACGCCTTATGATATGAAAAGTTTATGAATGCTCAGAGAAATGCACGAATATGAGAGCTCTAAGATTGTTTTCAAATGTTTTCCAAATTGTGTATTCAAAAGAGAAATCAAAACTGTATTTATAGAGTAAAAGAGAGAGACTGATAGATTCAATCGATTTAAAATGACGTTTCAATCGATTGATTTCATTTAAAACTCATTCAATCGGTTGTTTCGAGCTTTCAATGGATTGAAAGAGTTTAGAAAAAAATGGTATCTCTCTGTTTCAACAGATTAAAATATATTTCAATAGATTGAAATCATGTGATACCTTAGAATGAAAAAATGATCTCTCTGTTTCAACAGATTAAAACTTATTTCAACAAATTGAAATCCTGTGATATTTTAGAAAAAAAATGATCTCTCTGTTTCAACAGATTAAAACTTATTTCAACAGATTGAAATTCTGAGATACTTAAAAATGAAAAATGACATCTCTCTGTTTCAATAGATTGAACTTGATTTCAACATATTAAAATTGTGAAACCTTTAATATGGAAAAATCATCAAGAACATTTTAACCTGTTGATTCTGCGATTCAATCAATTAAAATTTTGACTGTATATGTGCATTTCCTATTTTAAGTGATTTTAACAGATTGAAACTTCTTTTTAACAGATTGAAAAACTCAGTTTGTTCTTTTAATGCTTAAAGATTGGTTTTTCATGCAGTAAAATAAGTTCTATGAAATGCATCATTTATAGGCGCTTATCACAAAATAAACTCTATAAACTCTATATGTCTTCATTAAATCCAACAAGTGCTTCATACAAGTCTTCAACTCTCTAATTTCTTTGTTCTTGAATCATCATCAAAATCAACAAGCTTCATGTCCATGTAAGTTCAACATCAAGTCCTTGTATGTTCAACAATCTCCCCCTTTTTGATGATGATCAAAATTTTCTTTTAAAGCCTTGTAATAACCTGTTTTATCTGTCACACTAACAAAAACATTAAGCATACCAGATAATATTTAAATTCAATCATAAGAAGCTTTAAATATTTCTCCCCCTATTTTGATTATGATAAAAAAAATTAAGAGCTCCCCCTCAAAATATGCATAATTCGGAAATAACTCCCCCTCAAACAAAGCAAAAATACAAATTTTACAGAGAATTTATCAAATTTTTGAGGTTTAGACACATGATAATCTATTAATACCCTACATAATTGATTATAACATTACAACCATCCAAAAACTGTTTAATTAAGCAGAATTTAAGCTATTTCTAATATCCCTAAGTCTCTTCTAAGATCATAGAATCTATCCTTGGGAAGAGGCTTAGTAAAAATATCTGCTAATTGATGCTTTGTATCAACATACTCAATTTTACAGTTTCCTTTACTTATATGATCTCTCAAGAAATGATGTCTAATTTCTATATGTTTAGTCATAGAGTACATTACTGGATTCTTAGTAAGATTGATTGCACTTGTATTATCACACATCAAAGGAATATCATTTAGAAATATACTATAGTATAGTTCCAATTACTTGATGCGATTCTTCTCTTGGGATTAATTCCCATACTTGATTCCTTTCAAATTGATTGAGTTCCTCTTGCATAGCTATGCACCATTGGTCATCTTTAAGCGCTTCCTTAACATTTTTGGGTTTTATCTGTGACACAAAAGCTACAGACATGCAGAAATTAGTCATATTTCTAGTTCTTACCCCTTTTGAGATATCCCCAATAATATTGTTCCTTGAAAGTCCTCTTGGTGATTGTCATTCTTTTGCTAATTCAGGTGTTTGAGAAGGCCCATTTTCTTCCAAATACAATTCATCAAGAGTCTCTCTTATGTACTCATCATCACCTGCAAGTTCTTTATTTGACTCAAGAGGATTTCCCCCAAGGTCTACTGTTAGAATCGCGCAGCGGAATGATCGCGTGATCGGACAAAAACCAAGAGGGGGGGTGAATTGGTTTCTTAACAAAAATTAGGTTTTCAAAATTTTCCCCAAATTTTACCAATTAAAAACTGTGTAAATGTAAATAGATAAGAGAAGAGAATCTTACACAGGAGATTTATACTGGTTCGGATCAAAAGACCCTACGTCCAGTTGCTAATCACTCAAACAGAGGATTAACGCTGTCACAATAATTAAGTTGTTACAAACAAATTACAATTGAAAAGATAAAGATAAGAAAACACCTCTCTTGAAATCCACAAGAGATGATGAACAGCTTTTCCTAGAGACGGCACAATACACAATCCACTAAGAACTCCACTTAGTGATTCTTATCGCTTCTAGCCCACACCAGGTTCCGAAAGCCCCTTTTTCTTGCAACAAACAGTTCTCTGGCACTCACAGCACTTAACTTTTGTATGAAAAAGGTTGTTCTCACTTTTCTGAGTGCCATAGAAGAGTTTAAGTAGAGAAATTAGGGTTTAGGAATTGGGGATTTTGAAACTAGGGTTCTTGGAAATAGGGTTTTCGAAAATAGGTTTGATTTGCAGTTAAAAATCAAAATCTGACTGAAATAATCGATTAAATGAAGTGTTAATCGATTAAAACAGAGCCAAAAATCAACAGAACCCAAAACTCTCTGTTTTAATCGATTAAAAGGGCTATTAATCGATTAACAGACCTGTTAATCGATTAACAGAGGTGTTAATCGATTAAACCAGTGAGTTTTTACAGAAAATGGTTTTTCTCACTGTTTTAATCGATTAATTCACCAAATAATCGATTAAAGCCGAGCCTGGATGATAAATTTAAGATTTTTGAAGCTTCTAAGGTGCAGACTATGTACCGGCTATCTCAAACTCTAAAATTACAGACTCAATCTAATTAAAACAGAGTTATTATACTACAAAACAAGTCTTCATCTCTCTAAGTTCTTGAGTTCTTGAAACATCATCAAAATCAACAAGCTTCACATCCATCAAGTCTAACATCAAGTCCTTGAATGTTCAACAATCTCCCCCTTTTTGATGATGATCAAAATTATCTTTTAAAGCCTTATAATAACCTGTTTTATCTGGCATACTAACAAACACATTAAACATACCAGATAATATTTAAATGCAATTCATAAGAGGCTTTAAATATTTCTCCCCCTATTTTGATTATAATAAAAAATAACTCTGCAATAACAATCATAAGAGCTCCCCCTCAAAATATGCATAAGTTGGAGATAACTCCCCCTCAATCAAAGCATTAAAGAAACATCATATTTTATTGCAGAACAATCATTCATTACAATAACAAGAGAAAATAACAAAAGAACAAAATTTAAAATTCTTCACTATCATCATCATTAAAGTGTGCATCAAATCTATTTTCTAAACGGCACACTTTATCATCTACATCAGATATACGGCGAATTATTTCCTCATGTCGTACTCCAGAAAGAGTGAAGAATGATTGCATCCTCTGATTCATGTCAGATAACATGTCTTCCATGGATTGTCGGGTTTCATGATGAGTAGAGGAAGTTCCAACACTTTGGATTTGGTCAGAGGGAAACTCAGCAGCTGGAGGCATATCTTCATCAGAATCTTCATTAGCATCACCTTGATTAGGAACGTCATCTTTGTGAACATAAATATCATTGACTCGCACCATTTGGAGTTGAATCAATGTGCTGTCCAGCATGCGATTCAAGTTATTTGTTCTAACTGCTTATTCACCTTCAACATTTACTCATTTATATTCAAGAATACGGGAGACAGGGAGAGCATATGGAATTTTTAATGTGGGATGACGTTTTGCTTTTAACATGGTCATTGTGACAAGAACGCCCCAATCTAACGGCTCATTATTCATTATGGCATGAATAATACGAAGATCAATGGAAGAACATTGGGCATGATTTGTAGCTCGAGGACATAGGATCCAGACAAGTAGATGGAGAATCATGCGTTCCTCCTTCTTTAAAGGTCCAGCAAGAAGGAGACTGAAGCACTTGGTGGATTTGATGAAGACATAATATTTTGTAGACATAGTTTAGTTTGTGGGTGTGTAGATTGTAGACCCCAAATCTTGCCCGGCCTCCAAATAAAGTCAGAAAATCCCCTATTTGAAGACGGCTGAAGCCTAACAAGCCACTAGGAGAGACTATTAGGCTCCCGTACCAAGATAGGAAGGTTTTTTGGCCCGAAAATAAAGTTTCTCGCCTTGAAGGGACGAGACCGCCGTCTGGGAATACCAGACCGCCGTCTCATTTCAACGCAAGGACGAGACCGTCGTCTGGAAAATCGAGACGGCGGTCTCGTCACACTGCAAAAACGAGACGGCGGTCTGGGTTTTCCAGACGGCGGTCTCGATTCTCGCCAAGTCGAGAAGGCGGTCTGGATTTTCCAGACGGCGGTCTCGACCCTATGACACGAACGAGACGGCGGTCTCGACCTTGTCATACGAGAACGGCGTTCTGGACCCTAACAGCGCGAAAAACTATAAATAGGGGTCCTCCCCCCCTCATTTCCACACAGCAAAACCAAGAGCTCTCCCTTCTCTCTAGAATTTCTCTCTCTAAGAATCCCTCCGAGGCATTTCCGGAGTTTCTGAGCGTCTTTAGGCATATACAGAGTGTCCTAAATCTTCTTTAGAATCCCTCCGAGGAATTTCCGGAGTTTTCTGAGAGTTGTAGAGTGAAGGGTTGCCAAAACGCACCCTCTCTTTTTAATATAAAGCTTGCTTTGGAGGTGCATATCCTCACTCTCTATTTTTATTACCGTCATTTAAATTATGCAATAGAAGCTAGGGCCATGTAGTCATATATTTAAATTCCGCATAATAAAAGGGTAAAAGCGCAATTTTCCAAGTTTAATTATTCGCAAATAGTCGGCCTATCATAGGGAACCCAAAAGGGGCGTCGTAAAGGGACTAATACTCCCTTTACACGTAACTAACTCCCTTACCCAACTCTGGTTCTAATGACCAAAGTTGGTTTTCGAAAACCAACGCCTTTTTAAACCCCTTTTCCGATGTTTATGGTAAAAATATCGGTGGCGACTCCATAGAACCCAAAATAAATAAGTCCTTGGGTTAGCCCGGTTATCGGACAACTCAAGGACACCTTTTGAAAACCTCGTCTCTAGGTTAGCCCGGTTATCGGACAACCTAAGGACGTTGTAACCACCAATAAAAAACGCGAAAATAAAAGAGGGTCGAAAAACCATCGCGTCGCTCCGACCGCGCCCCCTCTTCGGGGAGGCGGCGACAGATGGCGACTCCACTGGGGAAGCCTAGAGAGTTGATCCCATTTAGTGATGGGCCGGCTTAACAATAATTAAACCAAGAAAATAGCGCTTTTACCCTACCTTGTATTATAACATGCTTTATTGTTTGGCTTTCAATAAACTGTTGCTTGTTTATATTTACGCAATTGCTTGATATATAAATTGCACACAAAACCCTTGCACACTACAGTTCCTCCTATACCCGGGGGCAAGTGAGATAACCATAGGGAGTGGGTGGCAGGTACGGTTCGCTGCAGTTAGGGCCTTGTGCCCACCAGTGTGATCGGAAACCACCACTCAAGGTGATAACCTTCCTCTTTTGGCAACAAGACCGACTCTGGCCTTAGTGCTGAGCATGGTTGGATGGCTGGAGAGTGGGGACCCTATAATGGGGGCACCTTGGGGGCCTTAGCCTGGTGAGAACAGTTAGAACCTACCCTGGCCAATGCACTTTTCTGCAGGAAAATCCTACCTCGTGATAAAAACGAAATCTCGCCTGTTCGGGGATGATCGAATTGTGTGTGCATATGTTTGTTGCATTTGTATGTTGCATAGCATAAACAAACAACAGAAAAAAAACCAAAAAAAATATTTTACAAATAAACACCCTTATCTCGGACGATCTGCCTTTTAGCTAGCCTGGTTTCGGGTTTTTGTAAGCTAAGTAGCCACGCGAGTTCCGACGAGAAGAGATAAGGGACGCTAAATATTTCTTTCGCATAAAGCCATATTTTATCTCGGACAGTCTGCCTTTTAGCTAGCCTGGTTTCAGGTTCTTTGTAAGCTAAGTAGCCACGCAGTTCCGACAGAAGAGATAAAAGGCTATAAAATAAAAATAAACAAATAAAAATAAAATTTCATTTTTCCCAAAATTCACAAATAAGACCTGGTCCAAAAATATTGCATTCATAAACATTCATATAGATAGTTTATTCTTCCAAAAAAAATAATACATGCAAAAACCATACATCATGTAGAAAAAACATGATAAAATAGCAAAAATAAACACTCACATCCATACAATAAAACATCATCTTCATCAAATCATACATTTTGGTTTTAGAAGATGGAGGGGACAAGTAGACAAGTGGGGAAGGTGGACATTCTCCGAAGCCATACTGAGAAGCTAGAACGGCTTAGTGCGACGATGCCACCGGAGGTCCAAACTGAGTTTGAAAAGTCCTACGGACGGATTTTGGACCTCCTAAAGATCAGTGTCGATCAAGTCTTTCTCAGGGTACTGATTCACTTCTGGAACACAAGTCTGCGGTGTTTTGAATTTCCGCAGTTCGACATGGTGCCTACTTTAGAGGAGTATGAAGTAATGTAGAGATGGCCCAAATCAGCTGGGGTCCATATCCGCCACGAGGCGTATACTCCTGCAGCACCAGTCGCTGCCCTTATCATCTACCGTATCGACAAAGTACCCTGGTAGGAAGAGGGAACATCCAGGGATGGAAAGTCGCGATGTTGGAAGACCACCTGTCCTACCTGGCTGAAAGGGCAGAGTGGGTTGCCTTCAATAAAACCCTGGCACTATTAATCTTCGGAACGATCATGTTCCCCTTCCACCTCGACACGGTTGATCAAGCCGTTATGGACGCCTTCTTCGCTTGGGACGTGAACTCGAAGAGTCCCCTGCCTGCTATTCTCGCCGACACCTTGCTCTCGGTAGGCTTCTGCCGACAGAAGCAAGGAAGAACACTCCACTGCTGCTCTTCGCTGCTTTATGTGTGGAGCATCACACACCTCTATGCCTCCAGTCATATGGGGATATTCCCCGACCCTTTGAGAAGCTTCTCCAAGATCCCCCTCCAACGACGCCTGACCATAGAATGGAGGGATGAGTTAGAACAGAAGGATGCCAACAGCATATCGTGGGTCTGTCCTTGGTTCCGACCCGGCCCAGTTCTCGTCAGATGCGGGAGCCATCCGAATGTACCCTTGATAGGACTCAGGGGTTGCATAGCCTACTCACCTAGAGTAGCTATGAGGCAACTCATGAGGACCCAAACTACTATCTCCCGAGGGGAACTCGGAGGACTGTGCTTCTTTGGAGACCCATGCACAATGGCCAACTCACTAACTGTGAGGAAAGCATGGGAGAAGCCAGTCTATATGGGAGACAGAGAGCTAGGAAAAGCTCGGGTAACTGTCACCGGTGACTATGAGGCATGGAGAAGAAGAAGAGAGATGGCCCGACCATCCACCACACCCGCTCCAATCGCCAACAACGAAGAGCTGCAGGCACAAGTCAATGCCTTGACCCAGAGGGCAGAGATAATGGGAGCCCAGATACGGGCCCTTGAGGAAAAAGAACAAGCCTCTATCCTCACGATTGACGGTCTACAAAGGCAGGGCAAGAAAAAGGATCATGAAATAGAACGCCTCAAGGACCAATGTGCTGACGCTAACGAACAAGCTATCCGGGCATCCAAAACTGCCAGAACCAGCTCGGATAGCCAACTACAGGAAATAACCGCCAAAACAGCACACCTTGAGGCGGAATCAGCTCAGCAGGCTCAAACGATCAAAGAGTTGTCGGAACAACTCCTCCAGGCTCGGCTAGATCTCCGCCAAGAACGAGAGAACAACAGAAAACTCAGCCAAGGTCTCTATGAGCTACGCCTTAAGGAGAAAAGAGGGCTAGCCCAATATGACCAAGTGCTAGAAGAAAAGGACCGAGCTGTTGCAAGGCTCGATGAACTAGAAGCCTTGGTCATACATCAAGAGGCGAAGATCAAGGAGGCTCAACAATACAGCGAAGAAATGAGCCAGGCGATCCATAAGCAAAGCGAAGCGCTCGCTCACCACGTTCGGGAAGCCGAGAGAGAATTACAAAGAAAACAAGACCTGCCTGTGGGTTTCTTTAGGCTTTTCCGCTTTTGTCAAAAGACGCTTCGTAGTATGGAATAGGAGAATGTACACCTTCAATGAATTAATGAAATCTTTTTCTTCAACAATTGTCTACTTGCATGCATAAGCATTCATTTGCATATTTAAATTTCCCCTCCTTCACGCTTAATAAATAAGATAATAAAAAGGAAGGATTAACTAACACATCTTCCAACTCAGAAGAATGGAGAGAAAGCCACTCCTAATAAAGCTCACCCCAACGGTCGAATCATCGCAAGAGGAAAATAAGCCTCGGTCGTTGGTCCTCAAAAATAAAGAAGAGGGGGCAAGGACGCCAGTGCGACTTTTTATGCCACGTCCTTTCCCCTACGAGTCAAACAAAGTTGTACCGTGGAGATATGGGGAATCTTCACCAATAAAAGAAGAAATAACAAACATAGCCGGCATTGGGGGAACAACTAGAAGTGGATGAATCTACTCCCCCAAGGACACACAAGAAAATGTCCTTCAAAATAAAGGAAAAAATAAAAAGACCGAAGAAGAAAAAGAAAATAAGGAATCCAAGGAGGAGACAGAGGAATTGCTCCAATTTATAAGACAAAGCGAGTATTCCATTATTGACCAGCTCAATCATACACCTGCAAAGATCACGTTGCTGTCTTTGATAATGAGCTCGGAACCGCATCGAAATGCCCTGCTGAAGGTCTTGAGCGAGGCGCACGTACCTCATACCATATCCCAAGAGAAGGTCGAGAGGATCGTCGGTCACATTACGACAAGCGATCACCTCGCCTTCACAGAGGAAGAACTCCCTCTCGAAGGGTCAAAACATAACAAGCCCTTGCATATCTCAGTCAAATGCAAGGAATACCTCATCGCCAAAGTTCTTGTGGATAACGGGTCGTCCCTAAACGTAATGCCCAAATGCACGCTGGATAAGTTAACTATCCAGGGGACCCGTCTGCGCCCAAGTAGCACCGTCGTTCGAGCCTTCGACGGATCAAAGCGAGAAGTAGTGGGAGAAATTAATTTGCCAATCCAGATTGGACCCACTATCTTCGACGTCGATTTCCATATAATGGACATTACTCCAGCATATAGTTGTCTCCTCGGCAGGCCTTGGATTCATGACGCTAAGGCAGTACCTTCGACGCTCCACCAGAAAGTCAAATTTATAGTGGATGACAAACTGGTCACGGTCCAAGCAGAAGACGATATCCTGATCAGTGGACCATCCACCCAACCCTATGTGGATGCGGCCGAAGAGGCCCTTGAAACATCCTTTCAAGCGCTCGAAATTGCCAGCATAGAGCGACTTCCTAGAAACACCAAAGTAGCCCGCATGATGTTGAAGCATGGCTACCATCCTGGCCAAGGACTGGGGGCAGATTCCCAAGGAATGAGGGAACCCCCAGAATTCAAAGACAATCCTCACAAGTATGGCCTAGGATATGACCCTTTCAAGGGCCGAGCGGGAAGAGGAAAAGGGAAGTTCCCCCTCCGCACACTCAAGCAGATTTTCCGAAATGGAGGGGTGCAAGCGTCAAGAGCCACTCTAGTCGTTAAGAAATCTTTTTCTTTGTTTAAGGGATGTAAACCCCGTGATTTTTAGAGACTATCCCCCGGGGCGAGCCCGACCCCCGGGCATTTTAGGGCACATATTCCCTTATTAATTAATAAATAATGATTCTTTCTATCTGCTTCTCTTCTTTCTACTTTTGACTGGAACACATAAATAACCCTGTCTAAGTGAACAAACAAGCAAAAAAGAGAGAAGAAAAGAAAAGAATAAAAAGCGCTTCCAAATGATTAAACCATTGCTATCATCATCGAGTTAGCTGATTAGAAGCACATAAAAATAAGACTTCATCTAAACCATAAAGAAAGTCACGCTTCGCCAATACTGTGAACAAAAAAAAAATATAAATAAATACAAAAAGGAAAAAGCCCAGAGAAGCCAAAGGCCAAAGAAAAGGGCAAATTACCCGGTAGGAAACCCACTAAGGGGGCTACACAAAAGATAGGGTCGACCCGGTAGGATACCCGAACAACAATAAAGGGTAGCCTAGGCAAAAGTTAGGGTTACAAATAAAGGTCCGCTAGGATTTCTCCAAAATTTTACAAGAAAGTAAACCTAGACAAAAGTTAGGGCCAACACACAGTATCCTAGCTCGAAAACCCAAAGGGCGATCTAGGGAAATCAGCTAGCTAAAAAAAAAGCGATGGAAATAAAACCAAAAGAGCGCAAATACAAAAAGGAAGAAAGGGAAAATGTTTGCTTAGACAAAACTTAAACACTCAGGCTCAACCCTTAGCCAGCCATTCTTACAAATTCTTTATTAATCAATAAAAATCAACCCTCTAAAACACAAACTATTGATTTTTACCCCCCTTTGCTTCTTTTCTCTTGACCCTCACGACAATAGTCTAATAATTAATTTGGGAATATGGAGGCGTATGGTCAACAAGAGGATTGAAATCCCTAAAGCAAGGAAAAAGGGACACTACATGACAAAAGTGCTCTACAAAAGAAAGAGAAACAAAAGAAAAACAAAAAAAGAGAAAAAGAAAGAAACTACTCTTCGGTCACAAGAAGTCCGACATGGTACAGCCAAAAAGACGAGTACAGCAAATCAGAAGGCTCTCAGCGCAACAAGGCACGTTGGTTAAATCCTTCTGAAATATTAACCAAAGTAGGCATTATAGGACATCAAACATAAAAACATTTGCATGCATAAAATGTTTTTGAACTAGGTCCTATTTTCTTATAATAATAATAAAAAAAAAGCATCCGAAATTCGAGACCGCCGTCTGGGTTTCCCAGACCGCCGTCTCGTTTCGTTGACCAAACGAGACCGCCGTCTCAAGAAACCAGACCGCCGTCTCGACTTAGCAAAGTTGAGACCGCCGTCTGGGTTATCGAGACCGCCGTCTCGATTTGTTGACCAAACGAGACCGCCGTCTCGACTTTCCAGACGGCGGTCTCGACCTGAAAAAAAATCCTATATAAAGGAGGCGCGCTTGGGGGGTTTCCTCACAACTCTCCAAGCTTCCAAAACCTCCAGCGCCTCCAAAACCCTTCTCCAAACCCTCTGTGCTCAAGATGTTCAGTAGAAGTGGCTCCAGGAAGAGAAGGGGCACCGCTGGTGCTAGCAGCTCGGCACCACCGCCACCCTCAGACCCTTCTCAGCTTCAACCACAACACAAGGCCCGCCTGGACAACCTCAGAAACTACCAGTGGCACTCAATGCTGACACTGGATTTTGGCATCCTGGCTGAATTTGGATGGGAAGAGGACGTCCGGGCGCATATAGATAATATCGGGTGGAGCTTTCTGCTACATTCTCCACCCACTCATGTGTACCCTCAGGCGGTACTCGAATTTCTGGCCTCGGTCTCTCTCATAGAGATCCCCTCCATGGCCTCCGGCATGCAGCCCACCAAAATGGTCAATTATTTTATGGGTGGGCAGTACCACACTACTACCTTGGAGGAATTCAATGTATCCATTGGATTCACCCGGCCCGAGGAAGCGCAATCTCGGGAGAACCGTGAGGCCATATGCTCCAGGCCCACCAACCTTACCGCTGTTGAGATGTGGCATGAGCTCACTAGGGCCACCACATTGCCCTCATTGATGAGGGGATCTGCACTCCCCGCACCACTCCGCATCTGCCACAAGCTGCTGGCAGGCACTATCCACGCAAGGAAAGAGAGTCAGGGGAAGATATCCCTCCCTGACCTCTTCGTTCTCTATTGCATGCACCAGAGACGGCGCTGCAACCCTAGGTACTTCCTCCTAAGGGCCCTGAAGGACTTCGGGAGTAGATCCGCAGGGGCCATCCTTGTGGCTCCCCTCATCACCCCTCTAGCAGAGAGAAGGGGGTGCCCCGGCCGGGAGGAGCTGGCCCGCAACCTGAGACCTGAGCCCATCAATGGGCCAATGCTAGTCAGCATGGGGATGCTGATCCGTCAGGGAAATCAATTCGCCCTGCACCCCACCCTGGACTTTGAGCTGGACCTCCGGGGAATAGTGGCAATGCAGGATGCGCCCACATCCCCTAGCTCCCAGCAACAGCAACAACAACAGCAACAGCAACCACCACCACTGTACACGGAGGACTTTGCTGGCCTCCACCAACACATGGCCGACATAAGCCAGCAGCTTGGCCAAATGTCAATATGGCAAGAGCAGCAGAACCAGTGGCGGCAAGACCAGGAAACTCACCGACGGGCCTTTCAGGAGCGCCAGGATGAGATCTACCAAGAGCAGCAGAGGATGCGGCAAGAGTGGACGGCATTCCAGGAGGATTACAACGACGAAATCCAGGAACAAACCGACTTCCGCTACAACATGTATAGATATTTTCCCCACCGTCCCCCTTCTGATGATGATGACTCTTAGGGGTTGTACTGGTTAAAATAAGAGTTGCTGTAATAAAATTTCCTATGAATAAATTTTATTTCCCGCATTCTTTGCCTTCTTTTACAAAAGCCAGCATAACAAAAAAGAAGCTTAAAAGGGAAAAAGGCACACGCTCGATAAAAAGCCAAAATCCAAAATCGCGAGAAAAAAGAAATAAAAACCGCGAGAAAAAGGCAGGATAAAAAACAACTACCTCAAAAAATCGACTACCCAGCAAGAGTCGGATAACCACCACAATAGTCAAAAGTAAAAAATCCCGGCAACTAACGAAGCTGGATGAACAACAAACCAGATTTCCGGCAGCCCGGATGACCATTCCAGAAAGGTCCAATCACAATCACCAAAACACAGAAAGTTATTCTCCACAGAGTCGGCACATGAGCCACCCGAGCAGTAAGCCGCCACTACCACCGGTCCTACGCAGCGGACTGTACCAGCCTGATAGGGGGTTCATACCTATCAACTCGCACACGCAAGCGCGCCAAGACGGCGCATGGGCCACATGAACTGTAAGCCGCCATCACCACCCTGATGGGGGGTTCATACCCATCCGGTCCCACACAACGGACCGTACCAACCTGATGGGGGGTTCATACCCATCCAGTCCCACACAACGGACTGCAACTACCAGCCTGATGGGGGGTTTATACCCATCAACCGAAGGATCGGCTACGTCAGGAGTAGTATCCGGAGGTTCTACCACGTATCAACCGAAGGATCGGCTACGTCAGGAGTAGTATCCGGAGGTTCTACCACGTGTCAACCAAAGGGATCGGCTACGTCAGGAGTAGTATCCTGGAGGCACACAACCACAACATCTCCCCAGAGGATCATCTGCCGCAAGACGGGACGTCCGAAGGGTAGCCGGGCGAGAGGGTCAACTCCTTTACCTTCCTGTCTACCTGTCTGGCACAACAAAGCCAACAGTCGACTAGTCAGGTAAAGGGGGGGCAGCTGTAGACCCCAAATCTTGCCCGGCCTCCAAATAAAGTCAGAAAATCCCCTATTTGAAGACGGCTGAAGCCTAACAAGCCACTAGGAGAGACTATTAGGCTCCCGTACCAAGATAGGAAGGTTTTTTGGCCCGAAAATAAAGTTTCTCGCCTTGAAGGGACGAGACCGCCGTCTGGGAATACCAGACCGCCGTCTCGTTTCAACGCAAGGACGAGACCACCGTCTGGAAAATCGAGATGGCGGTCTCGTCACACTGCAAAAACGAGACGGCGGTCTGGGTTTTCCAGACGGCGGTCTCGATTCTCGCTAAGTCGAGACGGCGGTCTGGATTTTCCAGACGGTGGTCTCGACCCTATGACACGAACGAGACGACGGTCTCGAATTCTGAGACGGCGGTCTCGACCTTGTCGAGCGAGAACGGCGTTCCGGACCCCGGCAATGCGAAAAACTATAAATAGGGGTCCTCCCCCTCATTTCCACACGGAAAAACCAAGAGCTCTCCCTTCTCTCTAGAATTTCTCTCTCTAAGAATCACTCCGAGGCATTTCCGGAGTTTCGAGCGTCTTTAGGCATATACGAGTGTCCTAAATCTTCTTTAGAATCCCTCAGAGGCATTTCCGGAGTTTTCGAGAGTTGTAGAGTGAAGGGTTGCCAAAACGCACCCTCTCTTTTTAATATAAAGCTTGCTTTGGAGGTGCATATCCTCACTCTCTATTTTTATTACCGTCATTTAAATTATGCAATAGAAGCTAGGGCCATGTAGTCATATATTTAAATTCCGCATAATAAAAGGGTAAAAGCGCAATTTTCCAAGTTTAATTATTCGCAAATAGCCGGTCTATCATAGGGAACCCGAAAGGGGCGTCGTAAAGGGACTAATACTCCCTTTACACGTAACTAACTCCCTTACCCAACTCTGGTTCTAATGACCAAAGTTGGTTTTCGAAAACCAACGCCTTTTTAAACCCCTTTTCCGATGTTTATGGTAAAAATATCGGTGGCGACTCCATAGAACCCAAAATAAATAAGTCCTTGGGTTAGCCCGGTTATCGGACAACTCAAGGATACCTTTTGAAAACCTCGTCTCTAGGTTAGCCCGGTTATCGGACAACCTAAGGATGTTGTAACCACCAATAAAAAATGCGAAAATAAAAGAGGGTCGAAAAACCATCGCGTCGCTCCGACCGCGCCCCCTCTTCGGGGGCTAAGTATAGTACTTAATCTCTTGATAGGCCAATTTATTTTGTGATAAGCGCCTTAATATGATGCATCTCATTAAAATCATTTTTCTGCATGAAAAACTAACTTTTAAACGTTAAAAGAACAAACTAAGTTTTTCAATCTGTTGAAAATGATTTTCAATCTCTTAAAATCACTTAACAGAATAAGTGGTCATACATAGTCGTAACTTCAATTGATTGATTCGCAAAATCAACAGGTTTAAATCACTTAATGAATTTTTCAATATCAAGGTTTCGCATTTTCAATCTGTTGAAATATTTTTAAATCCATTGAAACAGAAAGACTATTTTTAAGTCTAAGAGTTTTCAGAAAATCAATCTGTTGAAATATTTTTTAATCTGTTAAAACAGAGAGACTATTTTTTTAACTAAGTGTTTGCAGGATTTCAATCTGTTGAAATGATTTTCAATCGATTGAAACAGAGAGCTGTCATTTTTCATAAAACTGGTTCAATCCATTAAAAACTCGAATCAATCGATTGAATGGAGCTTTAAATGAAATCAATCGATTGAATCGACGTTTTAATTGATTGAAATGCATTGTGATCGATCATAGTTTCATTCTGATCGATCATAACTTGGTCTAATCGATCATATTACAGTTCTAATCAATCAGAATCGATTCTAACTAGTTTTACTTTGTTTATGATCGATCATTTATCTCTCTGATTCAGTTTTTAACTAATGAAACGTTCTGGTTCTCTGTTTTACTTTATAAATATAGATTTGATCTATCTTTTAGATATACAACTTGAGAAAACATTCTGCAATCAATCTGTAAAGCTATCATATTGTGACTTTCTCTGCATTCAAGAACTTGGTAATATCATAAGGTGCTTTGATCAAGATAGTGGTCAATCAAAGAGAGAAAGTGTTGTGTTAGAATGCATTGCTGGACAATCTTATTGATAGAGCTGCAGTCCAGGTTTTTTCTTTTCATATTCTTTTGTAAAGTGTGATTGTGCAGGTTGGAATTCGGATCTGTACTTGTTACAGTAACTGGATTTGGTTACTGGGAGGTTTTCAAGAGTCTATCTTGTGGGTTTGTAAGATAGTTCTTGGGGTAGATTGGTGAGTATCTACTGGTTGTAGTTTTCACTTGGTATTAGTGGAACTTGGCAGATTTGTCAAGAAGCTGGACGTAGCTTCTGGTATAGAGTGAACCGAGTATAAATTTGTGTGTTGAATTTCTTCTTTCATCTCTTTTATTTTACGCCTATATACTTGTTGTGTTTAAAATCAATCTACCTTAGCAAGAATTGAATAAAGATAAATCATTCTTCCAAAAGAAAGTAAGTTTTGCGAAAAAGTTTTATAAAGTTCAATTCACCCCCTCTTGAACTCAACCATTAATTCTTTCAATTGGTACCAGAGCTGGTTCTTGTAAGTTACTCAAGAAATCGGTCCAAGAATGGTCGAGGGAAAGATGAATTTTTCAGAAGGAGCCTCCATAAACAGGCCTCCTCTTTTTTACGGTGTGAATTATTCTTTACGGAAGGTTAGAATGAAAATCTTTATTGAATCTCTTGATAGAGGCATTTGGGAAACAATTGTTAATGGTCCTTACAAACCAACTCATACAGTAGATGGTAAAGTAGTTGAAAAGAATTGGGCTGAATTAACTGATGTAGAAAATAGGAGAGTCGAATATGATTATACTGCAAAAAATATTATTACCTCTGCTTTAAATCTTGATAAGTTTTTCAGGGTGTCTCAATGTGCCTCTGCCAAAGAAATGTGGGAAATTCTAGAGGACACACATGAAGGTACTTCTGATGTGAAAAGGGCGAGAAAGCATGAGTTAATTAGGGACTATGAATTGTTTAAAATGCAGCAAGGAGAAACAATTGCGAGATGTTCGAGAAAGGTTCACGCACATAGTCAATCATCTAATTGGACTAGGGAAGATTTTTGACAAAGAAGAGTTGAACATCAAAATCTTGAAGTGTTTGGACAGAACTTGGCAACCAAAGGTGACAACTATATCGAGAATCAAGAGACTTGACTGAAATGACTACTTGCTTCACTTTTTGGTAAGTTAAGGGAACATGAGTTGGAAATCAATCGGTTCAAAGAACAAGAGAATGCAGAAAAGAAAAGTAGAAACATTGTTCTCAAGACGATTGAAGAAAATAGTGAGTCTGAAGAAGATGAATCTGAAAATCGACTTTATTAGTTAAGAAATTTGGGAAATTTCTTAGAAGGAAGGACAGAACTGGCCAAGTAAAAAGGTACATCGATAAAAAGACTCGAATCTATTCAAAATAATATTACTTGTTATTCTTGTGGTAAGCGGGGACATATAAGGAGTGATTGTCCGGAAAAGACCAAGAATCAGAACAAGAAAGAGTCTAAATACAAAGGGAAAAAGGCCTACATAGCTTGGCAAGACAATGATTCTTCTTCCAGTTCTGAATCTGAAGGTGAAGAGGTGAACCTATGTTTGATAGCTGGCTGTGAATCCTCTTCATCACATGTAAGTTCAACTCCCACAGAGAATGAAATGAATTATAGCACATTATTAAATGCTTTCAATGAAATGCATAGTGAAGCCAGAAATTTATCTCATACAAATAATCGGTTGAAAGGTTTAAATAACTGGTTAGAAAATAGAGTTAAAGTTCTGGAAAAAGAACTATTAGAAAGCAAATCAGATTTGGAACATCTAGATATAATCTATTCATCTGCAGATAATGTTGCTACTAATAAGAACTGTGAAAAGTGTATTATTCTACAAGATAAGGTTGATTACTTGATTAAAACTTTGTCTAAATTTACTCAAGGCAAAGAGAATTTAGATGCAGTTCTTGGATCCCAAAATTGTGTTTTTGAACATTCAGGAATCGGGTACAAACCTAAGATTGGAGTAAAAACTAAAAAGTATTTGAACTTCTTTTCATTTAGAAAAACAACTACATCCCCTTTCTGATCTTGTCATTATTGCATGAAGAAAGGACATACTATCAAATTTTGTCATGCTAGAAGATATTTTGTACCGCAAGGTAGGAAGAAATGGGTTCCAAAACATGTTAAACAAAAAATTTGACTCCTACGGACCCAAAATACGTAAGGGTAACAAATACTTGATGTTTGATCTTTCAGGAACAGCAACAAGAGTCCCTTTGGTACCTGGATAGCGGATGCTCAAGGCACATGACAGGTGACATTTCAAAATTTCAGAAACTAAGATTGAAGAATGGAGGTCATGTGACTTATGGAGACAACAACAAGGGAAGAATTCTAGGTTCTGGAGATATTGGAGATGGTGAATCAGTAACCATTCACAATGTTCTTCTTATTGAAGGTCTCAAGCACAATTTAATCAGTATAAGTCAGTTATGTGATCTTGGTCACAAAGTAATCTTCAAACCAGAAAAGTGCCTTATCTGTGAACCAGAATCTGACACGGTAATGTTGGTAGGTAAGAGGTTAAACAACATATACATGTTAGATATCAAGCATTCTATATCATCTCAAAGTTGTCTTCTTACTAAAGAAGAAGAATCTTGGTTGTGGCATAGAAGGCTTGCTCATATACATCTTAACCATCTTGACAAACTGATTTCTAAAGAGTTAGTTTCTGGGCTACCTAAGCTTCGAATCCTGAAAGACAAAATCTGTGAAGCTTGTTTGAAAGGCAAACAAACTAGAAAATCCTTTTCAAACAAAAACATTGTTTCAACTTCCAGACCTTTGGAACTGCTTCACATGGATTTGGTTGGTCCTTCAAGGAATAAAAGCCTAGGTGGTAATCTTTATATCATGGTAATTGTTGATGACTTTTCTAGATTTACCTGGAATTTTTTTCTTAAAGCCAAATCTGATTCTTACAAATCTTTCAAAAAGCTTGCCAAGATTTTACATAATGAAAAAGGGTATTTCATTACATCTATTCAAAGTGACAATGGTGGAGAATTTGTAAATGAAAAATTTGAATCTTTTTGTGAAAAGTTTGGCATAAAACACAATTTTTCTGCTCCAAGAACTCCTCAACAGAACGGTGTTGTGGAAAAAAGAACAGATCCATTGTGGAACTTGCTAGAACAATGTTGTGTGAAAATTCTTTACCTAAATACTTTTGGGCAGATGCAGTAAACACTGCTTGTCATGTTTTGAATAGAGTCTTGATTAGACCCATGCTTAAGAAAACCCCATATGAATTGTATAAAGGAAGAAAACCCAACATAAACTATTTCGGGGTTTTTGGATGTACATGTTTTGTTTTAAACAATGGGAAAGAAAATATTGGCAAGTTTGATGAGAAATCGACAAAGGAATCTTTCTTGGTTATTCAACTAATGGTCATGCATATAGAGTCTACAATTTAAGGCTGAAGTACTGTTGAAGAATCGAGTACATGTTGTTTTTAATGAGTCTCCTCGAGTGTTGCGAGAATAGAACAACAGTGCTGCGAGATGAAGAAGATTTAACCGATAATTCTTATTAGTTGAAACTTCCCAGTAGCTCAGATCGACATATTGTTGAAGAAGGTGATCAATCTGTTGATCCTGCAAAAACTGATCCACCAATGATAACTGAAGAACAGGAAGAAGATGCCCTAGAAGAGCTTCCCAAAGAGTGGATTGTCCCAAGAGATCTCTCTTTAGACAATGTCATCGGGCAAATCAATAAGGGAGTATCTACTAGACATTCTCTTAATCAATTCCGCAATCATATGGCATTCATTTCACAAATAGAACCTAAAGCTGTTAAAGAAGCATTAAATGATGAATACTTGGGTTAGTGCCATGCATGATGAGCTTAATCAATTTGAAAGGAATAACGTGTGGGAATTAGTTCCTAAAATCAAAGATATCAATGTAATTGGTACTAAGTGGGTATTCAAAAACAAACTAGATGAACACGGCATTATCACTAGAAATAAAGCTAGATTGGTAGCCAAAGGGTATAACCAACGGGAGGGTATTGATTTTGATGAAACCTTTGCACCTGTACCTAGACTTGAAGCTGTCAGATTATTATTAGCTTATGCTTGTTTAAGTGGTTTCAGATTACTACAGATGGATGTCAAGAGCGCCTTTCTTAATGGACTCATCAATGAAGAAGTGTATGTTTCTCAACCTCCTGGGTTTGAAAATCACAAGCATCCTGACCTTGTCTACAAATTGAAAAAGGCCCTTTATGGTTTAAAGCAAGCACCTAGACAATGGTATGAGAGGTTAAGTAACTTCTTAATTGATCAAGGGTACAAGCAAGGTGAAGTTGATAAAACTCTATTCATTAAGAAATGCTGAACTGACATTATTCAGTGCAGGTGTATGTGGATGATATCATTTTCGGTTCTACACATGATGCCTTGTGTAATAAGTTTGTTAAAGAAATGCAAAGTGAATTTGAAATGTCTATGATGGGAGAATTGAATTTCTTTCTCAGTCTCCAAGTTAAACAATTAAGAAATGGCATTTTTCTAAGTCAATCTAAATACTGCAATGAGTTGTTAAAGAAGTTTGATATGCACAATTGCAAGGAATCCTCTACACCCATGTTTACTAACTGTTGTCTAGATTTAGATGAAAAAGGGAAATCTGTTGATCAAACTAAATATAGAGGATTGATTGGTTCTCTGCTATATCGATTGCTAGTAGACCTGACATTATGTTTAGTGTGTGCCTTTGTGCTAGATTTCGAGGCAAACCCAAAGGAATCACATCTTACCGCTTGCTAAAAGGATTACGAAATACCTCAAAGGAACTGTTAATGTCGGACTATGGTATCCTGAAGGTGCATCTCTTAAACTTGTTGGATTTTCCGATTCGACTTTGCGGGATGTAGATTGGACAGAAAAAGTACCTCTGGTACATGTCATTTGCTGGGAAGCGAGTCTCATATCTTGGCACGGCAAAAAGCAAGCATGTGTTGCTCTTTCAACTGCAGAAGCTGAATACATTGCAGTTGGAGCTCATTGTGCTCAAAGTATCTACCTTAAGCAACAAGCTGACGAGACTATGGAGTGACACTAAATACGGTACCTACTGGTTTGTGATAATACTAGTGCAATAAATTTAACTAAGAATCCTATTCAACACTCTAGAACTAAGCATATTGAAATTAGACATCACTTTATTAGAGAACATGTATCTAGGGGTGACTGTGAAATTTTATTCATTGAATCTGAAAAATAGTTAGCTGATTTATTCACTAAACCACTTCCTAGAGACAGACTTAATATGCTTAGGACTGAATTAGGAATTCTAGATATATCCAGTATTGCATAACTGATTCTTTATGGTGATTATGAGCTCTTTAAAAAGTTAATAAACAAGTTCAATTGATTAATAATTGTATGAAAAACTTGAAATTATATGTTTCAATCAATTAAAATTATGAAATAATCTGTTGATTTCCTGATTCTTACTCTATGTTATTGATTTGTTATCTGTTCAATCGATTAAATAGGCTTTTAATCGATTCATTTCATTAAACCTTGCAGCTCTGCATATTTTCTTCTATAAATCAATCGATTAAATCTTTGATTCAATCGATTGAATTCACTTTTGATACTCTGCATGATTTTCTTTCACAAAAACAATCGATTAGATTTTCGGTTCAATCGATTTATTTTACTTCTGTGTATCTACAATTACAAAATCAATTGGTTTCACGAAATATCAATTGATTAATTTTTTTAGGGATAGTTGTATGTACTCTGTCTCTAAACAATTTCTGCAGAGTAAATTGAATGCATTTACAACAAGATAAACTTCAACTACTCTCTTAAATATCAAAGATATCCAATAAAAGTTGATTGACTCTGATTGGATATCAGATGTGAGGGTAATTAAGGTGCACAGTACACATTCCTTCTCTCTCTCCACCTTTATCATCAACTGTGCGAAGCGAGAAGCGAGTTATACGAAAAAGACAAAACTATGAAGTTAAAGGGTTCGCAAGCTCTAAAAACTGTAGTATTTTTCCTCCTTGAACTATTCTCTCTTCTCGGTTATCTCTCTGATCATTCCAAAAGAAAACAAAGATGCTCAAACGTACTAAATCCGGTAGGAAGAAGTCCAGCAGAGGCGAGTCTTCTAATGCAAGGCAAGAACCAAATGTTGGAGGTCGAATTGAAACTTGGTTCAATGGGAACCAAGAGAAAATGGATTTGTTTATCCATGAAATGAGCAGGAAATAAGTCAATATTCCCAAGGTTCTAAAGTTCTCCTGGTTTGACGCCGAAGGCTTCAGAGGTGTTCGAAAGCTACTGCAACATCAAAAACTTCAAAAGTTTCTGGAGTTGAATGGTAGGATTTACCCTGATTTAATTAAAGTTTTTTTTCACTAACTTGTCCTTTGAAGGTTCCACTTTAAAAACTCAAGTCAAAGGAGTAGACATTGAGATAACGCCAAATGTCTGGAAAGAGGTCGCTGGAATCAAGGATGAAGGTGTAAAAGTCACCAAAGGGTGTACTTCGGATGTTGAAGAGTTTAATAAAGTTCAGTACTTTCGTTCATGCATGAAGAACAATCGAGACTCTGTAAGTTCTTTCAATACTGGAAAGATGAAGCTTGAGGAAAGGGTTCTCGCTTTCATTGTGGCCTGGTTGCTCACACCCAGGGGGAGCAATCATGCAGTACTAAATGAAGGAGATTTAGTACTGATGTACTGCATTCATCACAGAATAAGGGTGAATTGGGTTTTTGTTATCAAGGACCACATGATCAAAGCTAAGCGGCTGAGTGATTTCAAGTATCCTTATGCTATTTTGATTTCTAAGTTTTTAATGCATTTTGGTGTTGATTTGGAAGGGGAACTAGTTGAAATTGTTCGACCAACAAATGAGGTAAATAATTCTGTTCTGCATAAAATGGGATTCATCAAAGTTGATGGTGAATGGATCTCAAAAGAAGAAGCTGGAAGAGGAGAAGACTTTGAAGAAGAAGAAGAAGAAGAAGAGGAAAATATCAATGCTGATGTTCCGGGAACTTTTGCAGCAAGACCATCTGACCCGATGGAAGAGGTGTCCCCATTGGAAATGATCCCATACACTCCACAGCCTGACCGTGGCACGCCCCTGTCTCAGTTCAAAAGAACCATGTTGCATCAAGTGAACGAACTACAAACCAACCAGAGAAGGCACATGGAGATGACGATTGCTCTGAGGGCTCGTCAGCATTATCTGGATGAAAACTTCATTGCCAGATTTCAACATATTGACAACCAACTAGAAGACATCTACAACAGGATTGTTGAACTGCAATTTAATCAAGGTCCCCGGGATGAATGAAGGGTTATTTCTATGTTTCTGTTATCTTGTTCTTAGTTTTTATTTGTCCTGTTTTCATCTTGAAGTACCTACGTGGTACTACTGGACTGTAACTAAAAACAATGTTATTTGATGCAGTCAAATAGGGGGAGAAGTGGTTTCTTAAAACTGTCACTACACACACACCACAAAATATATGTCTCTGGTCTGTTATTATTTGTGCAGGTGCAGTGGTTATTTGTTTCCATCAAATATGGGGGAGATTGAAGCACTTGGTGGATTTGATGAAGACATAATATTTTGTAGACATAGTTTAGTTTGTGGGTGTGTAGATGAATAGGCTAAGTATAGTACTTAATCTCTTGATAGGCCAATTTATTTTGTGATAAGCGCCTTAATATGATGCATCTCATTAAAATCATTTTTCTGCATGAAAAACTAACTTTTAAACGTTAAAAGAACAAACTAAGTTTTTCAATTTGTTGAAAATGATTTTCAATCTGTTAAAATCACTTAACAGAATAAGTGGTCATACATAGTCGTAACTTCAATTGATTGATTCGCAAAATCAACAGGTTTAAATCACTTAATGAATTTTTCAATATCAAGGTTTCGCATTTTCAATCTGTTGAAATATTTTTAAATCCATTGAAACAGAAAGACTATTTTTAAGTCTAAGAGTTTTCAGAAAATCAATCTGTTGAAATATTTTTTAATCTGTTAAAACAGAGAGACTATTTTTTTAACTAAGTGTTTGCAGGATTTCAATCTGTTGAAATGATTTTCAATCGATTGAAACAGAGAGCTTTCATTTTTCATAAAACTGGTTCAATCCATTAAAAACTCGAATCAATCAATTGAATGGAGCTTTAAATGAAATCAATCGATTGAATCGACGTTTTAATCGATTGAAATGCATTGTGATCGATCATAGTTTCATTCTGATCGATCATAACTTGGTCTAATTGATCATATTACAGTTCTAATCGATCAGAATTGATTCTAACCAGTTTTACTTTGTTTCTGATCGATCATTTACCTCTCTGATTCAGTTTTTAACTAATGAAACGTTCTGGTTCTCTGTTTTACTTTATAAATACAGATTTGATCTATCTTTTAGATATACAACTTGAGAAAACATTCTGCAATCAATCTGTAAAGCTATCATATTGTGACTTTCTCTGCATTCAAGAACTTGGTAATATCATAAGGTGCTTTGATCAAGATAGTGGTCAATCAAAGAGAGAAAGTGTTGTGTTAGAATCTGTTCTGGACAATCTTATTGATAGAGCTGCAGTCCAGGTTTTTTCTTTTCATATTCTTTTGTAAAGTGTGATTGTGCAGGTTGGAATTCGGATCTGTACTTGTTACAGTAACTGGATTTGGTTACTGGGAGGTTTTCAAGAGTCTATCTTGTGGGTTTGTAAGATAGTTCTTGGGGTAGATTGGTGAGTATCTACTGGTTGTAGTTTTCACTTGGTATTAGTGGAACTTGGCAGATTTGTCAAGAACTGGACGTAGCTCTGGTATAGAGTGAACCAGTATAAATTTGTGTGTTGAATTTCTTCTTTCATCTCTTTTATTTTCTGCCTATATACTTGCTGTGTTTAAAATCAATCTACCTTAGCAAGAATTGAATAAAGATAAATCATTCTTCCAAAAGAAAGTAAGTTTTGCGAAAAAGTTTTATAAAGTTCAATTCACGCCCCCTCTTGAACTCAACCATTAATTCTTTCAGAGACGTCCAATCTCCATGGAGGGATTTCGTAGAAAAGAACGGTAAGCTAAGAACCTGTCAAAATCATCTAACTCACCATAAATGTTAATAGCATCTTCTCTAATTGGAAAGTGAGTGACGTTTTCCCAAATATCATCGTCAAGAATAATGGTGACACCCTTTACTCTAGAAGTAGCAATTTGATCTCTAAATTTAAACCTAGAGTAGAATACCCTAACAAGGTCAGGATAATAAGTACCTTGCATTTGGATGAAGGGAAGAACTCCTTGAATTTCAAGAAGGTTGGGAAAGTTGAATCCCCTATTGATGAATTGTTCACCAATAAGAAACTTGGGAGAAATAATAGCACGTTCCTTCCAGTAGGTCAGAAATTCTTGTTGGCCATCTGTATCAGAAATCCATCATTCTACAGAATTAGGACGGGGACGAGATGAGGGTGCAGATCTTCTTCTAGTAGGGATCTTAGCACGAGAAGATGAGGCCATTGAAAGATTAGAAGAGTAACAAGAAGATTTAGAAGGACAAGGTAAGTTAGAAGTAGGCAAGATTGCAAGAATAAGGCAAGATAGCTTGATTTCAAGAGATAGAAGTGAGTAGAAGTGAAATGGAGGTCCCTATTTATAACCAAGTATGTTTAACGGTCATATGGAAGTGAATAAAGGCCAAGAGATACGTTGGCAACGGCTAGGAATCCATGCTTGCCAGGTTTAATCGATTAAAGCTCAAATTAATCGATTAAACCAGTACTAGACCCTGTTAATCGATTAATTTGAGTTGTTAATCGATTAACACATGTTTTAATCGATTAATGGTCGAGTTAATCGATTAATCTAGAGAGGAATACCCTGTTTTGAGTGTTTTGGATGCAAATAATCGATTACAACTCCATTTAATCGATTATTCCAGAGAGTACATCATCTATTTGAGGTTTTTACACATGATAAACTAATAACATCCTGTATAATGAATTATAACATTACAATCATCCAAAAACAGTCAAATTAAGCAGAATTTAAGTTATTTCTAATATCCCTAAGTCTCTTCTAAGATCATAGAATCTATCCTTGGGTAGAGGCTTAGTAAAAATATCTGCTAATTGACGTTTGATATCAACATACTCTATTTTACAGTTTCCTTTGCTGATATGATCTCTCAAAAAGTGATGCCTAATTTCTATGTGCTTAGTCCTAGAGTGCATTACTGGATTCTTAGTAAGATTAATTGCACTCCTATTATCACACATCAAGGGTATGTCATTTAAAAATATACTATAATCTTCTAACTGTTGTTTCATCCACAAAATTTGAGCACAACAACTACCAACTGCAATATATTCAACTTCACTGGTAGATAAAGCAACACAAGCTTGTTTCTTAGAATGCCAAGATACTAAGGATGAACCTAACAAATGACATGTCCCACTAGTACTTTTCCTATCAATTTTACATCCACCATAATCAGCATCAGAATATCCTATTAAACTCATACAAGCATCAGACGGATACCACAAGCCAAAACCAGTAGTTCCTTTTAAGTATTTTAAAATATGTTTTACTGCAATTAGGTGAGATTCTTTTGGACAAGCCTGAAATCTAGCACACACACATACCGAATGCATAATATCAGGTCTACTTGCAGTTAAGTATAACAGTGAACCTATCATACCTCTATACATAGATTGATTAACTTCCAAACCTGATTCATCCTTGTCTAGATAACATGAAGTTCCCATGGGTATGTTAGCTTCCTTTGAGGTGTCCATTCCAAACTTTTTAAGAATCTCTTTGCAGTATTTGGTTTGAGAGATGAAAATGCCATCTTTAACTTGCTTGATTTGTAGTCCAAGGAAGAATGTCAATTCTCCCATCATGGACATTTCAAACTCTCCCTGCATTATCTTAGAAAATTCTACACATAACGAATTATCAGTTGATCCAAAAATAATATCATCAACATATACCTGGACTAATAAGATATGTTCTTTAACTTTCTTTATAAACAGTGTAGAATCAATTTTTCCTCTAGAAAAATCATTTGATGTTAGGAAACTACTTAACCTTTCATACCAAGATCTAGGAGCTTGTTTCAACCCGTATAAAGCTTTCTTTAATTTAAAAACATGATTAGGAAAACTAAAATCCTCAAAACCAGGGGGTTACTCCACTTAAACTTCTTCTTTAATAAAACCATTCAAAAATGCACTCTTAACATCCATTTGATATAGTTTAAATTTCATTAAAGATGCATAAGCAAGAAGTAGGCGTATAGCCTCTAACCTGGTAACAGGAGCAAAAGTTTCATCATAGTCTATACCTTCCTCCTGACAATAGCCTTTGGCAACAAGTCGGGCTTTATTCTTTGTTATGTTTCCATCTTCATCAAGTTTATTTCTAAACACCCATTTGGTTCCAATAACTTGATGTGATTCTTCCCTTGGGATTAATTCCCAGACTTGATTCCTTTCAAATTGGTTAAGTTCTTCTTGCATTGCTATGCACCATTGGTCATCTTTAAGTGCTTCCTCAACGTTTTTGGGTTCAATCTGTGACACAAAGGCTCCAGACATACAAAAATTAGTCATATTTCTTGCTCTTACCCCTTTTGAGATGTCACCTATGATATTGTCCATTGAGAGTCCTCTAGGTGATTGCCATTCTTTTGCTAATTCAGGCGATTGGGAAGGATCATTTTTTCCAAATACAATTCATCAAGAGCTTCTCTTATATACTCATCATCACCTGCAAGTTCTTTATTTGACTCAAGAGGATTTCCCCCAAGGTCTACAATCTCATCAAAAGTAACATGAATAGATTCTTCTATATTCAAAGTTCTTCTATTAAATACCCTGTAAGCCTTGCTAGTTAATGAATAACCTAAGAAAATGCCCTCATCAGCTTTAGAGTCAAATTTTCCTAAGTTGTCCTTTCCATTATTCAACACAAAGCACTTACATCCAAAAATTTTCAAATGAGCAACATTAGGCTTTCTACCATTTAAAAATTCATAGGGAGTTGATTTTATAATTGGCCTAATATGCATCCTAATCAAAACATACTAAATGATCAATTTTCTTTGAATAAATACAAGAGACAAACAATTCATTTAACTATAGGAACCCAAATATATTTTCCTTTAGGAACACCAAAATGTTTGATTTTACATCTATTTGAAGTATGACCATGTTTCATACAATAAAAACATGCTTTAGATGTGACTTTTGAATATGATGAATTTTTAACCATAGATGTTCTAGTTCCTTTTTCTACCCATACCCTTTTATTTTTCCTTTTAGGCTTTTTCAAAGGAACTTGATAATTTACACTATTTTGAGCTAAAACAATTTTATCCTTCTTAAAATCACTTATCTTCTTTTTAGCTTTATCTAGCAAATGGTAAAGAGTATATATGTTATATTCAAACTCTTTACAAGATGCACATACTATATTCTTATCATCATTCTCATCTATGCATACAATTTTCGTTTCTAAGGTCTCCTTTTCCTCTAAACATGCAATTTTCGTTTTTAAGGACTCTACCTCCTTTTTGAATCTACTTAAACTCTTTTTCACAGCTTTGTATTCATTTTTCAAGTCCTTAAAGGCACTAAACAATTCATTATATGCATTTTGTAATTCATCAAAATCATTTTCACCATCACTTGAGGATGAGTCGGAATCACTACCCTCAAAGTCGGAAGATATATTGTCTTTTGCCAACAAGCAAATGTTAGCTTCTATTTCCAGATCACTTGACTCCAAAATCGAGTCACTATCATCAGTTCCTTCGTAAGTTACTCTTAGTTTTTCCCACATCTCTTGAGCACTCTTACAAATGGATATTCTGTAAAACTCATCAAGGGTTAAAGCAGATGAAATAATATTTCTAGCCCTGACGTCAAATTGTGCTTTTCTGTTTTCTTCTACAGTCCATCTACAAAAAGGTTTAGGAACGTCAACATCGTTCTCAGTAACTTTAGGAATATATGGACCGTTTAAAATATCGTCCCAAACGCCTCTATCAACAGACTCTAAAAAGATTTGCATTTGTACCTTCCAAAAAGGATAATTTTGACCCGCAAAAAGTGGGGGTCTGTTGTAGACGCACCTACGGCAAAAGTTTGATTTTGTTCGGCCATTTTCGAAAAGTTTGAATGACTATCAAAGCAAGCTCTGATACCACTTGTTAGAATCGCGCAGCGGAATGATCGCGTGATCGGACAAAAACCAAGAGGGGGGGTGAATTGGTTTCTTAACAAAAATTAGGTTTTCAAAATTTTCCCCAAATTTTACCGATTAAAAACTGTGTAAATGTAAATAGATAAGAGAAGAGAATCTTACACAGGAGATTTATATTGGTTCGGATCAAAAGACCCTACGTCTAGTTGCTAATCACTCAAACAGAGGATTAACGCTGTCACTATAATTAAGTTGTTACAAACAAATTACAATTGAAAAGATAAAGATAAGAAAACACCTCTCTTGAAATCCACAAGAGATGATGAACAGCTTTCCCTAGAGACGGCACAACACACAATCCACTAAGAACTCCACTTAGTGATTCTTATCGCTTCTAGCCCACACCAGGTTCCGAAAGCCCATTTTTCTTGCAACAAACAGTTCTCTGGCACTCACAGCACTTAACTTTTGTATGAGAAAGGTTGTTCTCACTTTTCTGAGTGCCATAGAAGAGTTTAAGTAGAGAAATTAGGGTTTAGGAATTGGGGATTTCGAAACTAGGGTTCTTGGAAATAGGGTTTTCGAAAATAGGTTTGATTTGAAGTTAAAAATCAAAAATCAACAGAACCCAAAACTCTCTATTTTAATCGATTAAAAGGGCTGTTAATCGATTAACAGACCTGTTAATCGATTAACAGACCTGTTAATCGATTAAACCAATGAGTTTTTACAGAAAATGGTTTTTCTCACTGTTTTAATCGATTAATTCACCAAATAATCGATTAAAGCCGAGCCTGGATGATAAATTTGAGCTTTTTGAAGCTTCTAAGGTGCAGACTATGTACCGGCTATCTCAAACTCTAAAATTACAGACTCAATCTAATTAAAACAGAGTTATTACACTACAAAACAAGTCTTCATCTCTCTAAGTTCTTGAGTTCTTGAAACATCATCAAAATCAACAAGCTTCACGTCCATCAAGTCTAACATCAAGTCCTTGAATGTTCAACATCTACAATTTCATCAAAAGTAACATGTATAGATTCTTCAACATTTAAAGTTCTTCTATTAAACACTCTACAAGCTTTGCTAGTTAATGAATAACCTAAAAAAATGCCCTCATCGGCTTTTGAGTCAAATTTTCCTAAGTTGTCCTTTCCATTATTTAACACAAAACACTTACATCCAAATATTTTCAAATGAGCAACATTAGGCTTTCTACCATTTAAAAATTCATAGGGAGTTGATTTTATAATTGGCCTAATGAGCATTCTATTCAAAACATAAGATGCAGTACTTACAGCATCAGCCCAAAAATATTTAGGAACATTTGATTCATTTAACATTGTTCTAGCAAGTTCCTCTAGTGACCTATTTTTCCTTTCAACTACACCATTTTGTTGGGGAATCCTAGGAGCAGAAAAATTATGTAATATTCCATTTTCCTCACAATAATTTTCAAACCTTTCATTTTGAAACTCACCACCATGGTCACTTCTTAAAACTTTAATTCTTAAGTCTTTCTCATTTTGAATTTGCTTTGCAAACTTCCTAAAGACCTTAAAAGCTTCACTTTTCATTGTCAAGAAAAATGTCCAAGTATATCTAGAAAAGTCATCAACAATCACAAGACCATAATAATTTCCACCAAAGCTTTTTATCCTAAAAGGACCAAATAAGTCTAAATGTAATAATTCTAAAGGTTTTGATGTGGAAATAACGTTCTTTGATTTAAATAATGATTTTACTTGTTTACCTATTTTACATGCATCACATAATCTATCTTTTTCAAACTTTAACTTAGGCAGACCAATAACTAAGCCTTTTGAAATCAATTTGTTTAAATGATGCATATTTATATGAGCCGCTCTCTTATGCCATAACCATGGGTTCTCTTCCTTAGCAATTAAGCATGTTATACTAGTATCATGTATACAATCCAAATCAATCAAATATATATTATTATGCCTAATGCCTTTTAATGTTACATTTTTGGAATCTATCAAATGTATGATACAAAACTTGCTTTCAAAGATTACCTTAAATCCTTTGTCACATAGTTGACTTATACTAAGGAGATTATGCTTTAGCTCATCAACATGTAGCATATCCTTAATCTCCAAAGTGTTTGCACCACCTATATTTCCAATTCCAAGAATCTTTCCTTTGTTGTTGTCCTCATAAGTTACATATCCTTGTTCTTTAGCTTTGAAACTCACAAATTTCGTTTTGTCTCCGGTCATATGTTTAGAGCATCCACTATCAAGATACCACATAAACTTCTTTGATTTGGAAGTTTCCTACAAAACAAGAACATAGTAAACTTAGGTCCCCATAACTTTTGAGTCCTTGGGGTTAGAGACAAACAAGTCATTTAACAATAGGAACCCAAATGTATTTTCCTTTAGGAACACCAAAATGTTTGATTTTACATCTATTTGAAGTATGACCATTCTCATACAATAAAAACATGCTTTAGATGTAGCTTTTGAATATGATGCATTTCTAACAATAGATGATTTAGTTCCTTTTTCAACCCATACTTTTCTCTTTTTAATTTTAGGCTTTTTCAAAGAAACTTGATGGTTTACACTATTTTGAGCTATAACAACTTTATCCTTATTATTATTACTTAATTCCTTTTCGGCTTTATCAAGCAAATGATTAAGTATATCAATTTCATATTCCTACTCTTTACAAGATGCACATACTATATTCTTATCATCATTCTCATCTATACATACAATTTTCGTTTCGATGGTTTCCTTTTCCTCTAAACATGTAATTTTCGTTTTTAAGGACTCTACTTCCTTTTCGGATCTACTTAAACTCTTTTTCACAACTTTGTATTCATTTTTCAAGTCCTTAAAGGCACTAAACAATTCATTATATGCATTTTGCAATTCATCAAAATTATTTTTATCATCACTTGAAGATGAGTCAAAATCACTTACCTCAAAGTCGGAAGATATATTGTCATTTGCCATTAAGCAAATATTGGCTTCAATTTCCGAGTCACTTGATTCCGAACTTGAATCACTATTGTCCCAAGCGATGTAGGCTTTCTTCTTGAAGAACTTTTTGCCTTTTTTTTCTTCATTTTTCTTATTTGGACATTCGGTCTTCACATGTCCTGTTTCACCACAACCATAGCATTTGATATTTACAGAAGTATTTTCTCTTACCTTTCCTTTACCTTTGAATGGATGTCTTCCTTTGGCTTTCATGAATTTGGTAAACTTCTTAATCATGAGACTCAATTCTTCTTCTTCATTCTCTGAGTCTTCTTCTTCCTTTTTACTCTTACCTTTGGAAATTTCAGTTTTGAAAGCTAAGTTCCTCTTTTGATGTTGTCCTTCCTCATCATTTAGCCTTCCTAGCTCAAGCTCATGCTCTCTCAACTTTCCAATGAGCGCCGCCATAGACATTGTGGCAAGGTTTTGTGACTCCGAGATGGCCGTCACTTTAGGTTGCCATTTCCTATCCAAAGATTTCAAGATTTTAACATTTAATTCATCAACGAAAAAAATTTTACCTAACCCGGTGAGATGGTTCACAATGTGTGTGAAACGCTTTTGAACGTCAAATATCATTTCATCTTGTTGCATTCAGAACATCTCATATTCTTGGATTAGAGAATTTTTCCGTGCTCTCTTAACATCGTCGGTACCTTCGTGGGTCACTCTTAGCATTTCCCACATCTCTTGAGCACTTTTACAAACAGAGATCCTGTAAAACTCATCAAGGGTTAAAGTAGATGAAGTAATATTTCTAGCCCTAACGTCAAATTGAGCTTTTCTATTTTCCTCTGTTGTCCATCTAGAAAATGGTTTAGGAACGTCTACTCCGTTTTCAGAAATATTTGGAATATATGGACCGTTTAAAATAGCGTCCCAAACACCTCTATCAACAAACTCTAAAAAGATTTGCATTCTAACTTTTCAGAAAGGATAATTTTGACCCGCAAAAAGTGGGGGTCTATTGATAGAAGCACCTTTGGCAAAAGTTTGATTTTGTCTGGCCATTTTCGAAAAATTTGAATGACTATCAAAGCAAGCTCTGATACCACTTGTTAGAATCGCGCAGCGGAATGTTTGCGTGAACGGAAAAAAACCAAGAGGGGGGTGAATTGGTTTCTTAACAAAAATTAGGTTTTAAAATTTTTCCCCAAATTTTACCAATTAAAATGTTGTGTAAACGTAAATAGGATAAGGATAGAGTCTTACACAGAAGATTTATACTGGTTCGGATCAAAAGACCCTACGTCCAGTTGCTAATCACTCAAATAGAGGATTAACGTTGTCACTATAATCAAAGTTATTACAAACAGATAACAATGGAAAAGATAGAGTAATGAAAATACCTCTCTTGAGTCACACAAGAGATGAAGAACAAATTTCCCTAGAGATGACACAACACACAATCCACTAAGAACTCCACTTAGTGATTCTTATCGCTTCTAGCCCACACCAGGTTCCAAAAGCCCCTTTTGCCTCCAACAAACAGTTCTCTGACAATCACAGCATTAAACTTTTGTTTGAAAAAGCTTGTTCTATTTTCTGAGAGCCTTAGAGAACCTTAAGTAGATGAATTAGGGTTTGGGAATTGGGGATTTTCGAAACTTGATGTATTGGGACTAGGGTTTTCGAAAATAGGTTTAATTTGAAGTTCAAAATGCAAATTTGACTAAAATAATTGATTATCTCAAGTGTTAATCGATTATTACAGAGCCAAAATCAATAGAAACCCTCAACGCACTGTTTTAATCAATTATTTGCCCTGTTAATAGATTAACAGGCCTGTTAATCGATTAACAGGAGTGTTAATCGATTATTACAGAGAGCTGATAAAGAAAATGGTTTTCTCTCTATAATAATCGATTATTTGACCCTTTAATCGATTAAACCCGTGAGTATTTGATAAAAATGAGTTTTTGAAGCTTCTAAAGAGTAGACTATGTACTGGCTATCTTAGACTCTAATATTACAGACTCAAACTTATCAAAACAGAGTTATTATACAAGAATACAAGTCTTCAACTCTCTAAGTTCTTTGTTCTTGAATCATCATCAAAATCAACAAGCTTCATGTCCATGTAAGTTCAACATCAAGTCCTTGTATGTTCAACAGTCGGCATCTGCTCCATAGCTTCCATAAATGGAATATTAATTTGTAAATGCTTGAAAATATCCATAAATCTTGCAAACTGTCTTTCTTTATCTTTCTTGGAAGGATGACGAGGATATGGTAAATCTTTTAGTTGCGGTATTTGATTCTCATCTTTCTCTCTCTTTTTCTCACTATTTTAATTTTTTTCTTCTTTTTCAGTATTTTTTTTCTTTTTCTATACTCTCACTTTTATTTTTCTCTTTTTCTCCTTCACACTCATCTTTCTTCTTTTCATCCTCTTTTTCTTGTAGGATTTCCTTCTCTACGGTCAAGTTCTCACCAATCCCTTCTCCTATAACCTTACCACTCCTTGTAGTTATTGCCTTGCATTGCTCCTTTGGATTAATTTGTGTATTAGCTGAAAACTGTCCTCCTTGCTGCTCAGATAATTGTTTAGTCAGTTAGCCCATCTGGGTCTCTATATTTCTGAATTAAGCCTCATTATTTTTCTGATTAGCCATAGTGTTTTGCATGAATTTTTCTAAAGTATCCTCCAATTTACTCATTCTGTCAGGCATTGAAGGATATTGTTGTTGTTGCTGATATGGAGGTTGCTGATATGACTGTCGCCGCCGTCCCTTTCCGACGTCCTGGGGACGTCTCGAAACGTTTATGCGAGCGGTCGCGAAAAGATGGTTTAGACTCGCGTTTTTATTTTAAAAGGTTTTCGAAAAGGGGTTCTTATGGAGTCGCCACCAATGTTTTGACCTTAAACATTGGAAAAGGAAAAAATGTTGATTTTAAGAAAAACCGCACTTGGCCATTATAACCAGAGTTGGGTAAGGGAGTTAGTTACGTGTGGGGAAGGTGTTAGCACCCCACAACGCCCCTTTCGGGTTCCCTATGACAGATTAATTCATTTAAATAAAGACTACGATAAATTACGCGATTACCCTATTTTATTACATAATATTAAATGGCTATCTACATGATTTTATTCTATGTTGCATGCATAAAATGATGAATAAAGCTAAATAAAGCAATAAAAGAGATATTAAAATAGCTATCTACATGATCCTATTTTACATGATATAATCAAGCTAAATAAAACAATAAAACAATAAATAAAACAATAAAAGAGAAGGGAATTGAAAAGAACCTCCGTAGCAAGCTTTATATTGAGAATCTCGAACTGTGAGGATGCGTTTTGGCAACCCCTCTCTCTACACAGTCTCTCCTCACCAATACAAGATCGACTCTACTAAAAATTTAAAGAAGAATCAAATGCCGGAATATAATTCCTTAACCGATTGTTACCTATTTAAGGCAATCGGAAAGATCATTCGAGAGAGGGAGAGAAGTAGACAAGTGCTCTAAAGTGTTTCGAGCTCTGCGGAGTGTACTGTGGTGTGAAAAAGTGACAAATGAGCCTCCTATTTATAGTTTTCGCAGTTGGCGCACTTTGGGACGGCTGTGCAGGTTGGGACGGCCGTCCGGGTCGGGACAGCCGTCCCAAATGACAAATTTACACGAGGCGGGACCACACGGGGGCCGGGACGACCGTCCCACTTAAGCCGGGACTTGGGACGGCCGTCCCAACCTCGGACGCGCGTCCCAACTGGCTGGGGCAGGTTGGGACGGCCGTCCCAACTTTGGGACGGCCGTCTCGACTTGTTCCGGCCGGTTCGCGCGTTTCGGGACTCGGGAAGCTTTCCTTGCACTGTTTTGGACGTTAGTTGATGCTTGATATGTGTACTGTTGAAGCTTTATCTTCATATGGGAAGTCTCCTTGGCTCTTATTTGTAGTGCTAGACGGGCTTTATCTTGTTACGGGTGATCTCCTTTATCTTTATTTGAGAGACAGGGCAAAATTAGGGGTCTCGACTGCCCCCCTTCACTGCGTAGCTAATTTATTGGCCTAATATGCCGATAAGATTAGGCTGGTAGGGGAAGGAGTTAACCCTTTTGCCCGGTTATCCTTCGGATCGTTGTTTCTTGAAGTTGTTGATCCTCTGGATGATGAATAGTTTTGATAGGTACCAACCCCTATCCTGGTTTGATGAGAATGAACCCTCGTCTGGTAAGCCCCCTCTGCAAGGCTTGATGAGTACACACCCCCATCCGGTTTTTGACGAGTACGAACCCCTTGTCATGGTAGACCCCCTTCATTAGGCCCGATGAGTACACACCCCATCCGGTTTTTGACGAGTATAAACCCCCTGTCATGGTAGACCCCCTTACGTAAGGCCCGATGAGTACACACCCCCATCCGGTTTTTGGCGAGTACAAACCCCCGTCGCGGTAGACCCCCTACGTAAGGCTCGATGAGTACACACCCCCATCCGGTGTTTGGCGAGTACGAACCCTCTGTCATGGTAGACCCCTTACGTAAGGCCTGATGAGTACACACCCCATCTCGGTTTTTGACGAGTACTAACCCTCCGTCACGGTAGACCCCTTCCGTAAGGCCGATGAGTACGCACCCCATCCGGTTTTTGGCGAGTATAAACCCCTGTCATGGTAGACCCCCTTCGTAAGGCTCGATGAGTACACACCCCATCCGGTTTTTGACGAGTACGAACCCCTCCGTCCGGTAGACCCCTTCCGTAAGGCCGATGAGTACGCACCCCCATCCCGGTTTTTGACGAGTATAAACCCCCTGTCATGGTAGACCCCCTTACGTAAGGCCGATGAGTACACACCCCCATCCGGTTTTTGACGAGTACGAACCCCTGTCCGGTAGACCCCCTTACGTAAGGCCTGATGAGTACACACCCCCATCCGGTGTTTGACGAGTACGAACCCCTGTCCGGTAGACCCCTTCCGTAAGGCCGATGAGTACACACCCCCATCCGGTGTTTGACGAGTACGAACCCTCTCGTCATGGTAGACCCCTTCGTTAGGCTCGATGAGTACACACCCCCATCCGGTGTTTGACGAGTACGAACCCTCTGTCATGGTAGACCCCCTTCGTTAGGCCCGATGAGTACACACCCCCATCCGGTTTTGACGAGTGCGAACCCCTGTCATGGTAGACCCCCTTACTGTAAGGCCTGATGAGTACACACCCCCATCCGGTTTTGACGAGTACAAACCCCTGTCATGGTAGACCCCCTTCCGTAAGGCCCGATGAGTACACACCCCCATCCGGTTTTTGACGAGTACAAACCCCCTGTCACGGTAGACCCCCTTACGTAAGGCCTGATGAGTACACACCCCCATCCGGTGTTTGACGAGTACGAACCCTCTATCATGGTAGACCCCCTTCGTAAGGCCCGATGAGTACACACCCCCATCCGGTTTTTTGATGAGTACTAACCCTCCATGCGGTAGACCCCTTACGTAAGGCCCGATGAGTACACACCCCATCCGGTTTTTTGACGAGTACTAACCCTCCGTCCGGTAGACCCCTTACGTAAGGTCCGATGAGTACACACCCCATCCGGTTTTTTGACGAGTACTAACCCTCCGTCCGGTAGACCCCTTACGTAAGGCCGATGAGTACACACCCCATCCGGTACGAATCGCATTTTGACAAATTCTTGTGGGTACCTACCCCCACCTGGTATGAGTCTGCATTTTGACCGACTCTTGGAATGCTCTTTTTGGAATATCTTTTTGATTGATGAGTACGAACCCTCATCCGGTTTCTGGCGACTTATGCGTCTATTCCATGAGGAATGATTGATTTTCTTTCTTTTTTACTTTTCTATTTTACTCATCCGGTTTTACCGGGGATTCTTTGTTGGTTGCCTTTTTCTTTTAGCCATCCGGTCTTAACCGGGGATTCTTGATTGTGCCTCTTGATTAGGCAATTGCTTCAGTAATGGTGAAGACTTTTATGCTTTTGGGCTTGTGTTACCTCTCGCATAGGTTGATTTCCCATTTCTCTGGGACATTAGCTCTTTGCTTATTTTTAGCAAACAGAAGCTCTGTTGTAGGCTCACTGGTGATAGCTTTTCTTTTGGATGATTCATTGAGAATTTGATTGCTCTGCCTGAAATCTATTTTGAATTGCCCCCAAAGGGGGAAAAATGGAGTTTTTGACTCCTTATTGCTTGAACTGACTTTTGTTTATGTTCTTATTCTCGTTGGGGAATAGGTTTACATGTGCGCCTTTTATGCACGTTAGATGGAAAGATATATATATTTTCCTCTTTTCTTCGTGGTGATTCCTGGGGAATTTATTGGCTTGTGGGTGGAAATTTCTTATTTTCTCCTTTTGTAGATTTTTCTTGATATGCTCTTCTTGGGGATTTTCTTTCGGCTTTTTCATGCAGTGGCCTTTGTTAGAGGATGAAAGGCTTTTCTTTTCTTTCTTTTTGTTGCCCCCTAGTGATTTGGATGATTTAATTCTGTGCTTTCTTCGATGGACTCTTGTGTAGTTCTCTTTTGGGGAATGAAATGGAGACTCTTGCATGAGTGTGCTTGATGACTCATGTGGTGCTGAAGCTGAGTCGTAAGGTAATCTTTTTGTCTTGCCTCTGGAGTAGGCAAGGGTGCGCTTGGGGATGATCAAGCCTTTCCGTTAGCTTTTCCGTTTTAATGTACCTTCTTTCATTGTTGTAGATGGTTGGAGCTAGTCTCCTTGAAGCTCCTTATTTTGCTTGAAGTGGTTCGATTTCGCCTTTTTCCATCGCGGTTTAAAATTTTTTTTTTTTTTTATCGCGAGCTGTTTTGAAATCTGGCTCTTTAATAGATCATGTGTGCCTTTTATTTTGTACACATGGGCTTTTTGAATGCGAAGCGTAAAACAAAAATAGCGATTTTTATTCATTACTTATCTTTGTTGGATACATTTTAAGCATATTTAAGACACTAGAAAGCTATATAAATAAATCCTAATCGCTCGCCTACGAAGTCGGAATGGGCGAGATGGTACTGGCGAAGGGAAGCGGCGAGTAGGCGGCGCTGGAATCTCGCCTGAGTCCGGACCGGATTTTCTATTTGGCGGTCCGTCCTGTCCCGCCTCATGGTCGGTGGCCGAGCTAGCTGTCGCATGAGCTGGAATTGCCCTTCCATGTAGGCATGCTCATCATCCGGGCGCCTGTATAAGCCGGCGTAGTCGAGGTCGTAGGACTGCTTGCTGGGATTACGAAGTGGTGGGGATATCTGTGGTGTGTCGAAATCCCGCATGTCCATCGAGATAGAGAGGATTGGGTTTAAGATAAACCACTGTACCTTGCCTGCCGAGGATGTTCATATGGGCCAACACCCCGCCATTGATCGGCTTCGGTCGAAGACTAGGCTGGGATGTCTTCTCCGTCGCTACATCCCCAATACTCGGCTAGAGGGGTGAGAAAGGGAGCTATTATGATCGCTCTGTCTGGACCGCGAGTGCCGCAATCTTTGACGGCTTTGAGGAAGGCATACCCTGGGTTGCACCTATGCCCCTGGTGCATACGAGTAAATAATGAAAAGGTCGGTCGAGTTACCTTTCCTTGGCTCTCCTTCCAGTTGTGTATGGTCCGGCCGGCAATTTATGACACACACGGAGTGGAGGGGAAAAAGTCTGCACCCTTCGATTTGATGGCGGAATGACGGCTCCAGTGATTTCCTTCCACATGGTAGCGGTGGTGAGAGCGGCGGGCTTCTCCAAATACGTGGACCGGTACTCCGGAGTTCTTGTATCCGCTCGCTGGCGGAAACCCATAATGACATTAAAGTCGTCCGGAGCGGTGGTCGGTAGGCTCCATCCATCCAGTAGGAGACAGCTTGGGTTGGTGGCACCCCAGGAATTGAAGACGGCATTTCCACCATGTTGACAGAAGCAAGAAATTCCATCGTGGCGGTGCGATGGATCCGAGTAGGTAGCTCGCGGAGTAGAAAGTCCCATCCTATGTTGTGGATGTATCTTCGACATCTTGATCCCGGCCGAATGTAGTTAGGATTTCGAAGTCCAATTGCGGTGTGGGGTACCGGGAGAATTGCTTGGATATTTACCAGTCGTAGTTGGTGCGATTACGCTAATTGAGTGCTGATCGTAGTAGTTCCTCTAGCGGGGTTTCTAGAGCGTTTTCTCCTAGATGAAGATTCTCCGTGCTCCATACTCGCTTAAGAATGCTAGAAATGTGTAGAAAGGGAGAAGAAGCAAGATAGAAAGCTTGGAATGGGATGCGAGAGGCCCAAATCCGTGCCTAGCATTTATAGAGCGCGCCGGGCAATTTGGGACGGCCGTGCGGGTCGGGACGGCCGTCTCAATCAAAAAAAATGCACAGGGGCCATCAGCGGGGAAGTGGGACGGCCGTCCCACCTGGGACGCGCGTCCCAACTGAATTTGGGGATTTGGGACGGTCGTCCGGACTTTGGGACGGCCGTCTCGAGCTGCTGGATGGGATTTTTGATTTTTTTGAGTTAATTTTCGTGTTTTTTGATGAAATTGAAGATAGGATTCCCTTCATTTATGCTTTAATGCATGTAATGCTTCATGATATGCATCCTATGATCTATTTCGAGTTAATATTTCGAAAGTTTTAAGCGATGTGCTTTGACTTTGGGGTGCATTCTTTGGTGTTGTACCTTTATGTCCTCTTGTTTCTTGATCAACAAGCTTAGCTGTACTGATTTGTAGTTTCGGAATTTTCTTTGCTATGGCCGAAGAGCAATCTTCTGTTCGTATGACAACTGCCATATCAATGCCTTTCTTCCTTTCCTTAGGAATTTCAATCTTCCTATTGATCACTATGTTACCACATTCCCCTTTTATTACTTGAATGCTTTAGAGTGAAATGGTCAAGAGAAGAGAAGGAAAATGATTTATTGCAAAGGTTTGTGTTTTAGAGTGATATTTTTTGTAATAAAGGTTTTTGTAAGAATGGCTAGCCAGGGTTGGTCGGTGTTTAGGCTAGTTTAGATAAACGTTTCATTCTTATGATGTGGCGTCGTTGTTTACTGATTTATGGCGCCTTTTTGTGATTGACTAATTTCCCTAAACCGCCCTTTCAGGTTTTCAGTCTAGGATGCTGTGCTTATGTCCTAACTTTTGTCTAGGTTTCCTCTTTTTGTATTTATTTTTTGGGAATACCTAGTGGACTTTTAATAACCCTAACTTTTGCCCAGGCTACCCTTTATTATTGTTCGGGTCTCCTGCCGGGTTTACCCTAATTTTTGCGCAGCCCCCTTTGTGGGTTTCCTGCCGGGTATTTTGCCCTTTTATTTTCTTGTCTTGGTCTTTGACCTTGACGGGCTTTCCTTTCTTGTATGCGTATATTTTTTTTGCACAACATTTGTCGCAACTTGATTTTATCAAGATAAATTTTATTTGTGTTTCTAGTTAATCTATTTATTTTGACTTTGCTTTGTGGCGCTTCACTTATTTGGACGCATTTGGAACAAAACATTTATCTAAACTTTGTTTATTAAAATGGGGTATAGATACATTTAGCAAGAAAAGAAGCAGATAGTAAGAATAGCATTCTTTTGTAATTTCAGGGAGATGTGGGCCCTAAAGATGCTCGGGGGACGGGCAAACCCCGAGGAGTGATCTTTAATAGTCATTAGATTTACATCCCTTAGAATCGGAAGAAGGACACCTAATGACTAACGCTACCCTTTGCGCTAATACCCCTCCTTTTTGAAATACCATCTTCGAGGGGTAAGACTTCCCTGTTCTTCGTATGGTTTGATCTTTTGTAGGGTCATACCCTAATCCATACTTCAACGGATTGTCTTTGAAATCTGGTGGCTCTCTTATTCCTTGGGCGTTCTTTCCGAGCCCCTGTCCTGGGCGATATCCATATCTTTTCATCATATGGGCCACCTTCATGTTATTAGGGAGTCTTTCGATATTGGCAATTTCGAGTGCTTGAAAAGATGTTTCAAGAGCCTCTTCAGCCGCATCCACATATGGTTGGATAGATGGTTTGCTTATTAGAAAGTCTTCTTCAGCTTGAACTGTGACCAGTTTATCATTTGTCACAAACTTGACTTTCTGGTGGAGCGTCGAAGGTATTGCCTTAGCGCTATGAATCCAAGGTCTACCGATGAGACAACTGTATGCTGGTGTGATATCCATTACGTGGAAGTCTATGTTGAAAATAGTAGGTCCGATTTGGATTGGTAGACTAATCTCTCCTACTACTTCGCGTCTTGATCCGTCAAAGGCTCGAACTATTGTATTACTCGGGCGTATGTGGGCTCCTTGCACTGTTATCTTGTCGAGTGTGCTTTTAGGCATGACATTTAAGGATGACCCATTATCCACAAGAACTTTGGAAATGAGATATTCCTTGCATTTAACGGAAATATGCAAGGGCCTGTTGTGATCGGACCCTTCTAAAGGGAGTTCTTCATTGGTGAAGGTCAGATGATCATTGGCTGTAATGTTACCAATGATTCCTTCAAACTTTTCTTGGGATATTGCATGCGGAACAAACGATTCATTTAAGACCTTTAACAATGCGTTTCGGTGCGGCTCTGAACTCATAATGAGTGATAACAAAGTTATCTTTGCTGGAGTACGATTGAGTTGATCAATAATAGAGTACTCACTTTGTCTTATGTACTGGAGTAGTTCATCTGTCTCCTCCTTGGATTGCTTTTCTTCTTCGGCTTTATTTTTCATTTTATCTTTAGGAATATTGTCTTGCAATTCCTTGGGGGAATATATTCTTCAGCTTCTTGTCATGCCCCCAATACTGGCTATGTTGGTGATGTCTTGATTGATTGGCGATTCTTCGAGTATCTCCAAGGTACGACTTTATTTGATTTATAAGGGAAAGGGCGTGGCACGAATAAACGTAAAGGCGTTATTGCTTCTTCCCTTTTATCGATTGGAACTATTAATGGTGCTTGCTTGTTATCGACCGTCGTAGAGATTTTGATGACGAAAGGCTTCTTTTCCATTTTTCTGATTTGTGGAAAGCACATTAGTTAATCCTTTCTTTTTTATTATTTTTATTATTAAATGAGGAGGGATATGTGAATGTATGCAACTTACGAATGCAATAGACAATTAAAGGGAAAAAAAATCTTTTATTAGAAAGTGTGTATCCTTCTATACAATGCTTTGAAGCATGTGTTGACAAAAGCGGAAAAGCTTGAAGAACCCTATAGGTAAATTAGGCTTCCTTCGTAATTCGTCTTCAACTGTTCTCACATGGCTTCCGAGTATCTTGATTTGCTCGTATACCGCCTGGCTCATATCTTCACTATATCGACGAGCCTCTTTTATCTTTTCTTCTTGATGAACGATCAGGGCATGCTGCTGATTAGACCTTTCTATTATTCGGTCCTTTTCACGGAGTAATTGACCGTATTGAGCTAGTCCCTCTTTTTCTTTTTCACGTAGCTCCTCCAGGTCTATTCTGTATTTCTCAGCGGTTTCCCACCATTTTTGTGTTTCTGATCGAGTATTCGCTAGGTCATCCTGTATCATCTTGATCATCTTCGTCTGTTCTACAAGTGCCTTCTCAAGACGTGCTATTTCGTTTTTCATGTCCTGGAATAGGCTATCTTGTTCAAGTCTCGGAATCTTCAATGCTTGCTTAGTCTCTTCCTGATAGTCAGCATAATCATTCTTGAGAAGCTCTATCTCGTGGTCCTTCTTTTTGCATTATCTTTTTAGACCATCTATTACAAGGATTGTTTCTTGCTCTTTTCCTTCGAAGGTTCTTAGCTGGGCTTCCATGACTTCAACCTTCTTATTTAAGGCATTGACTTGTAATTGCAACTCTTCATTCACTAAAGTTGTAGTGATTGTAACAGATGGTTGGGGTATCCCTCTATTTTTCCTCCATTCTTCATATTCGTGGGATGTAGACACTTGGACCTTTCAGAGTTCTTTATCCCCCATATAGACCAGGTCTTTCCCATGCTTTCAGGACATCGGATACTCCTTCAAAACTATGAGAGTAATGACATAGACTTAGTACTACTGAGCTCTTCTTGAGTTGGCACGGTCCGAGTTCTCATGAGTTGTCTCGAGCTATTTTGGGAGAATAAGCTATACAACCTCTAAGGCCTAGTAGTGGTATACTCAAGTAATCTCCGCATCGTACCGAGAATATAACCGAGTTCGAACCAAGGGCAAACCCATGATACATGCTCTATATTCCAATTCTCTAATTCGGTTTTCCATTCCAAAGCTTGCCGATGTTGAAGAGGGATTTTAGAGAAACTTCTTAAAGGATCGGGGAATATGCCCATGTAACTTGAAGCGTAAAAATGAGTAACGCCCCATACATATAGTAATGAAGTGCAACATCTAAGTGTTTTCCCTGGTTTTTGTCGGCAAAAATCTCTGAAAGCGAGGTATCGGCAAGAATTGCGGGTATAGGGCTCTTAGAGTATACATCCCAGGCAAAGAACGCATCTATTGCAGCATGATCCACAATGTTTATATGAAATGGGAATAATATGATTCCAAATATTGCCGGTGCTAGAGTTTTGTTGAAGGTAGACCAATCTTTCTTTTCAATTAGGGAAATCAAGTGGTCTTCTATTATTGACATTTTCCAACCTCGGATGTTCCCTTTTCCTTCTAGGATGGATTGATGGGGAGGCAATCGTATGATAGTAGCAACCTTGTTCAGCTGTCGTATATTCTCCTGACGAGACATAAACCCCAAGCTGACTGAGGCCATCTAACCATGAGTTCGTATTCTTCTAAGGTTGGTACCGAGGTCAAGCTGCGAAAACTCAAAGCGGTGCGGATTGGGATTCCAAAAGTGGACCAATGCTCTAACAAACATTGGATCGATGCTGATCTTTAGGAGGTCAAGAATTCTTCCATAAGATTTCTCGAAACAAGCATGGACTTCCGGAGGCATATATGTACACAAATGCCTTAACTTCTCTACACGGCATAGAAGGATCCCCACTTTCTTTAACTGTCTATTACTGGATCCCTCCATTGTCTGGAGAAATGAAAATGCATGATATGAGAATGAGTTTTTGTAAATGCGTGTATGCAAGTGTTTGTTTTTCTAAGTATTATCATGTTTTGTTCCTAATATGATTCATGATAGTACTTGGTTTTTCTTGAAAAGAAAACTTATCTATATGAATGTTTATGGATTTTGATGAAGAGAATCCTATTTTCTTCCCTTTTTATTTTTATGAAGAAAAGGTGATATGAATTATAAGACTTTTGCTAATAATTTTTTATTTTGTAACAAGGGTATTTTTATGGTTTTAAGGTTTTTCATTTTTTGTCTGTTGTATGATTACCCTATGCTAATGCATCAATACAAATGCAGCAAACAAATGCACACACAATTCATACATCCACGAGCAGAGCCACGCTTATTTAATTACGAGGTAGGGTTTTCCTGCAGAAACGTGCTTGGTTTAGGTGGTTCTAACTGTTCTCGCCAGGCCAAAGGTCCCCAAGGTGCCCCCATTATAGGGACCTCTCAACTCTCAATCCTCGGGTCATGCACGGAACTCCGTGTCGACACCCTTAGACCAAAAGAAGAGAGTTATCACCTTGAGTTGGTGGTTTTCCGACAACGGTAGTAGCCCCGTGTGCCAACTAACCGATCGTATCTGCCACCCACTCCCTATAGGTATTCACTCTTGCCCCCGGGTATAGAGGGACTGTTGTGTGCAAGGGTTTTTGTGTGCAATTTATATTTCAAACAATTGCGAAATAATCATACGGCGGTTATTTAAAGCCATACAATAAAAACATACAGAAGGGTAAAGGCATAATTTCAAATCTTTACTTAGTTTGAATTTATACGTCACTAAATGGGATCAACTCTCTAGCTTCCCCAGTGGAGTCGCCATCTGTCGCCGCCGTCCCTTTCCGACGTCCTGGGGACGTCTCGAAACGTTTATGCGAGCGGTCGCGAAAAGATGGTTTAGACTCGCGTTTTTATTTTAAAAGGTTTTCGAAAAGGGGTTCTTATGGAGTCGCCACCAATGTTTTGACCTTAAACATTGGAAAAGGAAAAAATGTTGATTTTAAGAAAAACCGCACTTGGCCATTATAACCAGAGTTGGGTAAGGGAGTTAGTTACGTGTGGGGAAGGTGTTAGCACCCCACAACGCCCCTTTCGGGTTCCCTATGACAGATTAATTCTTTTAAATAAAGACTATGATAAATTACGCGATTACCCTATTTTATTACATAATATTAAATGGCTATCTACATGATTTTATTCTATGTTGCATGCATAAAATGATGAATAAAGCTAAATAAAGCAATAAAAGAGATATTAAAATAGCTATCTACATGATCCTATTTTACATGATATAATCAAGCTAAATAAAACAATAAAACAATAAATAAAACAATAAAAGAGAAGGGAATTGAAAAGAACCTCCAGTAGCAAGCTTTATATTGAGAATCTCGAGCTGTGAGGATGCGTTTTGGCAACCCCTCTCTCTACACGTCTCTCCTCACCAATACAAGATCGACTCTACTAAAAATTTAAAGAAGAATCAAATGCCGGAATATAATTCCTTAACCGATTGTTACCTATTTAAGGCAATCGGAAAGATCATTCGAGAGAGGGAGAGAAGTAGACAAGTGCTCTAAAGTGTTTCAGAGCTCTCTGGAGTGTCTGTGGTGTGAAAAAGTGACAAATGAGCCTCCTATTTATAGTTTTCGCAGCTGGCGCACTTTGGGACGGCCGTCTGGGTTGGGACGGCCGTCTGGACTGGGACAGCCGTCCCAAATGACAAATTTACACAGAGCGGGACCACCTGGGGGGCCGGGACGGCCATCCCACTTAAACTGGGACTTGGGACGGCCGTCCCAACTTCGGGATGCGCGTCCCAACTGGCTGGGGCAGGTTGGGACGGTCGTCCCAACTTTGGGACGGCCGTCTCGACTTGTTCTGGCCAGTTTCGCGCGTTTCGGGACTCCGAGAAGCTTTCCTTGCCTGTTTTGGACGTTAGTTGATGCTGATATGTGTCTGTTGAAGCTTTATCTTCATATGGGAAGTCTCCTTGGCTCTTATTTGTAGTGCTAGACGGGCTTTATCTTGTTACGGGTGATCTCCTTTATCTTTATTTGAGAGACCGGGCAAAATTAGGGGTCTACAATGACTGTTATTGAAATGTAGGTTGTCTAGTAGATGAGCTAAACCTTGTTTCCACCCAAAATTCTGATTCTGATTTTGATTCCCTCTCCATCCTTGTGCAAAATTATTTTGATAATTATTGGAATTAGGGAAATTACCTTGTCTGCCTTGACTACTACCTTGAGCACCCATATAATTAGCTTCTTCTTGTTGAATGTTGCCTTAATAAGAGCATTGTTAATTTGAATGATCACCTCCACACACGTCGCAACTCATCTGTAGATTAGGAATGGATTGTTCTATATGCATTTGTTGAGGTAATTTCACTATTTTTTGGTTCAATGCTTCAATTTGTTGGGTTATAAGTTTATTCTGGGTTAAGATAGCATTTGAGGTGCTAAGTTCAAGTACTCCCTTTCTTTGAACTGGATGTCTATCATGTTGGGCCTGTTGGTCTGTAAAAGCTAGTGCATCAATAATTCTTGTGGCATGTTCAATTTCTACATCCAACATGGATCCTCCTGCTACAGCCTCTAATAGCATCTTTGTATCATGTCGCAAGCCAGTATAGAAAATATTCAACTGAGCAATGTCATCAAATCCATGATTTGGGCATCTTCTTAATAGTGATTTAACTTTCTCCCATGCTTCACAAAAATATTCATCTGTTCCTTGTCTGAAAGAAGTGATGTCGGATTTTACTTTGATGTAGCGAGATGGTGGGAAAAATCTGTTCAGAAACTTCTCTTCTACACTACTCCAATTAGTCAAACTCTGATTAGGATGTGCCTTCAGCCACTCCTTTGCCCTACTTGCCAAAGAAAAAAGAAAAATGAATATAAGGGTCTTCATGATCCAGTCCAGTGAATTGATGAGCACTAATCAAGCTTAAGAAAGCTGAATTCATCTGCAATGTCTGATCATCCGGTACGACAATGCTGGAAAGTGTCTTGGACCTTGCTGCATAACATAATTTCTGAGAGTTCTTCTAGGTGGATTTGAATCTGGATTTTGATTTGGATTTGGATTCAGATTTGCTCCGTCTTCTGCCATATCTTCTATAGTTGGGTCTAGTAAATTGAGTGTGGAAGAAGAGTTAACCAATTCTCCAGTGGCTTGTTCTTGAGTTTCCCTTCTTCTTCTACCCCGGTTCCTCCAAGCTATTTTTTCAATCTCCGGATTAAATTCTAACTGCTCTGAAGATACCTGTCCTCTTAAACGCATAAATCAAAAGAATAACTCAAGCAAAGATTAGCACAAGACAATAATTAAGCAAAATAAAACTGAAAAATAAAACAAACAGAAACAAAAATAAAATACTTAATAAACTAAAAAAAAAATTCTCAAAGAACATTGTTCCCCGACAACGGCGCCAGAAATACTTGTTGAATTATTGGCAAGCGTACCAAAATTATCAATTACAATATAGTATTTCAATTAAATAAAAGTCGATTCCATGAGGAACAATTTCAATGGAAATTCCCAATTTTATGCTTACTAAGTAGATTAAAACAGAATGGGTTTTGCATAAAGAGTTGAATTGAAATTAAATGACAAAGAACTGTAAATTGTTGAATAAATATCAATTAAAGGTACTTAGGATTGGTTTCCTTCCTTATCCCTCTTTTGTAATGGTTATGTCAATTAAGAACGTCAATTAACCTAACAATGTTGATGCCACCTACTCAAATCATCCATGTTGATTCCTCACACATGGAATTCATAAGAAAACCTAATAAATGTTAATTCCTCACACAATTAAGAGATTTTCCAGCATTAGGTTTAGGGTGTTAAGCAATTGATACATTCATTCCATTCCTGACAATTAATGTAACAAATATTCTTACCGTGATCTAGGGTTCAAGATATATTTTCCAATCATATCCCAAACATCAAGAATAATTCATTCCAAAGCACAAAGGATAAGAATAACAACATCAAAACATAGATTAATATCTCAAAATATCACCATGATACAAAAGAGTTCAAAGAAAGTGCACCCAATCCCAAGAGAATGAAGTTAGTCACTCATGTTGGCCATTACAATGCTCCAAATGAGGAAGAAGTGAAGAATTGATGAAGATTGGACGAAACCCTAGCAGTAGTCACACCTCTTCTCCCCAAAATCGCTTTTTTTTTTCTCAAAACACATCTTCTCTTTTTATAGGAAAAATTTGGGCTTTTGGGCTTCGCATCTTTTGCTCAAGCGACAAAATGCTCGCTTGAGCGAGTGAACTCCAGAGAAGAATAACTAACATTCGCTCAAACGAATTTTCTTGTGCTTGAGCGACTGACTTCCAGAGAAGAATAACTGATATTCGCTCAAGCGAGAGTCCATCCCGCTCGAGCGACTTCCATGCTAAAAATCATCTTCCTTCTTCCAGTTTTACTCCAATTATGTTGACTATTATGCTCCTTACTCTTGTATCAAGGTATTCTCGAATTCATCTTATATTGGGAGAAAAATAAATTAGAATTAAGATAAGTTAAGTGGTTTCATAACAATTCAAGGCATAATTATATTAACTTTTTACCACTTAACAATAGTGCACTAGAAATTTTTAATAAAAGTATTTCCTAACTATTGAATTATTGATAAGCGTACCAAAATTATCAATCGTAGTATAGTATTTCGATTAAATAAAAGTTGATCCCACGAGGAACAGTTTCAATGGAAATTTCCAATTTTATGCTTACTAAGTAGATTAAAACAGAATGGGTTTTGCATAAAGAGTTGAATTGAAATTAAATGATAAAGAACTGTAAATTATTGAGAAAATATCAATTAAAGGCACTTAGGATAAGAATATCAATTGTTGATAAAGAACTGTAAATGATAAAGAACTGTAAATTGTTGAGAAAATATCCATTCCTGGCAATTAACATAACAAATATTCTTACCGTGATCTAGGGTTCAAGATATATTTTCCAATCATACCTCAAACAATCAAGAATAAATCATGCCAAAGCATAAAGGATAAGAATAACAACATCAAAGCATAGATTAATATCTCAAAATATCACCATGATACAAAAGAGTTCAAAGGATGTGCACCGAATACTAAGAGAATGAAGTTAGCCACTCATGTTGGCCATTACAATGCTCCAAATGTGGAAGAAGTGAAGAATTGATGAAGATTGGATGAAACCCTAGCAGTAGTCACGCCTCTTCTCCTCCAAAACCGCTTCCTTTTCTCAAAACACATCTTCTCTTTTTATTGGAAAAATTTGGGCTTTTGGGCTTCGCGTCTTTCGCTCGAGCGAGAACTTTCACTCAAGCGAAAGTTTCTTGTTTTCGCTCAAGCAACAAAACGCTCGCTTGAGCGAATGAACTCCAGAGAAGAATAACTAACATTCGCTCAAGCAAATTTTCCTACGCTTGAGCGAGTGAACTCCAGAGAAGAATAACTAACATTCGCTCAAGCGAGAATCCATCCCGCTCGAGCGACTTCCAAGCTGAAAATATTCTTCCTTCGTCCAATTTTAATCCAATTATGCTGACAATTATGCTCTTTACTCTTGTATCAAGGTATTCTCGAATTCATCCTATATTGGGAGAAAAATAGATTAGAATTAACATAAGTTAAGTGGTTTCATAACAATTCAAAGCATAATTATATCAACTTTTTACCACTTAACAACTCTCCCCCAACCTAGAATCTTGCTTGTCCCAAGCAAAGTAATTTTTCCAAAACAAAACCATCGCCTATTATCACTTTCTCTTCCAGAATCACAACATAAAAATTTTCAGAGGTGATGCTCACAACTCCAAATGTAAATAGAACCATAAGCATTCAAGTTAGAGAAACCAACAAAGAATAATTAGTCCTCAACTATCCTCGGAGAAGCATGATCTCTCAAATAGAGTTATATATACTCATCTCTAATTCTCACAGGTAAGTGTTTATCTCATTCAATCACTTCATTTAGACAATCCAAAATTGATATTCATCTTCAAGCAATCAACATTTGTTAAGCAAGACTTAAATCAAAAGGTCTTTTGAGGCTTGTAATGGGGCTAGGCTAAGAAAGAATCATTTGTTTTTCTGGGATATACAAAAGTATTTGAGAAATTTAACTCATATGAATGATTCTTGATTAACATTTCCTCAAGTCAAGTTTCAAACTTCATGTTTTTGTCCCTAACACAATGATAGTGAGTTGTCGCTGCCATCAAAACGAGGCGGTCGGAGCGATGCGATGGTTCCGACTATCCAATTTTCGCGTTTTTATGGGTGTGGTTACAACGCCTTTAGGTTGTCCGATAACCGGGCTGAACCTAGAGGCGAGGTTTTCGAAAGGGCATTCTTGAATTGTCCGATAACCGGGCTAACCCAAGAACTAATTTTATAGGGGTTCTTATGGAGTTGCCACCGATGTTTTTACCGTAAACATAAAAAAAGGAGTAAAAAGGCGTTGGTTTTCGAAAAACCAACTTTGGTCGTTAAAACCAGAGTTGGGTAAGGGAGTTAGTTACGTGTAAGGGAAGTGTTAGTTCCCTTACGACGCCCCTTTTGGGTTCCCTATGACAGGCCAGCTATTAATAAATAAACTTTGTGAAAAGACGCTTTTACCCTTTTTATTTGCAGAATTAAAAGAATGACTACATGACCCTAATATCTATCACGTAATTTAATCATATAAATAAAAACAATTAAGAGAGTAAGGGAGATTGTAGAAACCTCCGAGGCAAGCTTTATATTAATACTCTTGAAAATTGGGGTGCGTTTTGGCAGCCCTTCACTCTTTACAATGCCGAAAATCTCTCGGAAACGCTATAAAACTCTAAAGAAACTCTCGGAAACTTTGAAAATGCTCGGAGGGGTTCTAAGAAGAGAATTTGAAGAAGTTGCAAGAGAGAAGGTGGAAGAACTGTGTGAAATGAGGGTGAAGGTGTGACTATTTATAGGGATTCGCGCCTGTCAGGCCGAGACGGCCGTCTCGTTTGACAAGGTCGAGACGGTCGTCTCGCCATTCAGGACGGTCGTCTCGCCATTCGGGACGACCGTCGCCTTGAAAAATGGCGAGAAGGTCGTCTCGCCAACCGGGAGGGGGGTCTCGCCATTTGCAAGTGGTGAGATGGTCGTCTCGCCAAACCAGACGGCCGTCTCGACTTGTAGAAGTGGCGAGACGACGGTCCCGAGAAGCAAGGCGGCGGTCTCGACCCTAAAAGGCGAAAATCCTTATTTTCATGCAGAAAATCCTTCCTATCCTAGTATGGGGCCTAATAGTCTCTCCTAGTGGCTTCTTAGGCTTCGTCCATCTTCGAATAGGAGGTCTTCTGGTCTTTATTATGAGGTCAGACAAGATTTGGGGTCTACAGTTGCCCCCCTTTACCTGACCAGTCGACTGTTGGCCTGTCGTGCCAAGAAGATCGACTGGAAGGTAAAGGAGTTGACCCTCTTGCCCGGTTACCCTTCGGACGTCCCGTCTTGCGGCAGTTGATCTTTTGGGGAAAAGTTGTGTTGTGCACCTCCAGAATACTCTTTCTGACGGTAGCCGATCCTTCGGTTGATGGGTATAAACCCCCCATCAGGTTGGTAATTACAGCCCACTGTGTGTAGGACTGGATGAGTATAAACTTCCCATCAGGCTGGTAGTCACAGTCCGCTGTGCGTCGGACTGGATGAGTATGAACCCCCCATCAGGCTGGTAGTTGCGACTTACTGATCCAGCTCAAGCGCAGATCAGGTGCACCGCGTGCGCAGGTCGATAGGTATGAACCACCTATCAGGCTAGTACAGTCCACTGCGTAGGACTGGTGGTGGTGGCGGCTTACTGCTCGGGTGGCTCATGCGCCGAGCGTTGAGATGTATTTTCTTGTCTTTGTGTCTTTTCTAGGATTGGTCGTCTGGTCTGTGCCGGGGATTTTGTTGGTGTTCATCCAGCTTGTTGGTTGTTGGGGATTCTTTTTGTTTATTGTTGCTCGACCCTTGCTTTGTCGAAGAAACTCTTGGTTGATGCATATTTTTGGTGAAGTCTTACCGGGATACTTGTTGGGTGTTTCCCATTTTCGAATGCAAGCACAAAGTTGATTTTTCTATATGAATGCTTTTTGGTCTTTTATTTATCTGAAGTATATTTATTCGTTTTGATTTTGACAAAGTCCTTTTCGTGCAACTATTTGTGCGTGGATGCTCTTGATGCAATTTATTTTAGTTGGGGGCATCTAGAAATTGACCGGTACTTTCTTTTCCCGTGATTCTTCTTATGAATTTTTTTTTAGCCCTATCTTTTGCCTAGACCGCCCTTTGCGGGTTTTTGATCTAGCGGGCTTGCCTTAATTTTTGCCTAGGATATCTTGGCGGGCTTTTTCTTTTTATGAAGGCCTTAACTTTTGCCTAGACCGCCCTTTGTGGGTTTTCGATCTAGCAGACTGCCCTATTTCTGCCTGAGACTGTCCTAGCAGGCGCTGTTTATTTTGATCTTGTTTTCTTTTTCTTTCTTATGCTTTCTCGTATTGCTTGTTTTATGCATGCTCATGTTTCATTAATACAGAGGCATTCTCACAAGTAGATAAAGAGAAGACAACTTTTATTGATATAGACAAATGGTTTATTTTTACAGGAGGATTTACAAAGGAATTTATAAGCAGGGCTGGCCAAGGTTGGCTAAGCTGTATAGGATATAACAATCATGCCCGTGATTTCTGTTTCCCTATTTTTCCTGGTCACTTCAATTGAGATGCTTGAGCTCGGAGTGAAGATCATGCAAAGTCTGCTTGCTTCTGTGAAGGTATTACCTTAGTCGCCTTTGCGGTTTTCGGCTAAGGTAATCATTGCTCTTTTCTCCTTTTCTTTTTTTTTCTTTTTCTTTTTTTTTGAAACCTCTAATTTTTGCCTAGGACGTATCCTAGCGAGGAATGTGGACCCTATCTTTTGCCCAGGATGCTCTTTGCGAGTTTTCATCCTGACGGGTCATGAGCAATGTCTTCAAGCGTAGTATTTCTTTACCGCATCTGAGTTGATAGGATGTCAAAGCTCTTCTCCATCCATGTTGGTGAGGATAAGGACTCCTCCTGAGAAGGCTCGCTTGACCACAAAGGGTCCTTCATAGTTTGCTGTCCATTTCCCGATTTTGTCTTTTTGGGCTGGTAGCAGTTTCTTTATTACCAGATCCCCTTCTCGAAAGGTGCGGGGATTGATTTTCTTGTCGTAGGCTTTCTTGATCTTCTTTTGATAAACTTGCCCCCGACATATGGCGTACAACCGTTTTTCTTCAATTAGGTTCAGCTGATCGTACATGCTTTGGACCCATTCCGCTTTTGTCAATTTTGCTTCCATAACAACTCGCAGGGAGGGTATTTCGACCTCTACTGGTAGTACGACCTCCATTCCGTATACGAGAGAAAACGGAGTAGCCCCTGTGGAGGTTCATACTGAAGTTCGGTAGCCGTGTAAGGCGAAGGGAAGCATTTCATGACAATCTTTGTAGGTTACTGAAGTTCGGTAGCCGTGTAAGGCAAAGGGAAGCATTTCATGACAATCTTAATGTTCTTATTGGCTACCTCTACTGCACCGTTCATCTTTGGTCGGTACGGAGAAGAATTGTGGTGTTGAATTTTGAAGTCTTGACATAGTTCTTCCATCATCTTATTATTGAGATTGGTCCCATTATCAGTAATGAGCCTATGAGGGACGTCGTACCGACATATAATATTTTTCTTGATGAAGGTGGTCACCACTTTCCGAGTCACATGCGCATATGATGCTACCTCAACCCATTTGGTGAAATAGTCAATGGCCACCAAGATAAAGCGATGACCATTAGATGCTTTGGGCTCAATGGATCCGATGATGTCCATGCCCCACATAGAGAATGGCCATGGTGTAGCCAGGGTACTGAGAGGTGCAAGCGGCACGTGAACATTGTTGGCGTAGATTTGGCACTTGTGACACTTTTTAGCATACTGGTGACAATCGGCTTCCATTGTGGACCAAAAATACCCTGCCCTTAAGATCTTCTTTGCCATGACATGACCAGGTGCATGGGTCCCAAAAGTTCCTTTGTGGATTTCTCTTATCAAGGTCTGGGCTTCTTCTTGGTCCACACACCTTAAGAGAGTGGAATCGAGACTCTTTTTGTAGAGGGTTCCTTCAATCAACGTGAACCCTACTGCCCTTTTACGAATTTTTCTTTTATCATTGTCATTAATTCCTTCGGGATATTCGCCCCTCATGAGATATTGTTTGATGTCATGATACCAGGGATTTTGGTCGTGCTCGCCCTTTACTCAAAAAGCTTGTTTGTCATGCAGCTTAATTTGGATGATTGTCATCTCATGCTCTTGACCCAAAGAAAACATGGACGATAGAGTGGCAAGGGCGTCAGCAAATTGATTGTCTTCGCGAGGAATATACTGGAAGGTGACGCTTTCCATTCTTGAGACTAAATCGTAGATGTGCTCTAGATATGGGATTAATTTGGAGTTTCGGGTTTCCCATTCACCTTTAAGTTGATAGATGACAAGGGATGAATCACCAAAGACTTTGAGCTTAGTAACCCCATGATCTAGAGCTGCTTGGATTCCTAGCGCACACGCTTCGTATTCGGCCATGTTGTTAGTACAGTCAAAATTTAGCCTGGCCGTTACGAGGATGTATTTCTTTTCAGGGGATATCAAAATAGCTCCTATCCCGTGTCCAAGCATGTTTGAGGCCCCATCGAAGAACATGGTCCATGCCTTTTCTTTGGTCTCTTCGTGTTCGATGTGCATGATATGTTCATCGGGAAAGTCGTCCTGTAAGGACTGATACTCGTCTGTTGATCCATGGGCTAGATACACTACTACAAAATATATTTTCTACGTCGTAATTTAACGTCGGTTATAGCTGAGATGACGTAGAAAGTACTTTCCACGTCGGTTCCCAGATGAACCGACGTTGAAAGTTGAATATTAAACACAATCTATGTACACATTCTATGTCGGTTCTTAGTCAACCGACGTAGAAAGTACTTTCTACGTCGCTTCCCATATGAACCGACGTTGAAAGTCTTTTTTTTTTCACTTATTGAAAATTGTCACTGGCAGGATTCGAACTCAGGATTTTAGAATTGAAAACTAATACTCTAACCACTAAACTATTATAATTTTCCGATAATAACTTACAAATAAATTATATTTATATACACATAAATATATATCCATGTAAATATATATTTATTTGTATATATTTTCTGGAAAGTATTTTTATTTTTATTTTTAGCCAAAAATTCTCTTAAGTTAATGAATTGTCAACGACGACATTTGAACCCAGTATTTTAGGGTTGAAAGTTAATATCCCAACCACTAAACTACTATAATTTTTTGATAATAACTTACAAATAAATTATATTGGTATTTTTCGATCGAGGGTGAAAGTGTGATTGACTCTCGCTTGAGTGAAAATATGTTAAAGCTCACGGAAATTCACTCACTCAACTCTCGCTTGAGCGAAAATTGGTATTTTTCGCTTGAGAGCGAAAAACACGTTTCCCAAATTTATTTTATATCATTATATAAATAAAATTATAAAGATTATATTCTGTCATTAAATTACAAACTCATATAAAGATACATGCTCACAAATTTAGCATCAAATTTTGAAAACCCACTCGACACACTTTCACTTTCGAGTGTGCCCTCACATCCAACATATAAATATATAACTATATAAATATATCAAAATATAAATATATTTGTATTTATATATTTACACGGATATATAGTTATTTGTATATAAATATAATTTATTTGAAGTTATTATCAGAAAATTCTAGTAGTTTAGTGGTTGGAGTATCAGCCTCCAACTCTAAAGTACTTGGGTTCGAATCTCGCCAATGACAATTCTCTTAAAAAATTAATAAAATTCTAAAAATATAATATAAAGAGAGGGGAGACTTCTAGATAAATAAAGAGGGTAAAAAGGGGTTGTAAATAAATAAAAATTATTAATTCAAAAAATCATACTTTCAACGTCGATTGTTGAACCGACGTTGAAAGCTTTATTTGTAGTAGTGATAGTCTGCTAGGGGGCTACCTTAAATAGCTTTCTGGGTGACATGAATGATGTCGAACTCTGAGAGGAGCACTTTCCATCTAGCTATTCTTCCGGTCATAATGGGCTTCTCGAAGAGGTACTTGATCGGGTTTATTTTGGAGACTAGCCATGTATTGTCGGAGACGCTGAGTGACCCATACCAATGCACAATAGGTTTTTTCAAATGGTGTATAACGGGTCTCATAGTCTAGGAATTTTTTGCTGAGATAATAAATGGGTTGTTCCTTCTTCCCGGTTTCATCTTGTTGACCAAGCACACATCCCATGGACTCTTCGAGTATTGACAAATATAGGATCAGAGGTCTCCCATCAACGGGCGGTACCAATATTGGCGGATTGGTTAAATATGTTTTGATTTTATCGAACGCTTGTTGGCATTCTTCATTCCACACCGTTGGTTGATTTTTACGCAACAGTTTAAACATGGGTATACATTTATCCGTCAACTGTGTGATGAAACGGGCAATATAGTTAATTCGACCTAGAAATCCTCTGACCTCCTTTTTTGTGCTTGGTGGGGGCATTTCCAAAATCGCTTTAGTTTTGTCAGGGTCCACTTCTATTCCTCTTTTGCTGACGATCAACCCCAATAGTTTTCCTGATTGTACTCCGAAAGTACATTTTGCCGGGTTTAGTTTGAGTTGATACTTCCGGAGCCGATCGAATAATTTCTTGAGATATTGAATGTGGTCCATCTTATTTCTGGACTTGGTGATCATGTCATCCACATATACCTCTATTTCCTTGTGGATCATGTCATGGAACAGTGTGACCATGTCGCCGCCATCCGTTCTGACGTCCAGGGACATCTCGAACGTTAATGCGAGCGGTCGCGAAAAGATGGTTGAGACTCGTGTTTTATGTTTAAAATGTGTTCATTGCTTCCGAGGCGCTCAACACTGAACTATCATCTAATAGAAGCAAGGTTTTCAAAAAGGGTTCTTTTGGAGTCGCCACCAATGTTTTAACCATAAACATTGGAAAAGGAGAAAAAGACATTGATTTTAATAAAAACCAAACTTGGTCATTATAACCAGAGTCGGGTAAGGGAGTTAGTTACGTGTGGGGAAGGTATTAGCACCCCACAACGCCCCTTTCGGGTTCCCTATGACGGATTAATTCATTTAAGTAAAGATTACAAGAAATTACGCTATTACCCTATTTTATTCGTACAGTATTTAAATATGGCTATCTACATGGTTTATCTACATTGCATACAAAAAGCAGTAAATAAAGCAGTAAAAGGGAAGAGAATTGAGAAGAACCTCCGAAGCAAGCTTTATATTATAAGTCTTTTACACAGAGGATGCTTTGCGGCAATCCTTCGCTCTACAACGACTCTCCTCTCGAAACTAATATCGACTCGACTAAAATTTTACTGAAGAATCGAATGCCGGAATACAAATTCCTTAACTGATTGTTACCTATTAAAGGCAATCAGAGAGATCATTCGAAGGAGGGAGAGAAGAAGACAAGTCTTGGAGTTGTCTGGGGTCTGGAGAATGACAAATGAGCCTCCTATTTATAGATTTCGCTGCCTGGAAATCTGGGATGGCCGTCTGGGTTGGGACGGCCATCCCAACTGCACGTTTTACATTGGGCCAAGCTGGGGGAAGAGTGGGACGGCCAGTCTGGGTTGGGACGGCCGTCCCATTTGAATTTTGGGGCTTGGGACGTGCGTCCCAAAGGTGAGACGTGCGTCTCACTTGTCTCTTGATGTTTGGGACGGCTGTCCCAAATTTGGGACGGTTGTCCCAACCTGCTTTGGCCTTGTTTTCGCGTTCGGGACTCCCAGGAAGCTTTCCTTTCCTCTTTCGGACGTAGATCGATGCCGATGGATGTCCGTTGAAGCTTTATCTTCATGTAGGAAGTCTTCTTGACTTTTATCGAGATTCCGGGCGAGCTTTATCTTCGTGTAGGAAGTCTCCTTAGTCTTTATTGTGTGGATGGGTGAACTCCGTCTTGTTGCAGGAGGTCTTTCTTGGTTTTTTTTATATGAAGCCGGGTGAACTTTATTTTCGTATGAAGTTTTCCTAGCCTTTATTTTGAGAGGCCGGGAAAAATTAGGGGTCTACAGCTGCCCCCCCCCCCCCCTTCACTTGCCTAACTAATTTGTTGGTTTTGATATACCGACAAAGTTATTCGGCAGGGGAAGGAGTTAACCCTTTTGCCCGGTTATCCTTCGGATGCTGCTTCTTTGTTGATCCTCCGGATGATAAATATTTTGATAGGTACCAACCCCTATCCGGTTTGAGCTTCCTTTTATAAAGCTCTGGTGAGTACTTACCCTCACCCGGTATAAGTCTGTATTTTACTAGACTTTTGTGGGTACCTACCCCCACTAGGTATGAACCTTGTTCTACAAGGTTTTGGTGAGTACCTACCCTCACCTGGTATGAGTTCGCATTTCGCTAAACTCTTATGGGTACTTTACTTCCGAGGTGCTCAACACTGAACTATCCTCTAATAGAAGCAAGTCTTTGTACCCGCTTTTAGTAATGCTTCTGGTGAGTATTTGTACTCTACCCGATGCATTTTGCTAAGTTTTGATGAGTACCTACCCTCATCTGGTACAAAACCTTTTTTAAGGTTCTGGTGGGTACCTACCCCCACCTGGTACGAATATGCATTTTTGCTAGATTCGATGAGTACTTACCCTCATCCGGTCTGAACCCGGTTCTGCAAGGTTCCGATGGGTACCTACCCCCATCCGGTCCGAATCTCATTCCGCAAGATTCGATGGGTACCTACCCCCACCCGGTCCGAATCTCGTTACGCAAGATTCGATGGGTACCTACCCCCACCCAGCTCGAATCTCGTTCTGCAAGGCTCGATGGGTACCTACCCCCACCCGGTCCGAACACCGTTCCGCAAGGCTCGATGGGTACCTACCCCCACCCGGTCCGAATCTCGTTCGCGAGACTCCGATGGGTACCTACCCCCACCTGGTCCGAACCCCGTTCGCAAGGTTCCGATGGGTACCTACCCCCACCCGGTCCGAACCCCGTTATGCAAGGTTCCGATGGGTACCTACCCCCACCTGGTCCGAATCTCGTTACGCAAGACTTTGATGGGTACCTACCCCACCCGGTCCGAACCTCGTTACGCAAGGCTCTGATGGGTACCTACCCCCACCGGTCCGAACCTCGTTACGCAAGGCTCGATGGGTACCTACCCCCACCTGGTCCGAACCTCGTTCCGCAAGGCTCGATGGGTACCTACCCCTACCCGGTCCGAATCCCGTTCGCAAGGTTCCGATGGGTACCTACCCCCACCTGGTCCGAATCTCGTTCGCAAGATTTTGATGGGTACCTACCCCCACCCGGTCCGAATCTCGTTCTGCAAGATTCTGATGGGTACCTACCCCCACCCGGTCTGAATCTCGTTCTGCAAGATTCTGATGGGTACCTACCCCCACCCGGTCCGAACCCCGTTCTGCAAGGTTCTCAGGATGCACTTCTTGGTAGTTAATCCTGTGATTATCTAGTTTTGGAGATGTGTTAGCGGCTTATTTGTTTCTGATTATGCGCCTATTCCATGGGGAATAATTTGTTTTGACTTTTCTGTTTTAGTCATCCGGTTTTTGCCGGGGATTCTTTGTTTTTGGCTTTCTTCTTTTAGCCATCCGGTCTTGACCGGGGATTCTTGTCGATTGCCTCTTTTTAGGCGGGAATCCTTTGGGGATTTTGAATTCTCTTATTGATTGTGCCTCTTGATTAGGCGAAGATCCATTTGGGGATTTTGTTGTGCCTCTTGATTAGGCGAATGCTTCAATAGTGGTGAAGACTTTGAGGGCTTCGATTGCCTCTTGCATAGGTTGATTTTCGATTTCTTGGGGATATTAGTTTTTTGCTTGCTTGTTGAAAGTGAAGGCTTTGTGCTTCACTGTGGATATCCGTCTTTGGGCGTTATGAGCGATTAACTCCCTGTGGATATAATTTTGTAGTTTGCCTTTGTCGTAGGCTCATTGGGGTAGTTTTCTTGTTGATGATCCACTGGGGAATTAATTTCATTCCGGAGATCTATTTTGAATTGCTCCCCTAGGGAGAAATGGAGTTTTTTTTTTTACTCCTTATTGGTTGCTGTTGTTTGAGCTGGCTTTGCCTAAGCTCTTATTTTGCTGGGGAATGGGTTTTTACCCTTTTCTCGCGATTTCTCTTTTTTGCGATTTGGTTTTTGCATGTGTGCTCTTTTATGCACATTGGCTTCTTCTTTGGATGAAAAGATATCTTTTTCTTTTTTCTTTTCGGTGATCCCTGGGGAATTTTCCTTTACTTCTTGGGGATCTAACTTTGATGATGGAGTCTTGGCTCTTGGCTTTGTGAAGCTTTTTATTGAGCGGGGTGAAGATTTTTCTTCTTTTCCTCTTTGTGGAGATTTTTCTTGATATGCTCTATTTAGAGACATTTATTTGGCCTTTTTTTTTCTGTAGTGGCCTCTGTTGGGGATGAAAAAAATTTTCTTCTTTTCTTTTTGTTGCTCCCTGGTGATATAGAGAACTTGACTTCGTATGATGGGCTCTTGTGTAGCCCTTGTTCTCCGTTGGGGAATGAAGCGGAGATCCTTATATGAGTGTGCTTGATGACTCATGTGATAATGAAGCTGAGTCACGAAGTAGTCTTTTTTGTTTTGCCTCTGGAGTAGGCAAGGATCCTCTTGGGGATGGTCAAGCCTTTCCGTCGGCCTTTCTTCTTCGTCTTTTATTGGTGTAGAAGGTTGATGGTTGGAACTAGTTTCCTTGAAGCTCCTTATTCTGCTGAAGTGGTTTTGATTTCGCCTTTTGCGATTTTGATATTCATATGTAGACTGGATTCTGGCGCCTCCTGTTTTCAATCACAAGTATGGAGACTAGCCTCCTTATGTGCAGGTTTATTATTCTTTTTTGAAGAAAAATATTTTTTCTTGATTTTGACAAAGTCGTATTATGCAACTACTTTGTGTATGGATGACCTAAATGTGATCTATTTGTTTATTTATTTTTGATGCATTTAGAAAGTAATTGGCCTTCTCCCGTTGGCTTCTTAGGAATACGCCGATGGATCCCTCCGTTATGGCCATGATGATGGGCTCATCTTTTACTCATCTTTTGTTTTCAACCCTATCTTTTGCCTAGACCGCCCTTTACGGGTTTTCGATCTAGCGGGGCTGCCTTAATTTTTGCCTAGAATATCTTAGGGGGCTTTTGCCTTATCTTTTGCCTAGACCGTTCTTTTTGGGATTTCTGATCTAGCAGGCTACCCTGATTTTTACCTAATAATATCCTAGCAGGCATTTGTTATTATTATTATTTTTTATGCTTCCTCCCTTTTTAGATGCATGTTTGATCTTTGATTAAAAGTCTTTGCGCATATTTATAATTCATCAATAAAGAGGCATTTCCATAATATTCGGTCAAGAGAAAGGAAATGAAAGGGAATTTTATTGATAAATGAGCAAAAGTTTATTTTTTTTTACAGAAGGATTTCAAGAGGTATTTAGAAGAATGGGTGGTCAGGGTTGGCTGTACTGCATAGGTTTACATAGTCATGTCTATGATATCGGCCACCTTGGTTCTCCTAATTGCTTCAGTTGAGATGCCTGAGCTCAGAGTGAAGACCATGCAGACTGCTTGCTTTTGGAAGAACGTTATTTTAGCCGCCTTTCGGTTTTCGACTAAAATAAACCATTGCTCTTTTTTTTTTTTTTTTTTACCTCTACTTTTTGCCTAGGACGTATCCTAGCGAGGGATATAGACCCTATCTTTTGCCCAGGGATGCCCTTTGCGGGTTTTCATTCCTGACGGGTCTTGAGCAATGTCTTCAAGCATAATACTTCTTCACCGCATCAGAATTGATTAGGTGTCGAAGTTCCTCTCTGTCCATATTGGTGAGGATAAGTGCCCCTCCTGAGAAAGCTCTTTTGACCACAAATGGTCCTTCGTAATTTGCTGCCCATTTTCCAATTTTATCCTTCTGGGCCGGAAGCAGTTTCTTTATCACTAGATCCCCTTCTTGATAAGTATGAGGGTGGACCTTTTTATCATAAGCCTTTTTGATCTTCCTTTGATAGGCTTGTCCATGGCATATAACATTCAACCGTTTTTCATCGATAAGGTTTAATTGATCGTATCGACTTTGAACCCATTTGGCTTCCGTTAATTTTGCTTCCATTATGATTCGCAAGGAAGGTATTTCGACCTCTATTGGCAATACGACTTCCATACCATATACCAGGGAAAATGGAGTAGCCCCTGTTGAAGTCCGTATAGATGTTCGATAACCATGAAGAGCAAAGGGCAACATTTCATGCCAGTCCCTATAGGTTTTAACCATCTTTTGAACAATCTTCTTGATGTTTTTATTGGCTGCTTCTACTGCGCCATTCATTTTGGGCCGATAAGGAGAAGAATTATGGTGTTGAATTTTGAAATCTTGACATAGTTCTTCCATCATTTTATTATTTAGATTGGACCCGTTATCGGTAATGAGGCGATGTGGGATGCCATATCGACATATGATATTCTTCTTAACAAAGGTGACCACTACCTTTTTAGTCACATGTGCATAAGATGCAGCTTATACCCACTTAGTGCAGTAATCGATAGCCACTAGAATGAATCGATGACCATTGGATGCCTTAGGTTCAATAGGTCCAATAACATCCATGCCCCATATAGCGAATGGCCAAGGGATAGCCATAACATTAAGAGGTACCGGTGGAACATGTACATTGTCTGCATATACCTGACACTTGTGACATTTTCTAGCATATTGATGACAGTCCTTTTCCATTGTAGACCAAAAGTATCCTGCTCTGAGGATTTTCCTAACCATGATATGCCCTGGTGCATGAGTCCCGAAAGTTCCTTCATGTATTTCTTTAATTAATGTCTGGGCTTCTTCGATATTGACGCATCTTAGCAAGGTAGAATCAAAGTTCTTTTTTATAAAGGGTTTCTCCTATCAACATAAACCCTATGGCCCTTTTCCGAATGATCCTTTTATCATTGTCACTGATTCCATCGGGGTATTCACCCTTCGTAAAGTATCGCCTTATGTCATGATACCAAGGGTTTTCATTTTTTCCACTGTTTATCATCATACAAAAGGCTTGCTTGTCATGCCTTTTGACCTGGATGATGGGCATTTCATGTTCTTGTCCTAATGCAAACATGGATGATAATGTTGCCAATGCATCTGCAATCTAGTTATCTTCCCGAGGGATGTATTCGAAACTGACATTTTCCATTTTGGAAGTCATGCTACGGATGTGCTCCAGATAAGGGATTAATTTGGAATTTCTAGTTTCCCATTCACCCTTGAGTTGGTAAATAACAAGGGATGAGTCACCAAATACTTTGAGTTTAGTCACCCCATGGTCCAAAGCTGCTTGAATACCTAAAGCACAGGCTTCGTATTCTGCCATATTGTTCGTGCAATCAAAGTTTAGTCTAGCTGTTACTAGGATATACTTCTTTTCGGGAGATATTAAAATAGCTCTGATCCCATGTCCCAGTAAATTTGAAGCTCCATCAAAAAACATGCTCCACTCCTCATTTTCAAGCTCTTCGTGTTGGATGTGCATTATATGTTCATCTGGAAAATCATCTTGAAGGGATTGATATTCATCAGTTGGCCCATGTGCTAGGTAGTCTGCTAAAGGACTGCCTTTGATAGCTTTCTGAGTGACATGAATAATGTCGAATTCTGAGAGGAGTACTTGCCACCTGGCTATCCTTCTGGTCAAGATGGGTTTTTTGAACAGATATTTGATTGGGTCCATTTTGGAAATCAACCAAGTTGTATGTCTGACCATATATTGTCGAAGACGTTGAGTTGCCCACACCAATGCACAACATGTTTTTTCGAGTGGTGTATACCGGGTCTCATAGTTTAGAAATTTCTTACTGAGATAATATATGGCTTGTTCTCTTTTACCTGTATCATCTTGTCGACCGAGCACACATCCCATGGACTCGTCGAGTACTAAAAGGTAAAGAATCAGGGGCTTTCCTTCCACAGGTGGTACCAATACTGGGGGATTGGTTAGGCACATTTTGATCTTTTCGAAACCTTGTTGACATTCGTCGTTCCAAACTTTCGGTTGGTTTTTACGTAATAACTTGAAGATTGGCGTACACTTGTCCGTTAATTGCGCAATGAACCGTGCGATGTAGTTTATTCGGCCCAAGAACTCTCTGACTTCTTTTTCTGTTCTTGGTGAGGGCATTTCTACGATTGCCTTTGTTTTATCAGGGTCTACCTCAATTCCTCTTTTACTAACAATAAACCCAAGGAGTTTTCCTGATCATACTCCGAATGTGCATTTAGTCGGGTTGAGCTTAATCTGGTATTTTCGAAGTCGATTGAATAACTTCTTTAAGTATTGGAGGTGATCTATTTCGTTTTTGGACTTAACGATCATGTCATCCACATATACTTCGATTTCTTTGTGGATCATATCATGAAATAGCATGACCATAGCCCTTTGATAAGTAGCCCCTGCGTTCTTGAGTCCAAAAGGCATTACTCTATAGCAGAATGTACCCCACGGCGTAATGAAGGAAGTTTTTTCTCTATCTTCAACAGCCAATTTAATTTGGTTATACCCTGCATATCCATCCATGAAAGAATAGAGAGTATTTGTAGCAGTGTGATCTACCAACATATCGATATATGGTAAGGGAAAATCATCTTTTGGACTTGCACGGTTTAAGTCCCGGTAATCTACGCATACTCTGATTTTTCCATTTTTCTTTACAACTGGCATGATGTTTGCCAACCATTCAGGGTATTTTGAAACAATCAGGAAATTGGCATCCAACTGTTTTTCTACTTCTTCCTTAATTTTTAAGGACCATTCTGGCTTTACTCTTCTGAGTTTCTGCTTAACTGGCCAAAATCCTTCTTTTAGCGGTAATCTGTGCTCCACTATACTTTTATCGATTTCGGGCATATCATGGTAGGACCATGCAAACACATCCACATACTCTCTTAGTAATTGTATTAGTTTTTTCCGACATCAGCGTCAATTTGGGTTCCAATATTTACTTCTTTCTTATTATCTTCTTGTCCCAAATTGATGGCCTCAGTTTTTTCCTGATGGGGCTGTATTGATTGAGCTTCTTTTTCTAGCGGTCTTTGCATGTCCAGGAAATGGTCCCCTCCTCATCTGTCGACTCAATCCATTCGTCTTTCGCTTTCGGATCTTCCAGGGAGTTTTCAATCACGAGACATGACTTGTTATGGTTATGCTTTGTTTTAGATTTCTTTATTAAATGTGTAAGAGGGAAAAGAATAAAAGAGAATATGAATATTATGAAAAAAAATGCCTCATTGTATTGATAGAAAGAAAATATTTACAAAGCCCTCATTAACCAAAAATCTCGTGATCATGGGCAGGGATCACGAGGAGTACATCGGAAGCTTTTCGATATATTTTTATATATTTTTTATTACATTTTTAGAGATGGTAAAAATGATGAGCCCTAAATTGCTGGTCTTCCTTATCCCGTCTTTCATTCGGGCTTTGATAAGGGCTGGTCATCCACTTTTGGAGTTGATGCGTCGAAAGTAATCCATCCTGTGTCTATTAAATCTTGGACCTTATGCTTGAAGGCCATACGGTTATCTACGAGAATGTCCGGAGCGTCGAATGATAATTGCATTTTTCATTTGGCTTATACCATTACTGGATATGGTGGCTCCATTTTCTTGGGAGGGACGCGCACTAGGAGTTTGGCATCCAACAATTTTAGCAGCAGGCTTCCATAGGAAGTGGGTATTGGGGTGAACTTCCTTTTTGGCCTGCGTGACTTGGTCTGCTATGAGGAGGACGAAGGAGTGGCGAAGTTGATAGCATTCACTTCTCCTTCCTTCTTTTTTCCAAAGTTCTTTTTAAAGTTTTGAGTAGAGGAATTGGAGGAGGTTTGTTGTGCAATTCTTCCACTTTTCAGACCTTGCTCTACTCTTTCTCCTATAATGATTACATCTGCAAAGAGTGTTGATGTGTTCCCTATCATTTTGTCGTAATAGGGACCAGTCAGAGAATTTATGAACATGGATGTAGTTTCCTTGTCGGACAGAGGAGGTTCCACTTGTGCTGCCAATTCCCTCCATCTTTGAGCGTATGCCTTAAAAGATTTGTCATTTTTCTTGCTTAGTAGTTGTAGATCTTCTCTTTCAGGTGTCAGATCAATATTGTATTTATAGCGACGAAGAAAAGCATCTGCCAGATGTCTCCATGTTTGGACTTGCCCTCCTTCCAGCTGCATATACCAGTTTAGGGCTGATTCAGCCAGGCTCTCCTGAAAGCAGTGGATCAGGAGTTTTTCATTATCAGCATGTGTAGCCATCTTACGGCAGTACATTGTAAGATGGCTTTTGGGGCATATTGTTCCCACGTACTTTGGGAAGTCCGGAGCTTTGAATTTATTGGGGAATTGGATATTTTTAACGAGGCACATATCAGCCGCCTCTTTAACATCAAAATTATGCCCCTCCATAGCTCTTAGCCTCTCCTCAAGGGCAGTAAATTGTTGTTTTGATATTTTTGGTGCATGAATATGCACTGCCCTTGTATCAGATTGGGCTTGTTCATCATTGGGTCCCTCCTCTTCTTCTTGGTGAGAGGCTTGTCCACTTTGAAGACCCTCTTTATGGAGATTCTGCTGACGCATCATTTCTAACATCTGTGCTATTTGTTCTTTTAGCGTATTAAGCTCAGTAGTGAGCTTTCGATTTTGTTCCTCCAGATGTTCCATCTTCTTGGCTTTCTGAGCACGAGTGAGGACGGGCGGAAGACCAGCCACTTTCTAAATGATTTTAACAATTTTTATTATAGCTTTTTAAATGATTGGTGTATCCTGGAATGAATGTGTTTATGTATGAGAGATTTTATTATGATGATGTTTATGCATACCTTTCTTAGTGCGTTTATTTTCTCTCTTAATTTTGTCACTTATTGGATGATGTGGTATGAATGATACGACTTTGCCAAGAATCTTTTTATTATAAAAAGGCATTTTTATGGCTTTTAATCGTTTTTATATTTTTTATGACCCTTTATCTCTTCTATCGGTCAACGTGGCTACTTAGCTTACAAAGAACCTGAAACCAGGCTAGCTTAACTGAAGATTGTCCGAGATAAAGGTCTTTTATCTTATCACTTTTTGTGATTTTTAGGGTTTTTCATTTTTTTGTTGTTGCATGATTACCCTATGCTAATGCATCAATACAAATGCAGCAAACGTATGCACACACAATTCATACATCCACGAGCACAGCCACACTTATTTAATCACGAGGTAGGGTTTTCCTGCAGAAACGTGCTTGGTTTAGGCGGTTCTAACTGTTCTCACCAAGGCCAAAGGTCCCCAAGGTGCCCCCATTATAGGGACCTCTCAATCTCTCAGTCCTCGGGTCATGCACGGAACTCCGTGTCGACATCCTTAGACCAAAAGAAGAGAGTTATCACCTTGAGTTGGTGGTTTCCGACAACGGTTGTAGCCCCGTGTGCCAACAAGCCGGTCGTATCTGCCACCCACTCCCTATAGGTATTCACTCTTGCCCCCGGGTATAAAGGGACTGTTGTGTGCAAGGGTTTTTGTGTGCAGTTTATATTTCAGACAATTTGCAGAAGTAATCATACAGCAATTATTAAAGCCATACAATAAAAATACAGAAAAGGGTAAAGGCGTAATTTCAAATCTTTACTTAGTTAGAATTTATCCGTCACTAAATGGGATCAACTCTCTAGCTTCCCCAGCGGAGTCGCCATCTGTCGTCACCGTTCGTTCCGACGTTCAGGGACATCTCGAACGTTAATGCGAGCGGTCGCGAAAAGATAATTGAGACTCGCGTTTATGTTTAAAATGTGTTCATTGCTTCCAAGGTGTTCAACACTAAACTATCCTCTAATAGAAGCAAGGTTTTCGAAAAGGGTTCTTTTGGAGTCGCCACCAATGTTTTAACCATAAACATTGGAAAAGGAGAAAAAGGCATTGATTTTAATAAAAACCAAACTTGGCCATTATAACCAGAGTCGGGTAAGGGAGTTAGTTACGTGTGGGGAAGGTATTAGCACCCCACAACGCCCCTTTCGGGTTCCCTATGACGGATTAATTCATTTAAGTAAAGATTACAAGAAATTATGCTATTACCCTATTTTATTCGTACAGTATTTAAATATGGCTATCTACATGGTTTATCTACATTGCATACAGAAAGAAGTAAATAAAGCAGTAAAAGGGAAGAGAATTGAGAAGAACCTCCGAAGCAAGCTTTATATTATAAGTATTTTACACAGAGGATGCTTTGCGGCAATCCTTCGCTCTACAACGACTCTCCTCTCGAAACTAATATCAACTCGACTAAAATTTTACTGAAGAATCGAATGCCGGAATACAAATTTCTTAACTGATTGTTACCTATTAAAGGCAATCAGAGAGATCATTCGAAGGAGGGAGAGAAGAAGAAAAGTCTTGGAGTTGTCTGGGGTCTGGAGAATGACAAATGAGCCTCCTATTTATAGATTTCGCTGCCTGGAAATCTGGGATGGTCGTCTGGGTTGGGACGGCCGTCCCAACTGCACGTTTTACATTGGGCCAAGCTGGGGGAAGAGTGGGACGACCAGTCTGGGTTGGGACGGCCGTCCCATTTGAATTTTGGGGCTTGGGACGTGCGTCCCAAAGGTGAGACGTGCGTCTCACTTGTCTCTTGATGTTTGGGACGGCTGTCCCAAATTTGGGACGGTTGTCCCAACCTGCTTTGGCCTGTTTTCGCGTTCTGGGACTCCCAGGAAGCTTTCCTTTCCTCTTTCGGACGTAGATCGATGCCGATGGATGTCCGTTGAAGCTTTATCTTCATGTAGGAAGTCTTCTTGACTTTTATCGAGATTCCGGGCGAGCTTTATCTTCGTGTAGGAAGTCTCCTTAGTCTTTATTGTGTGGATGGGTGAACTTCGTCTTGTTGCGGGAGGTCTTTCTCGGGTTTTTTTTATATGAAGCCGGGTGAACTTTATTTTCGTATGAAGTTTTCCTAGCCTTTATTTTGAGAGGTCGGGCAAAATTAGGGGTCTACAAACCATAGCCCTTTGATAGGTAGCCCCTGCATTCTTGAGTCCAAAGGGCATCACACGGTAGCAGAAGGTGCCCCACGGTGTGATGAAAGAGGTTTTTCCTCTGTCCTCGACAGCCAATTTAATTTGATTGTACCTCGCATACCCATCCATGAAGGAATAAAGTGTGTTGGTAGCAGTATGGTCGACTAGTGTGTCTATATGTGGTAGGGGAAAGTCATCCTTTGGACTTGCTCGATTGAGGTCCTTATAGTCAACGCATACCCTGACTTTGCCGTTCTTTTTTATGATAGGCACTATGTTGGCCAACCACTCTGGGTATTTGGAAACTACTAGGAAATTGGCGTCTAGTTGCCTTTGTACCTCCTCCTTAATCATTAAGGACCAGTCTGGTTTAATTCTTCTAAGCTTTTGCTTCACTGGTTGGAACCCCTCTTTTAATGGTAGTCTATGCTCCACTATACTTGTGTCTAGCCCGGGCATATCGTGATAAGACCAAGCGAATACATCCATATATTCCTTTAGAAGTTGTATCAATCCCTCCTTTATGCTACTTTCTATTTGGGTTCCAATGCTTATCTTTTTCTCATCATCCCCTTCTCCCAAATTGACAGTTTCTGTTTTTTCTTGATGCGGTTCTATAATGCGTGCTTCTTTTTCCAACATTCTTTGCATGTCCGGGGAAATGGTCCCCTGCTCACTATCGGACTCGACCCATTCGCCTTCAGCTTCTGGGGCCCACATAGATTCATCAATCACAGACATTATGTGTTTTAGGTTCTGTTTTAGTCACAGATTTTTATTATTCATTTATCTTTGAAAGAATAATAAAAAGAGGGAAAAGAATGAATATGACAGAATGCCTCATGTATTAAAGAAAATGAAAGTGTATGTACAAGCCCTTTTAATCAGAGTTCCTGCGGCCACGGGCGGGGAGCGCAAGAGATACAAGAGAAAGCTTTAAAAAAAGGCACCCTAGGGTTGATCCTTCCAGTCCTCCCTCTTTGCTACTCTGGCTTCGACAAAGGTTTGGCGTCGACATCGGAAGCAGAGGCATCAAAAGTTATCCACCCGGCGTCGATCAATTCTTGGACCTGATACTTAAGGGTCAAGCAGTTTTCTGTTGAGTGTCCGGGTGAACCCGAGTGGTAATCGCATTTCTCGTTTGGTTTATACCACTCGGGGTAGGGAGGTTCTATCTGCTTCTTAGGAGGAACGCAGGTCAAGAGTTTGGCCTCCAGCAGCTGAGGCAGCAGTTTACCATAGGAAGTCGAGATAGGAGTGAACTTCCTCTCTTTTTTGCGAGGCTGTCGAGCCGCTTGTGGAGCAGAAGAAGGGGTAGCAAAGTTGATTGCAAGCACAGCTTCATCCTTCTTCTGGCCAGCGAGTTTTCTAAATGAGACGCCAGCATGGGAAGACTGTGCTATCTTCCCACTTCTCAGTCCCTGCTCTACTCTTTCCCCCACAGTGACTATGTCTGAGAAAAGGTTGGAGGTACTGGCTATTGCCTTATCGTAGTACGCTTCAGTCAGTGAATCTATGAACATAGCCACTGTCTCCTTATCCGTCAAAGGAGGCTCTATTTGGGCGGCCATTTCCCTCCATCTTTGGGCGTATGCTTTAAAAGGTTCTTTGTTCCTTTTGCTTAGAGTCTTGAGATCTGACCTATCAGGGGTCAGATCGATATTGTATCGGTAGCGACGAAGGAAAGCGTCAACCAACTGTTTCCAGTTCTAGACCTGCCCTCTTTCCAACTGCATGTACCAGTTGAGAGTTGTGTCAGTCAGACTCTCTTAGAAGCAGTGGATCAGGAGTTTTTCATTTTCAGAGTGTGCAGCCATCTTACGACAGTACATCGTAAGATGGTTCTTTGGGCAGGCCAACCTGGCATACTTGGGGAAGTCCGGGATTTTGAATTTGGGAGGGAACTGGATGTTCTTCACTAGGTACATGTCCGCCACCTCCTTGACGTCAAAGTTGTGCCCTTCTACCGCTTTCAGCCTTTCTTGCAGGGTGGAGATTTTGGATACGTGGACACGTGCAGTCTGAGCATTAGACTGGAGGTGTGCCCCGTAAAGATTCTCCTCCTCTTCCTCCTCCTCAAAGCGGGAGGCGTTTTCTACTTGGTTTTCGCCCTTATTTTGACCCTGGTGAACGACCTCCATCAATTGAGCTACTTGCTCGCGGAGGGTATTAACCTCTACAGTGAGCTTACGGTTTTGCTCTTCCAGGCTCTCCATTGCTCTGGCTTTCGATGCACGAGTTCGGATGGGGAGAGGACCAGCCACTTTCTAGAATGCCCGAAAGAAGTTCATTAATGCATGTTGAGTGTAAGACTAATGTGTTTATAAGAGATTCTGTTTGGATGATGCCGAATGTGCTCTCACTTTTTATTTTCTCTCTTGGTTTTTCTCCACTCATGATATGATGTATGAATGATTTGTCTTTGTCAGAGATCATCTTGTTTATTTTCTAGTTTTGACTTGGATTTTTATTTTGATTTTTATTTTTATTTTATAGCCTTTTATTTCTTCTGTCGGACTGCGTGGCTACTTAGCTTACAAAGAACCTGAAACCAGGCTAGCTAAAAGGCAGACTGTCCGAGATAAAAAAAATGGCTTTATGTGAAAGAATGGTATTTGGCGTCCCTTATCTGTTTTGTCGGACTGCGTGGCTACTTAGCTTACAAAGAACCTGAAACCAAGCTAGCTAAAAGGCAGACTGTCCGAGATAAGGGTGTTTATTGAAAAAATGTTTTTTGTGATTTTTCTGTTGTTTGGTCATGTTATGCAACAAACCAATGCAACAAACAAATGCGCACACAATTCGATCATCCACGAACAAGCGAGAAGTCGTTTTAATCACGAGGTAGGGTTTTCCTATAGAAAAGTGCATTGGCGAAGGTAGGTTCTAACTATTCTCACCAAGGCTAAGGCCCCCAAGGTGCCCCCATTATAGGGTCCCCACTCTCCAGCCTTCCGACCATGCTTAGCACTAAGGCCATAGTTAGTCTTTGTGCCAAAAGAGGAAGGTTATCACCTTGAATGGTGGTTTCTGATCACACTGGTGGGCACAAGGCCATCACTACAGCGAAACGTACCTGCCACCCACTCCCTATGGATTTCTCACTTGCCCCTAGGTATAGAGGGAACTGTTGTGTGCAAGGGTTTGTGTACAATTTGTATTTCAAACAATTGCGTAAAAATAAACAAATAACAGTTATTAAAGTCAAGCATTAAAACATGTTATAATACAATGTAGGGTAAAAGCGTAATTTCTTGGTTTATTTATTTAAGCTGGCCCATCACTAAATGGGATCAACTCTCTAGGCTTCCCCAGTGGAGTCGCCATCTGTCGCCGCCGTCAAATCGAGGCGGTCGGAGCGACGCGATAGTTCCGACTATCCAATTTTCGCGTTTTTATGGGTGTGGTTACAACGCCTTTAGGTTTTTCGATAACCGGGCTGAACCTAGAGGCGAGGTTTTCGAAAGGGCATTCTTGAATTGTCCGATAATTGGGCTAACCCAAGAACTAATTTTAGAGGGGTTCTTATGGAGTTGTCACCGATGTTTTTACCGGAAACATCAAAAAAGGAGTAAAAAGGCATTGGTTTTCGAAAAACCAACTTTGGTCGTTAAAACCAGAGTTGGGTAAGGGAGTTAGTTACGTGTAAGGGAAGTGTTAGTTCCCTTATGACGCCCCTTTCGGGATCCCTATGACAGGCCAGCTATTAATAAATAAACTTTGTGAAAAGACGCTTTTACCCTTTTTATTTACGGAATTAAAAGAATGACTACATGACCCTAATATATATCACGTAATTTAATCATATAAATAAAAACAATTAAGAGAGTAAGGGAGAATGTAGAAACCTCCGAGGCAAGCTTTATATTAATACTCTTGAAAATTGGGGTGCGTTTTGGCAGCCCTTCACTCTTTACAATGCCGGAAATCTCTCGGAAACGCTATAAAAACTCTAAAGAAACTCTCGGAAACTCCGAAAATGCTTCGGAGGGGTTCTAAGAAGAGAATTTGAAGAAGTTGCAAGAGAGAAGGTGGAAGAACTGTGTGAAATGAGGGTGAAGGCACGACTATTTATAGGGATTCGCGTCTGTCAGGCTGAGACGGCCGTCTCGTCTGACAAGGTCGAGACGGCCGTCTTGCCTTGCAAAAATGGCGAGAAGGCTGTCTTGCCAACCAGGAGGGGGGTCTCACCATTCGCAAGTGGCGAGACGGTCGTCTCGCCAAATGAGACGGCAGTCTCGACTTGCAGAAGTGGCGAGACGGCGGTCCCGAGAAGCGAGACGGCGGTCCCGAGAAGCGAGACGGCGGTCTCGACCCTAAAAGGCGAAAATCCTTATTTTCACGCAGAAAATCCTTCCTATCCTAGTATGGGGCCTAATAGTCTCTCCTAGTGGCTTCTTAGGCTTCGTCCATCTTCGAATAGGAGGTCTTCTGGTCTTTATTATGAGGCCGGACAAGATTTGGGGTCTACATGAGTTAATAATCTCACAAGTTATTATTTCCCCCCTTTTGACTTCTCTTTTTTTTTTCTCATGCTTTTGCATATATCCTTTTTGGCTTTGCCAATTTTTAAGCTTTGCTTTTCCTTTCCCTTTACACCTTTTTTTTAACACCCAAATAATACCCGTATGACAACAATAGCAATACCCAACAATAGGAAAAATAATGACATTCATACTCATTTCCTTTCTCAAATATAGGAAGGTAGATAAATAGTGTTTAGGCTTAGAGGTTCTGTTTAAGAATAATATTATTTTTGGCTCAGAAGGGGTTCAAATGGATGTCCTATAATTAATGCAGGGTTGACTATTTGGCTCTAGGTTATATCTACTACAAAGAAAAAAATGCCTTTATCATTTTCAAGTCTTACTAACACGCTATCACATCAAAGAATCAATCAATACCAGTTATCATCACAAAGTGTTGACACTCAATTTATCTATTTTTGGTTCTCTACTCACCTGGGTTTTGACTAGCTTCTCCAATTCAGTTAATTCCTAATTCTCCTCATCAATTCCTTTTCACTATCAAACTCATCATCCCAAAATCACTTGTTATTGGAAACAATCAAAATGATTTTTCACGTTCTAGATTTGAATTAGACAATAAGCAATAATCTCATATATGACTCTAAAACAAATTATGGGACAACAAGGGAATTCAAAATTTAAAATAAAGCAATTAAAAACATTAAATTAAAAACAAATGAATTAAAAAACATTAAAAACAAAGTAAGTTTCCTCCCTCATTTTCTTCACTTGTCATTTCCTCCTTATCTTGTGCCTCAGCCTCAGCTGCAGACTTTCTCACCCCCTCTGGAAAAGTTGGACTGTCCCCAGACCATTGAAGTAAGGCTTCAAAGTCTTGAGGAGAAGTTCACTATGTACCTGGAGCAATCTTGCAAAGAAAGAACCTAAGAAAGAAAAATGCACAAAAAACTTAAACTGCAAAAAGAAAAAAAAAACAAATTCAAAATATTGGGTTGCCTCCCAGGGGTGCTTGTTTAACGTCTTCAGCTCGACGCATATTTGCTTTAGGGCTCATGCAGGTGAGTGATCAAGGTGATCTATATGCATTCTCCATCCCTTGACTGTCCTTATGGAAATGAATTTATTCTTTTCATTGCGAATAACCTTACGACTGTCAGAGATTGGATAAATCATACCTGCTTCAGGAGGTTTCAATACCTCTCTTTGAATAACTTCCTTCATAGTCAGACTAAGATGTCTTTGGGGTTGTGCAACAAGCTTGTAATCTTGTTTTTCAGTTGAGATGGATAATTCCTCTAAAGTATCTATTCTGAGACAATCTTTCTTATCTTCCGGTTGTTGTACAGCTTCAAATAGATTAAAATTAACTTCATCATCTCCACTTCTAATTTTCAACTTGCCCATGTCAACATCTATAATTACTTTGGCAGTCTTCATAAATGGCCTTCCTAGGATCAATGGGACTTCCTCATTTTCCTCCATGTCCATAATCACAAAATCAACAGGAAATATGAATTTATCCACTCTAACTAAAACATCTTCTGCTACTCTGTAAGGAATCTTTAAAGATCTGTCAGCTAGTTGTAGTGTCATTCTTGTAGGCTTTACTTCCAAGTCTCCTATTCTTTTAAGCATAGACAAAGGCATTAGATTTATACTAGCACCCAAATCGAGTCATGCCTTACCTACTTGTAATGTCCCAATTGTGACTGGTATAGTGAAACTGCCAGGATCCTTGGACTTTTGAGGTAATGATTTATGAATTATAGCGTTGCATCCTACTTCTAGCTCCACTATTTCTGTAGTAAATCTCCTTTTCTTAGTTAACAACTCTTTCATGAATTTTGCATAAGTCGGCATCTGCTCCATAGCTTCCATAAATGGAATATTAATTTGTAAATGCTTGAAATATCCATAAACCTAGTGAATTGTCTTTCTTTATCTATCTGTGACGGAACCTTGGGATATGGTAACTTCTCTACAAATGGTTTTTGACTCCCTCCTTTTTCTATCTTTTGTTTTTTCTCTCCCTCTTCGTTCTTCTTATTAGGGATATATCTTTCTTTATTATTCTCCTCTTCTTGCTCTTCATCTTCTTTTACCAAAACTTCTTCTTCAACAACTATATTGTCACTAATCCCCTTACCTACAACTTTTCCACTCCTTGTAGTTATTGAATTGCATTGCTCCCTAGGGTTGGTTTGTGTGTTAGTTGAAAACTGTCCCCTTTGTTGCTGCTCAAATAGTTGCTTAGCCAATTGACCTATCTATGTCTCTATATTTCTGAATGAAGCCTCAGTATTTTTCTGATTAGCCATAGTGTTTTGCATGAATTTTTCTAAAGTATCCTCCAACTTACTCATTTTGTCAGGCATTGAAGGATATTGCTGCTGATATGGAGGTTGCTAAAATGACTGCTATTGAAATGTAGGTTGTCTTGTAGATGAGCTAACACCTTGGTTCCACCCAAAATTCTGATTCTGATTTTGATTCTTTCTCCATCCCTGTGCAAAATTATTTTGATAATTATTGGGATTAGGAAAATTACCTTGTCTTCCTTGACTACTACCTTGATCACCCATATAATTAGCTTCTTCTTGTTGAATGTTGCCTTGATAAGAGCATTGTTCATTTGAATGATCACCTCCACACAAGTCGCATTTCATGAATTGTTGATCAGGAGAAGCTTGAATAACATGTATTTTTTGAGGTAGTTTTGCTATTTGTTGATTCAATGCTTCCATCTGTTGGGTCAAAAGTTTATTCTGGGCTAAGATAACATCTGAGGTGTTAAGTTCAAGTACTCCCTTTCTTTGAACTGGATGTCTATCATGTTGGGCTTGTTGGTCTGGAAAAGCTAGTGCATCAATAATTCTTGTGGCATGATCAATTTCCACATCCAACATGGATCCTCCTGCTGCAGCCTCTAATAGCATCCTTGCATCATGTCGCAAGCCAGTATAGAAAATATTCAACTGAGAAATGTCATCAAATCCATGATTTGGGCATCTTCTCAACAGTGATTTAAATTTCTCCTATGCTTCACAAAAATGTTCATCTGCTCCTAGTTTGAAAGAAGTGATGTACGATTTTGCTTTGATGTAGCGGGATGGTGGGAAAAATCTGTTCAAAAACTTCTCTTCTACGCTACTCCAATTAGTCAAACTCCGATTAGAATGTGCCTTCAACTACTCCTTTGCCCTACCTGCCAAAGAAAAAGGAAATAATCTCAAATATGCATATTCAAGATTTGCTGCTCTAAATCCCATGGTACCAATCAACTAATAAAAAGTAGACAAATGAATGTAAGGGTCTTCATGATCCAATCCAATGAATTGATGAGCACTAATCAGGCTTAAGAAAGCTGGATTCATCTGCAATGTTTGATCATCCGGTATGGCAATACTAGAAAAGTGTCTTTGATCGTGCTCCATAGCATAATTTCAGAGAGTTCTTCTAGGTGGATTTGAATTTGGGTTTTGATTTGGATTTATATTTGGATCTGGATTCGGATTCAGATTTGCTCTGTCTTTCGCCATATCTTCTATAATTGGGTCTGGTAAATCAAGTGTGGAAGAAGAATTAACAAATTCTCTTCTGACTTGTTCTTGAGTTTCCCTTCTTCTTCTACCCCGGTTCCTCCGAGCTATTTTTTCAATCTCCGGATTAAATTCTAATTGCTCTGAAGATACCTGTCCTCTTAAACATATAAATCAAAAGAGTAACTCAAACAAAGATTAACACAACCAAAAACTAAAACTGAAAAATAAAACAAAAATAAAAATAAAAATAAAATACTCAATAAGCTTAAATAAAGAATTCTCAAAGAACACCGCTCCCTGGCAACGATGTCAGGAATACTTGTTGAGTTATTGGCAAGCGTACCAAAATTATCAATCGCAGTATAGTATTTCGATTAAATAAAAGTCGATCCCACGAGGAATAGTTTCAATGGAAATTTCCAAATTTATGCTTACTAAATAGATTAAAACAAAATGGGTTTTGCATAAAGAGTTGAATTGAAATTAAATGATAAAGAACTGTAAATTGTTGAGAAAATATCAATTAAAGGCATTTAGGATTGACTACCTTCCTTATCCCTCTTTTGTAATGACTATGTCAATTAAGAACGTCAATTAACCTAACAATGTTGATGCCACTTACTCAAATCATCTATGTTGATTCCTCACACATGAAATTCATAAGAAAACCTAATAAATGTTGATTCCTCACACAATTAAGAGATTTTCCAGCATTAGGTTTAGGGTGTTAAGCAATTGATACATTCATTCCATTCCTGGCATTTAACGTAACAAATATTCTTACCGTGATCTAGGGTTCAAGATATATTTTTCAATCATACCTCAAACAATCAAGAATAAATCATTCCAAAGCATAAAGGATAAGAATAACAACATCAACGCATAGATTAATATCTCAAAATATCACCATGATACAAAAGAGTTCAAAGGAAGTGTACCGAATCCTAAGAGAATGAAGTTAGCCACTCATGTTGGCCATTACAATGCTCCAAATGTGGAAGAAGTGAAGAATTGATGAAGATTGGACGAAACCTTAGCAGTATTCACGCCTCTTCTCCTCCAAAACCGCTTCCTTTTCTCAAAACACATCTTCTCTTTCTATTGGAAAAATTTGGGCTTTTGGGCTCCGTGTCTTTTGCTCGAACGAGAACTTTTGCTCAAGCAAAAGTTGCTTGTTTTCGCTCAAGCGACAAAACGCTTGCTTGAGCAAATGAACTCCAGAGAAGAATAACTAACATTCGCTCAAGCGAATTTTCCTGCGCTTGAGCGACTGACTTTTAGAGAAGAATAACTAATATTCGCTCAAGCGAATTTTCTTGCGCTTGAACGAGTGAACTCCAGAGAAGAATAACTAACATTCACTCAAGCGAGAATCCATCCCGCTCGAGTGACTTCCAAGCTGAAAATCTTCTTCCTTCTTCCAATTTTACTCCAATTATACTCCAATTATGCTAACAATTATGCTCTTTACTCTTGTATCAAGGTATTCTCGAATTCATCTTATATTGGGAGAAAAATATATTAGAATTAACATAAGTTAAGTGGTTTCATAACAATTCAAAGCATAATTATATCAACTTTTTACCACTTAACAATAACAAAAAACTTGTAGAAATTTCTTACTAGTGTAACTATGAAAATTAAATTCCTAAAATAAAAAATTATTAGTCAAAACAAAAAGAAAATTAAAATAAAAATGAACTTGAAAGAGTGCAGTGATTTTTCTTTTTGAAACTACAAAAACTAAATTCCTAAAATGTAAAATTAATTATCAAAATAAACAAAAAAATGAACTTGAAAGAATGTAGTGAATTTATTTTGTAGAAAAATTCCCAACAAAAAAGTTATTGAAATTTCTAATTGGTGTAAGGTAAAAATATTACTCCAAATGTCCATAAAAATAAAAGAGAGCTTGGAAGACTGCATAGGAAATTTTTATTAAAAAAATTCTCAAAAAAATAACTTGTAGAATTTTTTTACTTGGTGTAACTACGAAAAATAAATTTCAAAAAATTTAAAATTATTACTCAAAACAATTAGAAAAAAAAATAGCTTGAAAGTGTGTAGTGAATTTTTTTATTAGAGAAATCCCCAACATGAAAAATTGCATAATTTTCTGACTAGTTTAACTACGAAAACTAAATTTATAAAATGTAAGAATTTTACTCAAAACTACTAGAAAAATGAATCAAGAGCTTTAATAAGTGTAGAGGAATTTTAATTAAATAAATTGTCCAACTCAAAAAAATTGAAAAATTTCTTACTGGTGTAAACATAAAAACTAAATTCCTAAATTGTAAGAATATTAGTAAAAACTACCAGAAAAATTTAAAAAATGTGCTGGAAAGAGTGCACTGAAAATTTTTCATTAAAATATTCCCAACCGAAAAACTTGTAAAAATTTCGACTTGGTGCAACTACGAAAACTAAATTCCTAAAATTTAAAACTATTGGTCAAAACAAATAAAAAAAATAAGAAAAATGAACTTGAAAGGGTGTAGTGATTTATTTTATTAAAAAAATTCCCAACAAAAAAAATTGTAAAAATTGCTGACTTGTGTAACTATGAAAACTAAATTCCTAAAATGTAAGAATGTTACTCGAAACTACTAGAAAAATAAAAAAAATGAGATTGAGAGACTACAGTTGAAATTTTATTTAAAAAATTTCGCAAGAGAAAAACTTACTTAAATTTCTTACTTGGTGGAACTACGAAAACTAAATTCCGAAAAATGTAAAAATATTAGTCAAAACAATTAGAAAAAATAAACGAGCTTGAAAGGGTGTAGTGAATATTTTTATTAAAGAAATTCACAACAAGAAAAATTGTAGAATTTCCGACTAGTGTAACTATGAAAACTAAATTTCTAAAATGTAAAAATATTACTCAAAACTACTAGAAAAATGAATCAAGAGCTTTTTAATAAGTGTAGAGGAATTTTTAATTAAATAAATTCCCCAACACAAAATTGTAAAAGATTCTTACTGGTGTAAATACAAAAACCAAACTCCTAAATTTTAAGAATATTACTAAAAACTACTAGAAAAATTAAAAATAAAAATGAGTTTGAAATAGTGTACTAGAAATTTTTAATAAAAGTATTTCCTAACAAAAAAAGTTGTAGAAGTTTCTTACTAGTGTAACTATGAAAACGAAATTCCCAAAATAAAAAATTATTAGTCAAAACAAAAAGAAAATTAAAATAAAAATGAACTTGAAAGAGTGCAGTGAATTTTCTTTTTGAATATTTCCTAACAAAAAAAATTATTGAAATTTCTGATTTGTGTAAGGTATGAATATTACTCCAAACTTCTAGAAAAATAAAAAAGAACCTGGAACACTGCACTAGAAATTTTATTAAAAAAATTGGCCCAAATTTTTTACTGGTGTAACTACGGAAACTAAATTCCTAAAATGTAAAATTAATTGTCAAAACAAGTAGAAAAATGAACTTGAAAGAGTGCGGTGAATTTATTTTGTAGAAAAAATCCCAACAAAAAAAATATTGAAATTTCTGATTAGTAAGAATATTGCTCCAAACGTCTATAAAAAAAAGAGCTTGGAAGACTGCACATGAAATTTTTATTAAAAAAATACCCCAAAAAAACTTGTAGAAAATTTTTACTTGGTGTAATTACGAAAAATAAATTCCAAAAAATTTAAAATTATTACTCAAAACAATTAGAAAAAAAATAGCTTGAAAGTGTGTAGTGAATATTTTTATCAGAGCAATCCCTAACATGAAAAATTGCAGAATTTTCTGACTAGTGTGACTACGAAAGCTAAATTTCTAAAATGTAAGAATTTTACGCAAAACTACTAGAAAAATGAATCAAGAGCTTTAATAAGTGTAGAGGAATTTTAATTAAATAAATTTTCCAACACAAAAAAATTGAAAAATTTCTAACTGGTGTAAATATAAAAACTAAATTTCTAAATTATAAGAATATTAGTAAAAACTACCAGAAAAATTTAAAAAATGTGCTGGAAAGAGTGTACTGAAAATTTTTCATAAAAATATTCCCAACCGAAAAACTTGTAAAAATTTCTGACTGGTGCAACTACGAAAACTAAATTCCTAAAATTTAAAACTATTGGTCAAAACAAATAAAAAAATAAAAAAAATGAACTTGAAAGAGTGTAGTGACATATTTTATTAAAAAAATTCCCAACAAAAAAATTGTAAAAATTTCTGACTGGTGTAACTACAAAAACTAAATTCCTAAAATGTAAGAATATTACCCAAAACTACTAGAAAAAAAAACGAGATTGAAAGACTACAGTTGAAATTTTATTTAAAAAATTCGCCAAGAGAAAAACTTGCTAAAATTTCTTACTGGTGGAACTACGAAAACTAAATTCCGAAAAATGTAAAAATATTAGTCAAAACAATTAGAAAAATAAACGAGCTTGAAAGGGTATAGTGAATATTTTTCTACTAGAAAAATGAATCAAGAGCTTTTTAATAAGTGTAGAAAATTTTTAATTAAATAAATTCCCCAACACAAAATTGTAAAAGATTCCTACTGGTGTAAATACAAAAACCAAACTCCTAAATTGTAAGAATATTACTAAAAACTACTAGAAAAATTAAAAAAAAAACGAGTTTGAAATAGTGCACTAGAAATTTTTAATAAAAGTATTTCCTAACAAAAAACTTGTAGAAATTTCTTACTGGTGTAACTATGAAAACTAAATTCCTAAAATAAAAAATTATTAGTCAAAACAAAAAGAAAATTAAAATAAAAATGAACTTGAAAGAGTGCAGTGAATTTTCTTTTTGAATATTTCCTAAAAAAATTATTGAAATTTCTGATTTGTGTAAGGTACGAATATTACTCCAAACTTCTAGAAAAATTAAAAAGAACTCGGAACACTGCACTGAAAATTTTATTAAAAAAATTCGCCCAGATTTTTTACTGGTGTAACTACGAAAACTAAATTCTTAAAATGTAAAATTAATTCTCAAAACAAGTAGAAAAATGAACTTGAAAGAGTACAGTGAATTTATTTTGTAAAAAAATTCCCAACAAAAAAAATATTGAAATTTTTGATTGGTGTAAGGTAATAATATTACTCCAAACGTCTATACAAATAAAAAAAGAGCTTCAAAGACTGCATAGGAAATTTTTATTAAAAAAATACCCCAACAAAACTTGTAGAATTTTTTTATTGGTGTAACTACGAAAAATAAATTCCAAAAAATTTGAAATTATTACTCAAAATAATTAGAAAAAAAAAACAACTTTATAGTGTGTAGTGAATATTTTTATTAGAGAAATCCCCAACATGAAAAATTGCAGAATTTTCTGACTAGTGTAACTACAAAAACTAAATTTCTAAAATGTAAGAATTTTACTCAAAACTACTAGAAAAATGAATCAAGAGCTTTAATAAGTGTAGAGGAATTTTAATTAAATAAATTTTCCAACACAAAAAATTGAAAATTTCTTACTGGTGTAACTATAAAAATTAAATTCCTAAATTATAAGAATATTATTAAAAACTACAATAAATATTTAAAAAACGAGACTGGAAAGAGTGCACTGAAAATTTTTCAAAAAAATATTCCCAACCGAAAAACTTATTGAAATTTCTCACTGGTGCAACTACTAAAACTAAATTCCTAAAATTTAAAATTATTGGTCAAAACAAATAAAAAAATAAGAAAAATGAACTCGAAAGGGTCTAGTGATTTTTTTTATTAAAAAAATTCCCAACAAAAAAAATTGTAAAAATTTCTGACTCGGTGTAACTATGAAAACTAAATTCCTAAAATGTAAGAATATTACTCAAAACTACTAGAAAAAAAACGAGATTGAAAGACTACAATTGAAATTTTTATTAAAAAAATTCCCCAACAGAAAAACTTGCTAAAATTTCTTACTGGTGGAACTACGAAAACTAAATTCTAAAAAATGTAAAAATATTAGTCAAAACAATTAGAAAAAATGAACGAGCTTGAAAGAGTGTAGTGATTATTTATATCAAACAAATTTCCAACAAAAAAAATTACAGAATTCACTACAAGAAAAAACAGAATTAGCCACCGAAATTAGCGACCGAATTTTTTCGGTCGCAATTAGCGACCGATTTAGCGAGCGATTTAATTTTAGTCGCATTTAGAGACCGATTTAGCGACCACTTTAATTCTGTCGCAATTAGCGACCGATTTAGCGACCACTTTATTTCGGTCGCAATTAGCGACCGAATAGCGACCAATGTTTGTGCGTCGCAAATGTTCGGTCGCTAAATCAGTGGCTATTTCATACATAAATAAAAAAATCATTTAGCGACTGATTTAGCGACCGAATTACAAATTGAAATAGCGACCGAATTAAAATCGGTCGCTAATGAGAAAATAATCCATGATTATATCTGATTTTTCAATATCGCTCAAGCGAAAATAACATCGCTCGAGCGACAACACCTGCACAAAATTGGCATTCTCAGGTTGTATTTCGCTTGAGCGACACTACTCTCGCTCGAGCGAGATCCGATTCAAACATGAGGCACCCATGTTACATTTACGCAGGTCAACATTCGCTCAAGCGAACATAACATCGCTCGAGCGACGCCACCTCCACAAAATTGGCATTCTCGGGATGTATTTCGCTTGAGCGACACTACTCTCGCTCGAGCGAGATCCGATTCAAACATGAGGCACCCATGTTACATTTACACAGGACAATATTCGCTCAAGCGAACATAACATCGCTCGAGCGACGCCACCTGCACAAAATTGGCATTCTCGGGTTGTATTTCGCTTGAGCGATACTATTATCGCTCGAGCGACATCCGATTCAAACATGATTATGATCGAGGATATAATAGCGGTTCCACTTTAACCGCTATCTAAAGTGTATGTTAGATAGCGGTTAAGGTTTAACCGCTATTAGAAGTGCCT